>CM066234.1:12255024-12855024 GCA_033675125.1 Athetis lepigone
TGATATTTGATCTTTTGACGACTAAGCGACAGCCGGCTGTCGGGCTGTTATTGTCTTTCTATTGTGTCTCGAATCACTTGTGTTCGAAGGCTTAAATATACTTGTACTTATGTATTTTTGGTACATTATTTATATACATGAACAAACTACCTACTTTTTATCGTATCTATTATTATCAAAATTAAATTAAAATTTCTTGACTTGACCACGACTATGTGACCCCCCCCTGGCGACAAAGCTGGATCCGCCCTTGTAGGGTGGTTATTATTGGTAACAAAATATGCCCTGTAGCCTGTAGACAGACAAAAGTCATTGAAATATTCGGATTAAGTACTTAAACGATTTTTTATTTTATTTGATTAACAATATTAAATGAAGCGATTGAAACGTAGAATAATAACAGTAGCTCAATTTTATTATTGTACTAGCCTTTGTCCGCGACTTCGCATGGAATAACTCCCGTTCCTGGAGGACTTCCGGGATGAAAACTATCCTATGTCCTTTCTCGGGTCCCAGGCTATATCTGTACAAAAATTATATTAAACGAGAATTACTTATATATTCTATTGACATAGTACTAAATTCCAAGCTGCATCGTTCATTTATATTTTCTCAATCATTATTATTAAGTACTTACTAATTTCTAAAAAAAGAGAATGTCTTCTCTATTGAAATATCATTGGTCTTCTCTTTATTTTTACCACGAGCGAGGTCGTGTTATTTTCCACGTGTTATTTTATTTATATCAAATCTTGTGCCTAAATGAGCCAACCCACAAACTGTCATTCTCATTAATTACCACGCTTATCGTCCAACTTAATAATTAATTCTGACTTCAATATGGTGACTGCCATGCCAGACAAGTAGTCTAGAATTCTGTTGAGTAATAAATACTGAAAATAAATAACTAGGTACCTATATCATTGAATACTTTCATGATTGTTTTGCCCAAAGGGTAGGGCCCCATAAATAGTTCTGGTAATCTAATTAGGTACCGGTGACTACACTGGCCGCTATTCTTTGTTTTACAAATTAACTACTGTGATGACGTCATTCTAAGCTTGTCATTCACTTAGCTTAGTAAACGAAACAAGTTTACAAAAAGAGAAAAAACTATCCAGAAACATCGGATTATTCTGGAAGCTCCCTGTTTGGCCGTTACGGGCTTGTATTATTACTTGCACATCTGCTCACCCTTGTGAAATCATAAGGGTGACGCACAAAACTGATCCATTCCGTTACTGGTACGATAAAGTATGTTCCGTAAAATGCTGTAACATTGCCTTTATAGCTCAACATTGCCTAAATTCAAAAAAGTTAAATTATTTCCGCTGCGAAATGTTTTTTATTGTCTATGGTATTACTAAAAGCAAGTCGGCAATCTATAAGGCAACATTCGATCATACGTCACTCCAAATTTTAGTTAACAAACTGTCAGTGTCAGTTTTATTGTCAGTGCGGATACTCGCTTTTTACCGGCTCTCAGGAAAATTTCATTTTGTGAGTATTTATGCTTTATTTTCTAGCGTAATATGTTATATAGCAAAGAAAATATGCTCTTTTATGTATTTAAACTGTTTTTTCTGTATTATATCTTAATTTTAACCGTTAAATCATGGTCGGCAAAGTTGTGTCAGATTTTCGCAACTTTTTACTCAACATTATCTAGGGTTAGGGCTGCCACTTTTAGTTTTTTCAACAAACTCTTAATCGACCGTGGTTTTGCTTGTGTTATTGTTTTTTTTTTGTAATTGATCTAAGAACGTTTTATAGAAGCTAGAACTATTGTTTCTTTATTTATCATCATCAGAAATTAAGGATGTCGAATGTAATTTTCTTTAAGTCATTTATAGTATGTTATCATATTGTTTGACAGATTTTAAACATGAGCAACCCACCCAAGAGTAGAAGAAAACCAGGGGCTAGACAGTACTCCGATTATTCGCAGGAGATGCTGAATGTGGCGGTAGCTGTTGTAATTTTTATTATATATAATAGGTACCAACATTATTATTTTTTAAATATTATTACCTACCTACATATTTGTTTTCCTATGAAAAAATTTTATTAGAATTTAAGTACAACAATTTGATTTCTTAAAAATATATTTGAATATTAAGAAAAATTGTTGCATTTCCTTTGGGGCAGCCCTACACTGAACTCACTTTTGTATGGGAGTTTTAGAGAAACCTGCACAACTTTGCCTAGCATTGTAAAAAAAAAATTCTTGTGCTATTCAAGATTCAGTGAAGTCTGACGTGGAAAAGAACTTCATGGCAATATGGGTGTCAAATCCGTTACCAAAATACTTATTCATTTAAAAAGATATTATGACAGGCAATGTTGTAGTTTTTACCTCAACTTTGCCTACGTTTTCAAAGCAATTTTTTGGTGCTTTATAGGTGTTTTTTTTTACAAGTAGCAAATGTATTTCTATAGCTTAAAGTCCAATATTGGACAGTAATTGAAAAAACATACGACTTTCTTAACGATTAAAGATTTATCGAAGAAAAACGTCAAAATCCGTGCAAAGTTGCAGCATTTTACGGTTCTAGAAACACATGAGTTACAAGAATGAGATGGAACTTTGTGCAAGATAATTTAAATACATTGATGGCTTCCCACCCACATCAACAATGTTTGTTATTTTGAAGTCATATCCGTACTAATATTATAAATGCGAAAGTAACTCTGTCTGTCTGTTTTTTCTTCACGTCTAAACCACAGAACCGATTTGAATGAAATTTGGTACAGATATAGTTTAGGAGTTTAGGACCCGAGAAATGACATAGGATAGTTTTCATCCCGGAAATCCCCCGAGAACGGGAGCTATTAATCCACGCGGACGAAGTCGCGGGCAAAAGCTAGTTTTCAATAAAAGTATTAAATGAGTTCAATTAGGTATATGTAACAAATTGACGATATTCATTGAAATGTGAGAATCGACGATCTGTTAACTGCAATATTGATTTTTGTTGTAATTGTTATATAGTTACCGTGACCCCGGAACATAAAGGACAACCGAAGGAACTTGAGTGGGTTTTAGTCAGTAAAAAGAATGATTCTTGTATTTCTTTCTTACGATTGATTTCGTGGAAGCGATTGTCTTGTGTAATCGGCATCATTGCACCTTTAGTTAAATTGAAGTAATAATGAAAACTGCAGAAAATATCAACAACTATTCACTTATCTATTAGAACATTGACTTCTGTTGTATTTACATACTACTTACTTAAGTATTTTGAGTTAATAAAACCTTTCAAAGTCTGTTTGTTAGGCTGAGGCTACAGTAGGCAGCGATTTGCGATGCGACTGGAAGAGCGAAACGAGATAAACGTGGAATGGCTACATTATAAGCGAAAATCTGGCGTATATTCGAATCAATTTCGCTGATATGTCGATGTAGCCGATGCCGTGATTACAGTATTGTAGCTCCTGTCGCATAAAGAAATCAAAGATCGCTAGTAATATTTGATGAACGGTGTAGCCATACACGGTGAGTATCCATGTATTTGTTTCAATCGCTCATGTGTCGCAGCTCGCGTCGCAGGCTAGTGTAGCCTCAGCCTTACTGTTTCGAATGGCCGCCGACATCTGAAATAGAATCGTCACCTTTTAGAAGTCCTCGCTGAGATGCTGAGGTCAGCAGAATCATCATGTCAGCCGAAAGCATCAATAGCAAACCCTATTTTTTCAAAACTAGACAATTGAAGGCAAAGACCAAGACTTTGAAATTGGACTAGACTGTAAATTTCTTTGAGTAAATATTTTTAAAATAAAAACTTATATTAAAATTTTATACGTAGTTCCAATGATTTTATAATAAATATCATTGCGTACTTAGTTCCTAAACATGAACTTAGGTACTTAACTTAATAAAATGCCACATGGGATGCGATTATGGGAATATTGACATTATTAACATTAATCAATCAGTTCTTTAAATTATTTTCTACATAATTTTAAAAGCTATGTATTTTAAAATAGGTAGTCATCTTTTTAACACTGAAATTACACTTTATTCGTGGGTGAAATTGATTTTTTTTGTAAGAACATACACGTTGGCACCTTATTGGTTTGGTCCTGTTGTTTTTAGTTATAAACATAAACAAGGGCAAGACAGTACGTGTTATCAGTTATTAACTTATCATAGTTGTCATCCATCATAAGTGCTGAATACCCTTGTGTAACGTCAGCCATTGTACTACTGCTATCTCTTTCACACATGAGGGTCGCGCCGAGTCTTCTCGAATGCTCCGGACGTTTCGATGTTCGCTCGTCGTTGCCAGACCGCAAAAGTTTAAATCCCCGAATACTCACTAAATTAAACTATTTTTAAGTAATGCTTTAAAATGTCTTTTTTGCATAATATAATTGCAAATTGAATATGTTGTTAATTATTTATATTTATAGTTATCTTCCTGTTTCTTCTTCTTAGTTAGTTTGTATTAAATGTTACATATGTCCATCAATCTATAAAATACATCGAATGTATTTTATTTGTTTTACCTATGTTATTTTTCATTACAATTTATAACATGGCTTATATATTACTGTCTTATCTGAATGCAATGAAGTTAAAAAGGATCAATATTGTTTAAGCGACCAAGATTAAAATATCTTATCTTATATTATTAATTTATTAGGATAAAAAAAAACTAAACGATAAACTAAACGATATAATAAAGAATTTCATACTTGTTTAATTTAATAAAATCCCAATTTTATTTGGAGTTAGGTTTCACCTACTACTATTATTTTATAAGTAACTTGATTTAAATTATCAATAATTTTTATTATCGCAGCCGGACATTAAGCTTTTCAAATAAACCTGTTCATTTAATGTTTTAATTTCACATTATCTTGTGTACATAATACTTTCAAGTGTAAGGACTCTTTATTAATTTACAAATATCTGAATATTAACATAGTTAATGCAGTTTTGTCATCTACCTACAAGATATTTACCATTTCATAAATCTAATAAATTCCTTCAAAATCTATAAGTGAAAGTAAACATAATAATATTATTTTTTATTAGACCTATTTCTTATATTAATAATCTCCCTATATTCAGGGAAAATTTCTACAGTGATATCCCTTTTGAGATAGAAAATATGTGGCTATCTCTTTCCCACAATCACTGTGATTGGTCGATAAGCACCGGCCCTCCAGATGATATTTTTATCAATGTTGTCAGTATACAAAGTTAAATTTTCCCAAAATAGGGTTGGAAAAATTGTTGTGCGATGAATAGATTATTATACATAGTGTAAAATCTTGTTTTCTATATTCCTTTATGGTAGACTGATATATCTAATTTTTTATGTATTAAATTAATTTTGCATGCATAAATTGCTATTGAAATTGTTATAATGAAAAGCAAGAAATAAAAGGCTTTTTATTTTTTTTTATTTATTTATTTATTATTATTTATACTGATATATCAATTAACCGACATTACACACTACTATTGCTTCTTGAGAAACGTGCTGTCAATGACCAAACAAAACGTTGTCCTACATCATATTCTTTTAAATATCATTAAAATAATATGAGAAAGTAGCTATTAAAAATGTATAAATGATGGTATTTTACAGTATTTTAACACAACGTTGAAATTAAATAACAAACAAATCAAAATTTCACTAAAAAAATAACTTAGACTAAAAATGCCTTCTTAAGTTACACCATAATATTATAATTTTATTAACTGTATGTTTAATCGCATCACTGCAAATAATTTCAATTTTATACAAATTGTTCATTAATGTTAAACGATCGATCTTAATTTCCCCAGTTGCTGGCAAAATTTCTACAGTGACAACCCTTTTGAGACAGAACTATGTAGCTGTCTCTTTCCCACTTTCGCTCCGATTGGTCGGTGGCTGCTGACCCTCTCGAAGTTTCCTTCAGTTCTGTTCTCTGATTGGCTGTATCCAGCGACTTCGAGTAAGAGGTAGAAATTTCTCGATTCCTATTCGTAGAGTATATAAGCGGCGCGCGGTTGCCGCGAATTCAGAATAATTTGAAACGCGATACAAAGCAGACGAAGTGAGTTCGGTGCAAACCGGAGAAGTTTATCCAACAACGTTATAGTTACGTTACTGAGTATAAACAACAAGTTTATTGTGAAGATTAAGAAGAAGTACACACAATGCCAGCTATAGGAATAGATCTTGGAACGACATACTCGTGCGTCGGCGTGTGGCAGCATGGGAACGTGGAGATCATCGCCAACGACCAGGGCAACCGCACCACACCGTCCTATGTGGCCTTCACGGACACGGAGCGCCTCATCGGAGACGCAGCCAAGAACCAGGTCGCCCTCAACCCCAGCAACACAGTGTTCGACGCCAAGCGACTCATCGGGAGGAAGTTCGACGACCCCAAGATTCAGCAAGACATGAAACACTGGCCCTTCAAGGTGGTCAATGACTGCGGCAAACCAAAGATCCAAGTGGAGTTCAAGGGAGAAGCGAAACGTTTCGCGCCCGAGGAGATCAGCAGTATGGTGCTGACGAAGATGAAGGAGACGGCGGAAGCTTACCTCGGCACGACAGTTCGCGACGCGGTCATCACAGTGCCGGCCTACTTCAACGACTCCCAGCGCCAGGCCACCAAGGACGCGGGAGCCATCGCCGGGCTCAACGTGCTCAGGATCATCAACGAGCCTACAGCCGCCGCGCTCGCGTACGGCCTCGACAAGAACCTCAAGGGCGAGAGGAACGTCCTCATCTTCGACCTCGGCGGCGGAACGTTCGACGTGTCCATCCTGACCATCGACGAAGGCTCGCTGTTCGAAGTGCGCGCGACGGCGGGCGACACGCATCTCGGAGGCGAGGACTTCGACAACAGACTGGTGAACCACCTCGCGGACGAGTTCCAGCGCAAGTACAAGAAGGACATGCGCATGAACCCGCGCGCACTGCGCCGCCTGCGCACAGCGGCCGAGCGCGCCAAGCGCACGCTGTCGTCCAGCACGGAAGCCACCATCGAGATCGACGCGCTCTACGAGGGTATCGACTTCTACACGCGCGTGTCCCGCGCGCGCTTCGAGGAGCTGAACGCAGACCTGTTCAGAGGCACCCTCGAGCCCGTGGAGAAGGCGCTCAAGGACGCCAAGATGGACAAGAGCCAGATCCACGACGTCGTGCTTGTCGGAGGCTCCACCAGGATCCCGAAGGTGCAGAGTCTGCTGCAGAACTTCTTCTGCGGCAAGAAGCTCAACCTGTCCATCAACCCCGACGAAGCCGTGGCGTACGGCGCGGCCGTCCAAGCGGCCATCCTGAGCGGCGAGCAAGACGCGAAGATCCAGGACGTGCTGCTAGTTGACGTGGCCCCTCTGTCCCTCGGCATCGAGACCGCCGGCGGCGTGATGACGAAGATCATCGAGCGCAACTCTAAGATCCCGTGCAAGCAGGCGCAGACGTTCACCACGTACTCGGACAACCAGCCGGCGGTCACCATCCAAGTGTACGAGGGCGAGCGAGCGATGACGAAGGACAACAACTTGTTGGGCACGTTCGACTTGACCGGCATCCCGCCCGCGCCGCGCGGCGTCCCTAAGATCGACGTCACCTTCGACCTCGACGCGAACGGCATCCTCAACGTGTCGGCCAAGGAGAACAGCACCGGCCGCAGCAAGAACATCGTCATCAAGAACGACAGGGGACGCCTGTCGCAGGCGGAGATCGACCGCATGCTCGCCGAGGCGGAGAGGTACAAGGACGAGGACGAGAAGCAGAGGCAGCGCGTGGCGGCTCGGAACCAGCTGGAGTCGTACGTGTTCAGCGTGAAGCAGGCGCTGGACGACGCCGGAGACAAGCTCTCGGAGCAGGACAAGAGCACGGCGAGGAGCGCGTGCGACGACGCGCTCAAGTGGCTCGACAACAACAGCCTGGCCGAGCAGGAGGAGTACGAGCACCGGCTGAAGGAGCTGCAGCGCGTGTGCTCGCCGCTCATGAGCAAGATGCACGGCGCCGCCGGCGGCCAGGCTGGCGGGATGCCCGGAGGAATGCCTGGAGGCATGCCCGGTGGAATGCCAAACGGAATGCCTGGAGGAATGCCAGGTGGCTTCGGAGGTATGCCAGGAGGAATGCCCGGAGGTATGCCAGGCGGTATGCCCGGCGGCTACGGAGGATATCAGCAAAACAGCGGCCCGACAGTAGAAGAAGTAGATTAAACCAAAACATTCCAATAAGCTTAATAGTTCCTATGGTATTATTTTTTCAAGACTGATAATTTATTTTGTGAACTTTAGCTAATTCAACAGAGGATTATGTTTTTCAATCATTAAAATGTAAGGATGTAAATAATGTAAATAGAAAATAAAATATTGGATAATTTATTTTGTGAACTTTAGCTAATTCAACAGAGGATTATGTTTTTCAATCATTAATATGTAAGGATGTAAATAATGTAAATAGAAAATAAAATATTGTTTTGTTAATTTTAACGTTTTATTTTTATATCCCTGAAATACTTTACAAAAGTTAGATTCACATCAGCACATATAATACACTCAAAGCCGAAATAAGTCGCCAAATATCAGAAATAATCGTTCACTAGTTCAAATGTTATAAGGGTTAGAAGCCCGGTTTCCACCGCAAGCGGAACGGACCCATTAATGACTTCGTTAAACTCGCAAACGCAAACTGCATACTTGTATTTCCACCAACAAATAGTCGGACGGAAAGAGCCGAGCGTGTAGAAAGAGTAGAAATGAGCTCGCTCAGTTCTAGGGAGCGGAGCGGAGTACTTACGGACTCCGCTCAACTCGCAATTACAATTTACATAGTAGCGTTTCCACACAAAAAGTGGTGAGCGGGGCGGATTGAGCGAGTAAAAAGAAATTGAAAAGAGTCCGCTGCGCAAGGCCTGCACGACTAGTTCAGAACGGACTCGCTCGCTGTCTGCCCCCCGCGCTTCTCGCATCACCGCATTGTTGTTTGTTATGGCAGTCGAGTAACACGTGTTATTTTGGTTTGGAATGGAGCTATTTATAGAAGCTGTACGACAATACCCATGTTTGTGGAATGTATCAATTAAAGAATACCGAAACATAGATATAAAAGAAGTGGCATGGAAATCTATAGTTGATGAGCTCAGTTCTCATGATGCGCTCAGAACGAGTTCAGTTGAAGTTTTGAGCTGGTTCAGCTCAAAACTTCAACTGAACTCGTTCTCTGTGGAAATTATCTATTCGTTTTTCATTTCTCATTTTCCGTTCAGCTCAGTCCGCTCATTTCTCTATCTCAGTTTCATTTTGCAGTGGAAATCAAATGACCAACTCTTCGCTGGTGGGAACTCAAACCTATTTAATTAAAAAGGAGTCCGTTCCGCCTAACCATTTTCCGCACATTACCCTTTCGCAGTGGAAACCGGGCTAAGCCAGGTTTCCACCGCGAGCGGAACGGACCCATTAATGACTTTGTTCACAAGCGCAAACTGCAAACAACAAATAGTCAAACAAATAAACAACAAATAGTCGAATAATAATTAATAACAAATGCATTTATAATAAAGTATGTATTAAGAATTATAATTTTGTTGGTGGAAATACAAGTATGCAGTTTGCGCTTGCGAGCGAAGTCATTAATGGGGCCGTTCCGCTCGCGGTGGAAACCGGGCTTTATAGGTGACCGAGTTGGAGAGAGTCTCCCCAGCTTGGCCACATGTATATCTCGAAAACTAGGGCACCTAGTTAAGATCTGTTTTTACAAAAAAATTGTCGCTAAATAGTCGAAATTAGTCGCCAAATATCAGAAATAGTCACTAATTATTCACTAATTCAAAAGTTATGAGTTTATAGTCCAAGAGCTAGACAGAAAAGTCTCTCTCTTTCGTAGACATTTTTGTCAAGCTCTTGGACAATACTTAAATTGAACTCATTATAACTTCTAATCTAAGACCCGACTAAATCGGTGATTTGGCAATTGATTTCGACTATTTAGCGACTATTTTTTTGTAAAAAAAAAAAAAATCCCTGATGGTGGCCAAGCCAGAGAGAGTGACACGATCGAACCCACGACAGCAGTCAGGAACCTAACCTAACCTAACCAGTAGACCAACAGGCCTGTCAAAATTGAATTGTCATTCAGTCATTTCAAAAACCTTAAGACATAAGTATTTAACTTTAACCTTTGGACGACCAAGCGACAGCCAGCTGTCGCGCTGCTATTGTCGTTCAATTAGGTCTTGAATTACTCAAGCGTAGTGAGAGTGCGCGTAAGGTAAGTACCTAGGTACTTACTCTGTACTTCTAACTTCTAAGTAGACTTTGAATTACAGGAAAAAAAATACGGCCGTTTCGGTTGTCGCAAACAAAAGACGTACATATTTTCGTTACTCTCAAGAAAATCATCTTATCGTACTTGAAGTTGACCTAGAATTATAAAATTTGGAACAAAGCAATGTCATATAAGAAACCGTACCTTGTCAATATATATACGAAAACATACTTAATGTACGTTCGGAAAAATCTTCATCTTTTTTAGTAAAATAAGTGACAGGCATAATTTTAATACCAGAAATAAGAACAAATTGGATCAACCAAGTTTTAGATTGTCAAAAGTCCACACTTCTTTTATGGGGTACCTACTGTGTAAAATGCTATAATAAAATACCACTCGAAATTCTCCATCTAAATGAGAAAAAAATTAAAACATGCATTAAGCGCACGCTATGTAATCAAGCTTAATATAAGTTAGAAGATTATATCAATGACAAACATGTTTGGCTAAATGCTGGTCCTGCTCCACATAAGCTCACAAATTAGAAATTTTAATCATTGGAAGATAGAAAATGTTTCTTGTCCCCTTAATTTTTGACATTAATATTCAAGATCTTTATTATTATAATTTTTATAAGCAATTAAATTTCACTTATTTATATTTATTTACAGTACAAAACTTTGGTTTGTGTAATTTAGATGCATATATTTGAGTTTTTGTAAATGTGAGTACGATGCAGTGATTTATTACGATAGTTTTCACAAATAGACATGGCGGTTAGGAGCATTGTCATGCTCGCTCAAAAAGTCTCGCTGATGGTGGCGAGTGCGTTGGATCATTCGGTTCCCTTCAAAATGGTTGAGCTAAATGGTGCTGATGTCACGCGTCATGCTCGTGAACGGGCGCTATCAGTTGAGATGGGTCATCTCTTAACTGCCATGACTTTTTATTTTAATTTTGTATTTGTTTATTTTGTTACATACTTAAATTGTTTTCACATGTAGAAGCACCAAAAAGAAAATGTAACCAAGACTTTGTAAAACATGATATTTTTAAAAGAGTGTCCGTGTAGTTTCTTGCCTGCTCCCCTAGACAAGTGGCATTGTAGAATAGATAGCGAAACGAAAACGATTGTCAAATGTATGGAGATGTCAAATTGTTTAGCGAAAGCTTATGTCAATTCCATACATTTGACAATCTATTCGTTTTCGTTTTCTATTCTACAATGCCACTTGGCTAGGCCCTCTGTTCTTCTCCATAGAGATCTACGTTTTGGAACAGGCAATTAGCGTCACTTTTCTTTTCTGACTAACAGACCGACCGACTCTTTGACAATTCATAAGTACCTGTAAATGGTCTAAGTGAAATAAATGCTTTGAATTTTGAAAAAAAAATTGAAACGATCTGAAAACCGTAAGAAAATTGTAAAGGGATCTTTGAAAAAAAATAATTACGGTAACAAGTTTGTCAAGATGTTTTACCTAAAGGGATCCCTCCCTCGGTGTGCGAGTTCGTTCGCACTCCGGTTTTTAATTAGGTGCCAACATAAGATTTCTTCTATATCTAGGTAGGTATACCCTAAACAAATTCGACTAACAATTATTAACTACTAGCGCCCCTTCTTTTATTCGGGGTGGAAAATACTCATGGATGTCCTCCGCTCTGAGGGAGCAAAGGAGCAAAGGAGTCTGTCAGACTCTTACTGACTAAAATCCACCCCGGTGTTCCTTTTCTCACCTACGCCGAGGGTCACGGGAACTAAGGAAGACCGACACACAACACACACACAAACAAGCACACACACACAAACAAGCAATCCATCCCAGCTTCGCACGGGCTTACAGGTCTTACAAATCTTCAAAGTACTTATTGTAATTTATTTACGTAAAAAACGTATTTTTAAGTAATTTACAAAATAAATAGGTACAGAGATAATAGTAGCTAATAACAACAAAACTTTTTTCAAAAAAATAATAACCGCCTTCAAAAACTAAAAACACAAAAATAACCAAAATTTCGGAAGTCTGTGGCAACACAAATTAATTGGCAGAAGAGAAGCCACCGACTTCCGAAATTTTGGATAATTTTGTGTTTTTAGTTTTTGAAGGCGGTTATTATTTTTTTGAAAAAAGTTTTTTTATTTTTTACTTTTTAGTGTCATCTCTTCATTTTCATTGATTGACGCATCAGCATGACGAGTAGGTAGTTGTTGTCCTATGTTACACTTCAATGCTGTAAATCGTTGAAGAATTCCCTCGACTGTATAATTATGGTTTCCTCAGATTAGTAAACAGAAGGCAGATAGATAGCGCGGAACACCGCGAGTGAGGTCAACAAAGCAAATACAAAACCAAAAGCGAATACAATCTCGAGTCAGTACGGCACAAAGCGTCGCGCCGTAAACATGTCGCAGAAAATATTCATATTTTCGAGAATGATGCCGTCTTTTATTTTTAAACATTGCAAAAATTGTTCCCTAAATCAAAAGAGAGGAGATGGAGTACCTTTTTATAGATTAATATGGTTATTTTTGCCTTTTTGGATGTTATTTTATTTGGAACACAAAACCTCAACAGAAATCTGTCGGTGTTGCTATTTTATTGTGAAAAAATTTACCCCTAAGTTGGGAAATATGTATTGGACACAGGATTATCGATCTACAAGAATATTTATTTCGAGTGTTTTTTTCTTTTTGGTTGGTATGTTTGTATCATGTGTGTGTACTTATCTTGTATGTGTCAAAAGACTTCGTTAATAAAACTAGTGAATGTTTTGTCTCTAACTAAAATTATGCACACCAGTCGATTCGCCAACATAAAGTAAATATAGTAAAAAATAGTGAACAGAAAAAGATGACAACTAATATTTTATATTCTGTCCTTTTCTTTAAGAATGGAAAGAGACAGATGCATTTAACTTAAATTTTGTAGTTTGTGAATAAGAGAATAAATTAGCGCGTTCAAGTTTCAAACAAACAAACTTTTTAGCTTTATAAAATTGTTATACACCTAAGCACTTTATTATTTATATCCCTAAGTTGTTCCATAATTTTAAACACAATAAATCAATTATTATTTTGTACTATCTGCCCGCTTCCAGCTTAGCCAGGGTGCATTTTTTTTAATCAATGTTGTCATACCAACATTGTCCTGACAATTACAAACACAACAAAGTAGATTCACCTAATTAGGCGTAGCAGTTCTTATGCTACGCGCGTACCTACATACTTTTAGTAAATTCATAAATTGATTTTAATTAATATAAACAGATAAGAATGAAATATTACGGGTAATTTTTGATCATCCTGGCAACCGGAACGCACACAGAGACGACGTGTTCTTACAGCGCAGTCACGTGCGTGGCCATCACGCACACATGTCTCGACGTTCGCCGCACTCGTAATGTTCCGCGCTGTCTATCTGCCTACTGTTTTATAATCTGAGATGGTTTCCATCATCAGATCTACTGCAGACCTTCATTACAACCTATATGGGTGCGAAGTTCTGATCAATTTAAATGAATTAAGTTCAAACACAAGGTAGCTACTGTGCGGCGGTGACCTCTCGCGCCCAGCGCTGGTTCAGGCTATGCTGCGGGGCGAGACGGAATGGGATGCCGTCGCCTCCTTCTGCGAAGCAGTTATGCTAGTGAAGGAAGCGGCGGCGCGCGAGAGGCAACGACGAGCCTCTCGCCCCGGACAAAGACCCAGGCGAAGACGTCGAGAGTCGCAAGACGACTACCGGCCACCGTAGGCGCGGTTCTGCGGATGGCGAGCGATGGGTAGCTCGCCGCCCGGCTAGGACCAGGACCGCGTCGACGGCGCGTTAGTGTTCCACGCGCGCCTCAAAGAGAAGTAGTCAGCACAGGAAGGGGCCTAACAGGGCCAACGCCTGCCGGGGTTGCGGAATGTGTATAGTAGTCACCGTGACCCTGGAACATAAAGGGCAATCGAAGGAACATGAGTGGGTTTTAGTCAGTAAGAGTCTGACACGCCCTCCCGTCGCACCCAGGACGGGAGCAGTCATTGGATGATTTCCCACTCACCAAAAAAAAAAAAAAAAAGGTAGCTACTGTAAACCGTTGAAGAGTTCCCTGAACTATTCTTCGTCTTCATCATCAGACCCCTAATACAGTCACAACCCATCTAGGTGTAAAGTTCTTATCAATACAAATTAATCAAGCCCAAACACAAGGTAGCTGCTGTGAATTGTTGAGGAGTTCCCTCGACTGTCTCTCGGCTCCATCATCAGATCTACTCCAGATCTTTATTAAATTGTAGTGCTATAATAAAATACTTAATCAAAAACTTACAAACGCACTAGTCGCCCCTACGATTTTTGAAAGTTCCCCTCGATTTCTCTGGTCTCCTACCTTCAAACCTTGATTTTCTTGGAAATGTACCACCTTGGAAATGTCTTCTTTCCAACAAAAAAAGAATCATCCAAATCGGTTAATAAACGACGAAGTTATCCGCGAACAAACATAAAAAAAAAAAGCATATATACGGTCGAATTGAGAAACCTCCTCCTTTTTTTGAAGTCGGTTAAAAATAAACATTATTTAAAAACTAGATCTGTCTCTGTTAAAAACTATGCATGTATTATTTATAAACCTTCCTCTTGACTCTATTTATTGCTGAAAACTGCATTTAAATTCGTTTAGGAGTTAATAAGATTTAAGCGAACAGACAGCGGAAGCGATTTTCTTTTAAATATAAAAAACTAGCTTTTGCCCGCGGCTCCGCTCGTGTTAGAAAGGGACAAAAAGTAGCCTATGTTACTCTCCATCCCTTCAACTATCTCCACTTAAAAAATCACGTCAATTCGTCGCTCCGTTTTGCCGTGAAAGAAAGACAAACATACAGACAGACAGACAGACAGACACACTTTCCCATTTATAATATTAGTATGGATTGCCCTTACTAATAATCACTGTGTAAAGTTATGCAATGAATACAGCCTGTGTAACCATACATTTTTTGACGTATAAACCTGTCATAACTTTATGCAGCGATTATTAGTAAGACGCTTAGTAAATATAAAAAGATTATTAGATATAAAAACAAAACACGATATAAAACTAAAAAGTCCAAAAAACTGTGTATTTTTGACAATAAAAATAAACAAAATACCTACTTAACTGCAATATCGTCACCACCAGTACGAAATGCAGTTGGGTTTTTGTTTTTTTAGGTGCCATAATAATCAGACATAACATCATACATACGGTCGAAAATCATAAACCTTTCGGCAGTCAGGTAAATATTTTATGTTTAACCTTTCTACGACCAAGCGACAGCCGGCTGTCGGGCTGCTTTGTCTTTCTATTGTGTCTCGAAACATGTGTGACCACAAAATAGTGTGAAAATAACCAAATTTGACAGTGTTTTATTTTTGTTTGCAGATTTCAGATTTATAAAGTTTTGTGAAATAAAGAGATTTGAATGAAAATAGACTGAGATTATAATTAGACTGCAATCGCTCGAAAGCTTGTGTTTAAAAATAAACATAATAACACGTTGTTTGTGTTTGTAAACAATTCAATATACAGACCAGTCACCTTTTAAAAATGTATCATTGAACAATGTTATCAATTTATCAAGAGTCATATACCCTTGAATGTCCGCCATAGTTCTATTACTATCTCTTTCACACGTCTGTAATAACCCCACCGAATAGAATATTCTATTCTATAGATGAAGTCGGCGGCGAGACGGGACTTCTCGAACCCTCTGGATGTTTGCCCAACCGATGTTGCCACACTGCAAAGTTTGGTCTCCCTAAAAAGCTAAATTCAACATACAGAATACAAAAAATAAGCATTCAAAATATATTTCAAATTAGCTATTGATTTTTGTTAGCTACAATTTTCAATGAAAACAGTAAAAAAAAATGTAGTTAGCCGTTTATGCTTCACGAAAAAGCACGGTAATTAAAAAAACGCAGTAAATTGTATTTCCTAGTTTGATAGAATTATAATTTATAACTTGGCAAAGTGTTTTAGTATAAATAGCTAAACGTATCTCAATTTGCCGTCATATAAATGTAAGCTTTGTTTACTGTATGTTGTGTACACAGCCTAGTATTAATTGTATCATTCATGTGTACGTCACCTAAAAGTATGACACTCCATACGAACAGGACAGCCCACGTCAAGATGTGAGAGAATTTCTAGCCTGCTCGTTAAAATTATAATACTATACTTATAAAGATTAAATTAAAAGTAAATAATAAAGAAAATAGAAGAAGTAAACTTAATTGAAGTGATACAGTGTCGATCTACTAGTATACTGGAAGTAAAAACCTTTAATTGTCGATTTTTCTATTTTTAGGTTAGTACATCGTACATTTAAACATGTGTTTTTCATTTAGTTGTGATTTTAAGTTATACTAACATTACCCCGATTATTGACTGGTGCCCCGAAATGGGGAGACGGAGACGCGGCAGACCAAGAAAGAGATGGCGGGACGACTTGGTCGGCTTCCTTGAGGATTGGCAAGACGTAGCGCAAAGTCGCGACAGATGGAAGGAATGGAGGGAGGCCTTTGCCCAGCAGTGGGACAGTACGGGCTAGTTATAATAATATAATAACATTAAACGTTTCTATTTTTAGATAAATCAAACTGGGTTTTTTTCCGTATCGTCCAACATATTATATAAATCTATATCAAACCACGTTTAAAGTAATTTATTTAATGAAGTCAAAACTATTTTACACTATTTTATGTTTAAATATTAATAAAGATTGCGCTATAATATGTTTACTTTTCACAATATTTGGGAATTTTATTTTATATATTTGTACATATATTTAAGGCACTTACTAATTGTCAAAGAGTCGGTCGGTCATTCAAAAAAGTGATGCTAATTGCTTGTTATAAAACGTAAATATCTATGGAGAAGAACATGGCAAGAAACTACACGGGCATTCGTTTAAAATACCTAAATCATGTTAAAAACAAAATCTTAGGTACATTAACTTTGGTGCTTCTATATGTGAGAACAATGTAAGTAAATACCAAAAAATAACTTTTATATAATTAAAAAATAATAATGATAAAGTCAAGGCAGTTAAGAGATGACCGATCTCAACTGACAGCGCTCGATTTGTATGGCAAGGAGTTAAAATGTACATACAATTTATTCTAAGACCTAAAAGATCAACAAATCAAGCAGTTCATAAATTGACAAATCTCATTTGTTCTAATCTGGATAAAGGCATGTTCACAATTGGGATCTTCTTAGATCTTGCCAAAGCATTTGACACCATTTCTTGTTCCCTATTATTGCACAAACTGGAAAAAATTGGGATAAGAGGAGCACAATTAGAATTACTCTCTGACTATCTTAGTGATCGTCACCAGTGTGTAAAAATTGGCCACTACATAAGTTCTGACCTAAAAAATAGTGATTTTGGGATTCCTCAAGGCAGTATTTTGGGCCCGACCCTTTTCTTAATCTATATAAATGAATTATGTAGCTTGTCACTTCAAAATGGTGTCATTATGTCATATGCTGATGACACAGCTCTTGTGTTTACAGGAAAATCAAAAGATGAGGTCTATGACCTTGCCCAAAATGGTTTCAATATAGTGTCTAATTGGCTACATAATAATGTACTAACATTAAATCCGGATAAAACCAAGTACATATTATTTACTATAAGAAATAATAACATATCGCCTACTAACCTAAACATTTATGCACACAATTGTCATATGAGAATGTCCGCTGATACAGCATGCACTTGCCCTACATTACAAAAAACTGACCATATAAAATATCTAGGTGTCACGATGGACGCCAATCTTAACTTCCGTAAACATATTGACCTATTATGCACTAGAGTACGTAAATTAATATACGTTTTTAAAAATTTGCGTAACATAGCAGACTTCACGCTAATTCGGCAGGTGTATATGGCTTTATGTCAGTCTATTCTTAACTATTGTATTAGCTCTTGGGGAGGTGCCCCTAAAACTATCCATTTGCCCTTGGAACGTGCCCAAAGAGCAATCCTGAAGGTCGCTAGTTTTCGTCCATTCAGATTTCCCACCCACCAGCTTTACAGGGAATGCAAACTGCTAACAGTACGCCAGCTATTTATTTTGAATGTAGTACTGCTCCAGCATGCTGAAATTGGTTTTAGCCCTGAACCTTCTGGCAAGAGAAGACAGGATTTAGTTTGGACTAACTCTCTAACGAAACATGCTTTTACTAACAGATTTTATTTATTTCTAGGACCTTATTTATATAACAAACTTAACAGACTGCTAACAATTAATAGTGTAAATAAGTGTAATATAACGCTAACAGAATATTTACAGTCCCTCAATTACTCAGATACGGAGAAATTGCTTGAAGTTGTAAAATAAATTGTTTTATTGTAGTAAACTATAAAATTAACTAGTATAGTGTAATCTAATAATGTAAGATACTCTGTCCTTGCTTAGTCTTTATTAATTATGTATAATGATTTTTATTTTAAATTTACAATATCCCTCAAATACTTATTTTGCGCTTTGATAGCTTGAAACACAGGTTTAAATAAACCTAGTTCGAGTGGTCCCTATATTTAGTATTAGAACATTTTTTTCTCGCACAAAAATTGTATTTTCCTAGATTAAGTTAGTAATTACGATTATTATTACTAAGACTTTTTATAATTATAACACCACTAAGCCATTTTATTTTATTCTTGTGATCCTTGATTTTAATAAATTTTATTTTATTTTTTTTTTATTTTTTTTATTTTTATTCTTAATTCACTTTTCCCCAGTCTTCGATGTAATAAAAAACGATTTTACAAAAATGTAGCGGTTGTACATTCTTGTTCATGAATATTTTCTTTGTATACCATTATTTTTAGAAACTATAAAAAACATATTTATAAATAACGTAAAACAATGATAGGAAACAAAAATAAAAATTTAATTCATTAATGGATTGCGCCTAGTTTTTATTTTATTTATTTATTTATTTCTCCCCAGTCTTAGGGTAACTTTCTATGGTAACAACCCTTATGAGACAGAACTATGCAGCTGTCTCTTTCCCACAGTCGCTATGATTGGTCGATGCCTGCTGACCCTCTCGAAGTTTCCTTCAATTCTTTTCTCTGATTGGCTGTGTCCAGCGACTTCGAGTAAGAGGTAGAAATTTCTCGATTCCTATTCGTGGAGTATATAAGCCGCGCGCGGTTGCCGCCAACTCAGAATAATTTGAAACGCGATACAAAGCAGACAAGTGAGTTCGGTGCAAACCGGAGAAGTTTATCCAACGTAATAGTTACGTTACTGAGTATTTATTATCAACAAGTTTATTGTGAAGATTAAGAAGAAGTGCACACAATGCCAGCTATAGGAATAGATCTTGGAACGACATACTCGTGCGTCGGCGTGTGGCAGCACGGGAACGTGGAGATCATCGCCAACGACCAGGGCAACCGCACCACACCGTCCTATGTGGCCTTCACGGACACGGAGCGCCTCATCGGAGACGCAGCCAAGAACCAGGTCGCCCTCAACCCCAGCAACACAGTGTTCGACGCCAAGCGACTCATTGGAAGGAAGTTCGACGACCCCAAGATTCAGCAAGACATGAAACACTGGCCCTTCAAGGTGGTCAACGACTGCGGCAAACCAAAGATCCAAGTCGAGTTCAAGGGAGAAGCGAAACGTTTCGCGCCCGAGGAGATCAGCAGCATGGTGCTGACGAAGATGAAGGAGACGGCAGAAGCTTTCCTCGGCACGACAGTCCGCGACGCGGTCATCACAGTGCCGGCCTACTTCAACGACTCCCAGCGCCAGGCCACCAAGGACGCGGGAGCCATCGCCGGGCTCAACGTGCTCAGGATCATTAACGAGCCCACAGCCGCCGCGCTCGCGTACGGCCTCGACAAGAACCTCAAGGGCGAGAGGAACGTCCTCATCTTCGACCTCGGCGGCGGAACGTTCGACGTGTCCATCCTGACCATCGACGAAGGCTCGCTGTTCGAAGTGCGCGCGACGGCGGGCGACACGCATCTCGGAGGCGAGGACTTCGACAACAGACTGGTGAATCACCTCGCGGACGAGTTCCAGCGCAAGTACAAGAAGGACATGCGCATGAACCCGCGCGCACTGCGCCGCCTGCGCACAGCCGCCGAGCGCGCCAAGCGCACGCTGTCGTCCAGCACGGAAGCCACCATCGAGATCGACGCGCTCTACGAGGGCATCGACTTCTACACGCGCGTGTCCCGCGCGCGCTTCGAGGAGCTGAACGCAGACCTGTTCAGAGGCACTCTCGAGCCCGTGGAGAAGGCGCTCAAGGACGCCAAGATGGACAAGAGCCAGATCCACGACGTCGTGCTCGTCGGAGGCTCCACCAGGATCCCGAAGGTGCAGAGTCTGTTGCAGAACTTCTTCTGCGGCAAGAAGCTCAACCTGTCCATCAACCCAGACGAGGCCGTGGCGTACGGCGCGGCCGTCCAAGCGGCCATCCTGAGCGGCGAGCAAGACGCGAAGATCCAGGACGTGCTGCTAGTGGACGTGGCCCCTCTGTCCCTCGGCATCGAGACCGCCG
The DNA here is from genome assembly GCA_033675125.1 of Athetis lepigone. Classification (NCBI taxonomy): domain Eukaryota; kingdom Metazoa; phylum Arthropoda; class Insecta; order Lepidoptera; family Noctuidae; genus Athetis; species Athetis lepigone. The sequence goes on from CM066234.1 coordinate 12,275,820, forward strand.
GCGGCGTGATGACGAAGATCATCGAGCGCAACTCGAAGATCCCGTGCAAGCAGGCGCAGACGTTCACCACGTACTCGGACAACCAGCCGGCGGTCACCATCCAAGTGTACGAGGGCGAGCGAGCGATGACGAAGGACAACAACTTGTTGGGCACGTTCGACTTGACCGGCATCCCGCCCGCGCCGCGCGGCGTCCCTAAGATCGACGTCACCTTCGACCTCGACGCGAACGGCATCCTCAACGTGTCGGCCAAGGAGAACAGCACCGGCCGCAGCAAGAACATCGTCATCAAGAACGACAGGGGACGCCTGTCGCAGGCGGAGATCGAGCGCATGCTCGCCGAGGCGGAGAGGTACAAGGACGAGGACGAGAAGCAGAGGCAGCGCGTGGCGGCTCGGAACCAGCTGGAGTCGTACGTGTTCAGCGTGAAGCAGGCGCTGGACGACGCCGGAGACAAGCTCTCGGAGCAGGACAAGAGCACGGCGAGGAGCGCGTGCGACGACGCGCTCAAGTGGCTCGACAACAACAGCCTGGCCGAGCAGGAGGAGTACGAGCACCGGCTGAAGGAGCTGCAGCGCGTGTGCTCGCCGCTCATGAGCAAGATGCACGGCGCCGCCGGCGGCCAGGCTGGCGAGATGCCTGGAGGCATGCCCGGTGGAATGCCAAACGGAATGCCTGGAGGAATGCCAGGCGGCTTCGGAGGTATGCCCAGTGGTATGTCTGGCGGCTACGGAGGATACCAGCAAAACAGCGGCCCGACTGTGGAAGAAGTGGACTAAACCAAATCATTCCAATTAGCTTAATAGTTCCTATGGTATTATCTGTTCAAGACTGATTAATTTATTTTGTGTACTTTAATTCATGATTCATTATTGATTCAACAGAAGATTATGTGTTTAAATCATTTAAATGTAAGGATGTAAATAATGTAAATAGAAAATAAATATTGTTTAGTTGTTATTTTTTCGTTTTATTTTCATTAATTAACGTATAGGTACCTACCCTTACTTTAAACTCACAAAACTCTAATGGTTAATAAAACTCTAATAGGTAATAGTGAATAATGAAAAAAGCTGCGTCAGCTTTATGTGTTCGATACATAAGCGCCGCACAGAAGTGTTAGAACTAACTATGTAGTAACTCGTCGTAAATATAGATGCTTGTTGCCAAATGTCGCAGGCATTTTGTATGAATCGATGAATCGTCCGTTCACATAATGCCTCAGCATTGTGTAGCGTAGCGAGCATATACGCCTTAGGTTAGTTTACAAGGCTTTTGAAAAGACGTGTGTGTAGTAACAAATTCCATCATCTCCCTAGCCTTTTTCCCAATCGTGTTGGGGTCGGCTGCCAGCCTAACCGGATTCAGCTGGATACCGGTGTTTTTGACCCTGTCCAGGAGGGCGAATTCGCCGCGATTCTCTCGCGCGTATCACGCGCGAGTGTTGCGTCCAGAGCCAACGCGTAAAGAGCGTACCTACGCGCGAGTCGTATTTCCTTCTCTTTCTTTTTTATACGTGCTCTCGCTCTGAAATTCGCGCGAACTCTGGACGTAACAAGGCGGCCCTAGTATCTCGACTCGCGCGCATTACGCGCGAGTCACGCGCGAGTCGAGAGTCCGGCGAATTGCACGCGTGTTACGCGCGAGTTTATTATTCGCGCGATGCTTGTGGACGCGATGTATTGGTGCCTAGTATCTCGCCAACGCGCGAGTGAATTCGCGCGAGTCGTTTACGCGGCGAATTCGCCGTCCTGGACAGGGTCTTTACGTGGAGCGACTGCCTATCTGACCTTCACAACCCAGTAACTGGGCGACACGATACATCTTGGTTAGACTGGTCAGAGTTTCTGGCTAACCAGTACCGACTGTCAAAGTTCTTCGAATGACAACCGGGACCAACGGCTTTACGTGCTTTCCGAGGCACAGGAAATCAGTGATGTCTAAGATAAACTTAAGAAAGTACATATGTAGTTATAGTTATTATATTGTGTAGTTATGTAGTAACAAATTGTAACTACATAATTCCTGGCAAAGATTCATCAAATTCTATGAGTTGGCTGCGCATCGAAACAGAGATAGGCCGTCGAGATTATTCAATTCGGATTGCTTTGTAATTTTGCCAACTTACTACGGTTCACTAGTAACTACGACACAAAGCCCGACAAATGTGTCATTCATGTCTGCTAATTGATATTTGCAACGATTGTTCACACTACGACACTATCATGTCTCAAATGGGTTGTTGAGTTATTGAAACAACTGTTGCGATTACTTTTAATTACTGACCAAAAGTTGTTGGTTGGTTATTTTTTTAATTGGTGCCGATCCATACGTCATGTTCGTGAACGGGCGCTGTTTGCTGAGACTGGTCATGTATTACTGCCAGAGAACTTACCTATTTAAAAAATTGTTTTGTTTATTTCCTACTGGCTTTTGCCCGCGACTTCGTTCGCGTGGAATAATATGGTTCCCGTTCCCGGGGGATTTTTGGGAAGAAAACTATCCTTTGTCCTTTCTCGGGTCCCAGACTATATCTGTACCAAATTTCATTCAAATCGGTTCAGTGGTTTAGGCGTGAAGAAGAGACAGACAGACAGAGTTACTTTCGCATTTATAATATTAGTACGGATATTTACAACCAACTAACAATTTAACGTCATTCAAAAGTTTAGTAAACGTTATCTTAGTTCCATTGATCGTAATACCTAAGTTGTACTAACGTTATAATAACGTTTACTAAACGCGAAAATGGCCCCAGTTATACGACCAACCAATCGTTTAATGGACATACAAAAGTCGCAAGATGACTTCGTTACGTCATTCAAAAGTCGTATGAACGTGATGGAATTACCACTTTCGTCGCGCAGAAGTCGCATCATAACTTTACAACGGCTCGTTTGTTGTATTGTCGTCATACAAGTGTTTTTGAATGACTAAAACGTTTTATTTGAGTCAAGGAACCACACCTGTAAGACTTCTCTATTTTTCTTGTTAGTGGCTGTTTGTGTTTGGATTTGATTCGAGATTTGAGTGCAAAATAAATAATTACAAGGAAATAAAAGGTTTATTTAACTTATATTATATATCTCGCTAATAACTGTATCTGTCTCTTATGCCGTTTAGTTCGAGTGGGTATTAAAGTTTTATGATAATATACCTATGTGTATCTATTTGAAATTTTCATGCGCCCTCTCAATTTTGTGTTTAAATGATTATATTTTTATTAATAAAAATATATTTATTTCTGAAAATGTAGGACATGTTGCTTTTGTCACACACTTATCTCTTTACGACGTTGTAAAGACATAAAGTCGTATTAAGGTTATTTCAAGACCATGCAATACGCCATGACAGCAGCTAGCTATTAGGGTTCCTCATAAATTAAAAACCCTTTTCATATTGTTCACAGTAAAAGTACAGTGCAGATTTCAAATATTTAAACATTTTTTTTTACTTTCCTTTTGAAAGTTCCACTACGTGTAAGTCTTCTCCACGAATTTTTACCTTCCATTTTTCGTAGCAAATTTAATCAAACGTTTCGTAAATATGGCGGCCTAGACATTTTAAAGTCAAAACCTGACTTAAATGCGACTACAAGTTTGATTAAAGTCAGGGCATGACAATAAACAGACATCATCAAATATATAGGTTATATTTAAGTATCAAATAAACCACCAAGTCATTTAAGAGTCTCCAATTGACCGCTGTAAAACAGGATAGTGATCGTTATATAAACGTCACTGTGAAAACGTCTATACAACTGCTACATTACATAGATGTCATATAAAGGTTTTTCAAAGACCTAATTTGGTTATTTCAAAACGCTTAATGGACTATAACGTTAGTACGACTATAGCGTTGTCGTACAAACGTTTTAGCTAAGACTGTAATACAACGTCGTTTAGTTTAGTCTTACCAACGTTGCTAAGACCAGCTTATTATGACATATTTGTCGCACGACTAAAAAGTTAAATTAAAGACGTCTAAAGGACCTCGTAGTCATCTCACTATCATTATAAGACTGCTATCCAACTTTATGTCGTATAAGTCAAGACTTATATGACGTTTTTGTTTGTTGGGAATGCCTCTTTTAACATGTACAACTTGTTACGTTGTTCTCACATAGTACCTTACATTCAGCAATGAATGATGTTAGTCCACCGGTCGTAGCGGCGTCATCCGATGAAGGGTTCGTGGAGGAAAACTCCCCCAAAGGCACCCAAGTTCTCGACTACAACGAAGAACCTATAAGATTGTCGATTGACTGTTTCGGATCCTGACTTGATTTAATCTGCCGGCATAGTGGCCGTCGGCGTAAAGTCCAAAAGCTGCTATACTACAATAGCCGCAGCCGCTCAAATTTAAGCCAAATTATCCGCCCTGACTCCTGCCCTGGACCCGTCCTGCGCCGTGCCTGTGCGGGGCGTCAGCCCCGGGCACCAGCGCGTCTGCGCCAACTTGACAATGTCAAGTCATTGACAATAGCTACAAGACATAACACTATGTCCCACGGGAGTGGAGCAGTACCCAAAAATCTGATATAACGCGAGTAAAACGGAGTAAAACCGTGGAGGACAGTTAGTTGATAAATAAATAAATAAATAAAGACCTTGATACAACTCACACATGGCCATCTGATTCCCAGCTAGGCGCAAACCCTGTGTATGTTTGTGTCACTGGCCACCCACTGCATAGCAGCGTATTCGTCGTAAAGCTGGGCATTGACGGTCATTTTTCTGCGTCAGTTGAAATGACGTCTATCCAAAATTCGAACGTGAGTGTCGAATCGTCACTCTAGACTTGGTTGGCCGCCTAAACCATTTGGAGTGACGCCACAGTTTTATGACCATAGGACTAGACTGACACGAAAAATGATAGTCAATGGCCAGGTTTATACGCTTGGTGTACGCATAGCTGCCATACTAAGTGTAGGGCCTGAGTTCCCGCTCAAATCGAGCGTCCAGCGGGGCCGGGCGTGCGGCGTCCATATCAAACCGTGGTGTTCTGACTCAGCTCGGAACCGGTTTAAAAAATACCGGTTAATACCGGTTTATTACGGTTTTCCTCCGAACTTTTCTTAAGAACGTGAACATTTTGAGAACTTTATTTTAACCTAAATTAACCGGTTTATTCGAAAAGCGGCATGACAGTAAACGCGTTGCAACTTGTATGGATGCCGCGCATAGTGAAGCGGTATGAAGACGTAGGTAGTTATAATATTTCTTTTCATTCGATTCGTGCGTGATATCGTAGGTCTGCTGCGCAGTGGGATTTAAACACCAGTAAATATTATTTGTCTATTATTTGTGGTTAACATGGGTAGAAAGCGGAAGAATTTAATTTATACATACTTTGACTACAATGAAAGCAATAAAACTTCAAAGTGTTTAATAGAAAACTGTGAAAAAGTGCCAATCAATTTAATACTTACCCTCAAGTGTAAGTAATAAATTGATTGGCATATACACACATCAACATGGTCTAGACTAGTCTAGAGATATTTCAATTAAACCTAAAAAACTAAAACTCTTTTAACTCTTTATTAAGACACCTACACAATAAAAGAAACCTTGTTTATAGCCTATCTAATCTGATAATAAACTTTTAGATAAAGTTAAATTAAAAAAAAACTTCGGAGAAGAGGAAAATCTCAGACAAAATTTCAATCTTAACTTTATTTTTGAAATATCAAAACCTAAACATTAAAAAACATTTTTTTTTATAAAAATGGTTGATAACTTAAAATTAATAATCCGTAAATCTACCTAAGGCGACGCTGAAGATGTCTCCTGACACATCTGCAGCGGTTCTGCATATCAAAACAAGGGTGTCAATATCCTGTTGTGAAATACTGTCCCAAATTGCGGCTTCTGAAACCAATCAGAGCGTTATATCCAGGCTCACGTTATCGTGTCACATGGGAAGTGGTGGAACGGCACCGAGAACTTAACGCATTACAACACATGTACAGGACCTATTAATAGTAAATGCTGCACGAAGTCAACCAAATGTAACGGCGATGCAATTGGTTCAAAGGCTACAGAGAGAGTATGGTATGCTGGTAAGCGGTCAAACTTTGAGAAGACGACTGCATGAAGTCAACCTACGTGCTCGTAGGCCACTTCGGGTAACAGTGCTAAGGAGAGGCAATCACTTGTGCTTTTCACTGATGAATCCAAGTTTGGATTTCATCCTGATTCGCAAAGAGTACGTGTTTGGAGAGAAACTGTACGTTGGAATCGACTGCAGCACCCACAACAAGTTCATGCATATCAAGGTGGCACGATTATGGTTTGGGCAGGAATTCGTCTCGGCGGTAGAACGGACCTTGTTTGAATACAAGGCAATATGACTGCTCTAAAATACCGAGATAAGGTGCTAGAGCCTGAAATCCTGCCTCACAGACTACAAATGAGACAAAATTTCCAGCTCATGAACCACAATGCCCGTCCGCATACGGCGCGTATCGTTACAAGTTGGTTACAACAGCATGATATCCAAGCTGAGATAGTGATTGCGAGCCGCCTCGTCATGACAGGGGGGATGCGGTGGCACGGGACAGGGTCGTTTTGGCGGTGTCTCTTGACATCATCAACGCCTTTAATACTCTGCCTTGGGGGGAGGCACTCCGGTATCACCGGATGCCAATTTACTTCTGTCGTGTGGTCGAGGCCTATCTGACGGATAGAGCCCCGGTCACGAGGGAGAGTAGTGTCGACGAGGGATGTCGTGCGGTGTTCCACAGGGATCGGTTCTGGGGCCGCTCCTGTGGGACATCGGGTACGACTGGGTGCTGCGTGCCGACCTTCCCGAAGGTGTCAGCGTAGTGTGTTACGCTGACGACAAGCTTGTCCTAGCGCAGGGAGGGTCGTTCCAGGCGGCGGCCGACTTGAATTCACGTGGTTTTAGTTCTAGTTTTAGTTTCGCTGGGCTTGTCCGCACTTAGCCTCATAATTGGGCCATTGTGCGTGAGTGACTTGTCGCCAATTCCAACCATCCCACACTTTCCCAGAATCGTAGCAGAATTTTCAGTTTGCCAAAGATTTCTGGAAATGACCCGGCTACACTGTTACACTCCATGAGGTCGTGTTGTGGCGTTTCTTCTGCCTCTAAGCAAATTCTGACATGATGTCACGTGGTGTTGCGAGATTCGTGGACAGGAACCGGCAGCTGGGACTCGTGGTGGCCCTGCATAAGTCCGAGGCCATGTGTTTTCATGGCCCTCGGCACTGGCCACCTTCAGGGTCTCAGATAACGGTGGGAGGGGTTCACATCGGTGTCGTGTCGACGATGAAGTACCTGGGATTTGTCCTCGACAACCGACGGAACTTCACGGAGCACTTCCGACGTTTGGGCCCCAAACCGGCGAAGGCTCGAGCTGCCCTGCCAAGCGGCTCCTGCCCATTCTCGGTGGTCCAAACGCCTTCTGCCGGAGTCACTACGCGGGGATCGTGCGGTCCATGGCCCTCTACGGGGCTTCGGTGTGGGCGCCCAACCTAGCCTTGGCTCCGGCCCGGCTTCTGAGGGCGACCCAGAGGGTCATGGCAATTCGGATGGTGCGGGGATACCGCACGGTTTTCTGCAAGGCGGCAAGCCTCCTTGCCGGCATCCCGCCATGGGATCTGGAGGCAACAGTCCTTGCCAAGTACCAGTGGCACGTGGAAGTGCCACTGGTACGTGGCCGGCTAGGACGAGGACCAGGCCCGCGTAGACGGCGCGTTAGTGTTCCACGCGCGCCTCAAAGAGAGGTCAGCATGAGAAGGGGCCCAACAGGGCCAACGCCTGCCGGGGTTGCGGAATGTTTAAAATAGTTACCGTGACCCCGGAACATTAAGGGCAACTGAAGGAACATGAGTGGTTTTTAGTCAGTAAAAGTCTGACACGCCCTCCTGCCACACCCAGGACGGGCGAAGTCATTTATGATTTCCCACTCCCCAAAAAAAAGTTATATCCAAGCTTTAGACTGGCCTGCACAATCCCCTGACCATAATCCTATTGAGCATGCCTAGGGCATGCTTCAGAAAAGAGCTCTTAGAAATTTCCCTGAAGATATTGTGCATGAAAACCAGCTTTTCTTGCATCTTAGTTGGACTTGGGACAGTATTCCACAACAGGATATTGACACCTTTGTTTTAAGTACGCAGAACCGCTGCAAGAGAGTCTTAGGATCCACAGATTAATAATTTTAAGCTTTCAACTATTTTTATAAAAAAAGTAGTTGTTTTGTTTAGGTTTTTATGTTTCAAAAATAAATAAAGTAAACATTGAAATTTTGTCTGATTTTTTCCTCTTCTTCTAAGTTTTTTTTTTATTTAACTTTATCTAAAAGTTTATTATCAGATTAGATAGGCAATTAAACAAGGTTTATTTTAATGTATAAGTGTCTTAAGAAGAAGTTAATAGAATTTTAGTTATTTATGTTTAATTGAAATATCCCTAGACCATGTTGATGTGTGTATTTATTTGCTTAAATGTTTAAAATTCGTAGTTAGACTGGTAGCGAACAGTAGGTATGTTACAGCACAGAATATAGTAAAGTACCTAATTTAGTAATTACTTTATAATATATATTCTGTGGTCATATTTAATATGATGGATAATATAACTAGGTCAGATTTTTCTGCCGAAATATTATAACATAATGCGTAAGTAGTTTACTTTGCACTTTTAGATTCAGGTTGTTTTTAACCGACTTCAAAAAAAGTAGGTTATCAATTCGACCCGTATGTGTGTGATATTTCCCGAACTGCCCAGTTTTCGTATAATGTTAGTCTAAAAATAAAATCTGAACAGCGCGCGGCGTTTCTTTACGGTGCGTCCGTATTAACCGGTTTTTATTGCTCTAAACCGTTTAATCTGACAAAACCCTTATATAAATACTGTTCCAAATATCGGTTTAAAAAAAACGGTTTTGGGAACGAAACCAAAATGTAAAGGTTTTGCGTCAAGGACATAATAGCGGTTTGAAAATTTAACCGGTATCCGAGCCTTAGTTCTGAGTGGCGGCCGAGCGGCGGCGGCGAGCGTAAAAACAACTCGCACGCAACGCTGCACGCTCCGCTCAACGCTACGCGTCTATGCAGGTCTACGCCTACGGGGAGTGACACTTAAGGTGGCCATTTACGGTCATTCTGGCGTGTCAGTTGAACTGACGTACGTCCAAAATTTGATCGTGAGTGTCGAATCGCCATGCCAGAGTTGGTTGGCCGTCTAAACCATTTGGAGTGACGCCACAGTTTTACGAATAGACTGACGCAAAAAAATGACCGTCAATGACCATCTTTATGGTAATCAGACAACGGCTGACATATCACTATATAGCTTAAAATGTATAAAACAAAGTCGCTTTCTCTGTCCCTATGTCCCTTAATCTTTAAAACTACGCAACGGATTTTAATGCGATTTTATTTAAATAGATGGAATGATTCAAGAGGAATGTTTTTAAGTATAATACATGCTTATACAGTAGATAAAAGCCGGAATTTTTAAAGATTTGTAACACCCGTGCGAAGCTGGGGCGGGTCGCTAGTAATGTCTAATTTGTAAATACATAATTAATTATATAAGTATTTATAAACTAGCTGCCTCCCGCGGTTTTACCCGCGTTAAAATTGTTAAGGGTGAACAACCCTTATCACTTGAAAATTAGATAGTAGCCGATTCTCAGACCTACTGAATATGCATATAAAATTTGGCAAAAATCGGTAAAACCGTTTCGGAGGAGTAAGGTAGGTAACTAACATTGTGACACGAGAATTTTGTATAAAAGATTACACCCAGAAACTAAAGTAACAATCATGCTCATCGCAATTTGTCCTGGGTGGGAATCGAACCCACGACCTTCGTCTTAGCAGTCAGGTTCTCTAACAAGTAGATCAACAAGCCCATCAAATTATATCAATGATAATAATATGGGGACATGGGGTTTACACTGGTGACTAAAACCGCACGATTTTTTTCCCCGGTGCGTTGTGAAAATTGACCGTCTAAAGGTCTGTTCACACGGAGAGAAGAGCAGATTTTTTAACATGTTTTAAATTGAGTAGTTTATTACACCATTAACCAATAAATCTTAGACACAATTTCTATAAAACCTCTTTTAATTTCCCATGCAGTTAGCCCATGTATTGTGCCGGGGACTAGTGAAATAATACACGTGTGTTTTATTCAACTTCCCGTTTATTACTGCCAATACTTACTTACTAGTACTACTACATAATCATCACCACACCACTTCGGCCAAATAAATTCGGTTTATTTCCAATTTGCTATAAATTAAGCGCCTTACTAATAAACGCTGCATAAAGTTATGACAGGTTTATACGTCAAAAAATGTATGGTTACACAGGCTTTATTCATTGCATAACTTTACACAGTGATTAATAAGTAAGTAAGGGCATTAGATTTTAAATTACTTTGATATTTGAAACCAATAAATAGATAGTCAACTGAGTTATTATTTTAGTAACGTCATAAGTTGCTATTGCTCTATTGCTATACAGAATCTATTGGAGAATTGCGTTTTGACAGCTCATAAAAAGTACGTCAATTGATAATGATGTAAACTTCCGTAATAGGGGGTTGTTAATCACTGTAATGAGATTTATTTTTAAACTAGCTTCTGCCCGCGGCTTCGCTCGCGTTAGAAAGAGACAAAAAGTAGCCTATGTTACTCTCCATCCCTTCAACTACCTCCACTTAAAAAATCACGCCAATTCGTCGCTCCGTTTTGCCGTGAAAGAAAGACAAACATACAGACAGACAGACAGACACACTTTCCCATTTATAATATTAGTATTGATGGAACTTCCTTGTTAATAAGAATGCTTGGGAGCAAATCTAACCCAAAATAAGAGGAGGCGAACGGCTGCTTTGGTTAATGGCTTCGTTTTCATGCTCTTATGTATAACTCGTGCTGGTCAAAATGAATAGGGGTTTACTAAAATCATTTTTTGATAATGTCAATAATTTCGGAAATAATCGCTCCAAAAGGAAAAATCAAAGCGTCCCCCCCCTCTAACTTTTGACCCGTAGGTTTAAAAAATATGAAAAAAATCTGGAAAGTTGAACTTTATAAGGACTTTCTAGGAAAATTATTTTGAACTTGATAGAAAGAACAGTTTTTGTACAAAAAAGACAAAAAGGTTATACAAAATAATTTTTGCGTACTTATTAGTATGTCAACGTAACAAATAGCTTTTTTTTTAACTTATAAGTAGGTACACTTATTGTGACGGACGGGAAACTACGGAACCCTACATTAAGCGTGGCCCGACACGCTCTTGGCCGGTTTTGGTAGTCGCCAAATATCAGAAATAGTCATTCACTAGTTAAAAATAGTCGCTAAAAAATAGTCGAAATCAATTGCCAAGTCACAGATTTAGTCGGGTCATAGATTTGAAGTTATAATGAGTTAAATTTTTTTCAGCGGCGAGCGGCCTCGCGACCTTTTCAAGTATTTCAAGCGATACTGGTCTTTGAAGTATGTACTTAAAGTTTAAAATTATTTCACACTGAAAGTGCCCGCGCCGCGTCGCTGCCGGCCGCTGCCATTCCGGTGTGACTCGGCCCTTAAGTATAGTCCAAGAGCTTGACAGAAAAGTCTATGAAAGAGAGAAACTTTTCTGTGTAGCTCTTGTGCTATCAAAATTAAAATCCCTGATGGTGGCCAAGCCAGAGAGAGTGACACATCGAAATCTAGCTCTAGGTTTTGTATGTCTGTAATGAGTTCTGTGATGATAATAATATTGTATATTTGTGTCATGTGGGTAAGTATATTTTATAAGCTTTCAGTTCTAGAATTATCTAAAATAATTAAAACAAGGAATTATTTAAAATATTTTGTTTTATTTACTTATTAAATATTTTTTATGTATTTACAAACTTACAACAAAATTAAATACTGACAGATTAAACTTAAATCAACAGAGGATCATGTGTTTACAATATAAATTATCAGTCTCACATAATAATATCACAATTTAGGATTCAGGTAATTAAAAGCTTAGATGACTTTAATTTAATCTACTTCTTCAACTGTGGGTCCACTATTTTGCTGGTATCCTCCGTAGCCACCAGGCATTCCTCCTGGCATTCCTCCCGGCATTCCTCCCGGCATTCCTCCCGGCATTCCTCCCGGCATTCCTCCCGGCATCCCTCCCGGCATCCCTCCAGCCTGGCCGCCGGCGGCGCCGTGCATCTTGCTCATGAGCGGCGAGCACACGCGCTGCAGCTCCTTCAGCCGGTGCTCGTACTCCTCCTGCTCGGCCAGGCTGTTGTTGTCGAGCCACTTGAGCGCGTCGTCGCACGCGCTCCTCGCCGTGCTCTTGTCCTGCTCCGAGAGCTTGTCTCCGGCGTCGTCCAGCGCCTGCTTCACGCTGAACACGTACGACTCCAGCTGGTTCCGAGCCGCCACGCGCTGCCTCTGCTTCTCGTCCTCGTCCTTGTACCTCTCCGCCTCGGCGAGCATGCGCTCGATCTCCGCCTGCGACAGGCGTCCCCTGTCGTTCTTGATGACGATGTTCTTGCTGCGGCCGGTGCTGTTCTCCTTGGCCGACACGTTGAGGATGCCGTTCGCGTCGAGGTCGAAGGTGACGTCGATCTTAGGGACGCCGCGCGGCGCGGGCGGGATGCCGGTCAAGTCGAACGTGCCCAACAAGTTGTTGTCCTTCGTCATCGCTCGCTCGCCCTCGTACACTTGGATGGTGACCGCCGGCTGGTTGTCCGAGTACGTGGTGAACGTCTGCGCCTGCTTGCACGGGATCTTCGAGTTGCGCTCGATGATCTTCGTCATCACACCGCCGGCGGTCTCGATGCCGAGGGACAGAGGGGCCACGTCCACTAGCAGCACGTCCTGGATCTTCGCGTCTTGCTCGCCGCTCAGGATGGCCGCTTGGACGGCCGCGCCGTACGCCACGGCCTCGTCGGGGTTGATGGACAGGTTGAGCTTCTTGCCGCAGAAGAAGTTCTGCAGCAGACTCTGCACCTTCGGGATCCTGGTGGAGCCTCCGACGAGCACGACGTCGTGGATCTGGCTCTTGTCCATCTTGGCGTCCTTGAGCGCCTTCTCCACGGGCTCGAGAGTGCCTCTGAACAGGTCTGCGTTCAGCTCTTCGAAGCGCGCGCGGGACACGCGCGTGTAGAAGTCGATGCCCTCGTAGAGCGCGTCGATCTCGATGGTGGCTTCCGTGCTGGACGACAGCGTGCGCTTGGCGCGCTCGGCGGCTGTGCGCAGGCGGCGCAGTGCGCGCGGGTTCATGCGCATGTCCTTCTTGTACTTGCGCTGGAACTCGTCCGCGAGGTGGTTCACCAGTCTGTTGTCGAAGTCCTCGCCTCCGAGATGCGTGTCGCCCGCCGTCGCGCGCACTTCGAACAGCGAGCCTTCGTCGATGGTCAGGATGGACACGTCGAACGTTCCGCCGCCGAGGTCGAAGATGAGGACGTTCCTCTCGCCCTTGAGGTTCTTGTCGAGGCCGTACGCGAGCGCGGCGGCTGTGGGCTCGTTGATGATCCTGAGCACGTTGAGCCCGGCGATGGCTCCCGCGTCCTTGGTGGCCTGGCGCTGGGAGTCGTTGAAGTAGGCCGGCACTGTGATGACCGCGTCGCGAACCGTCGTGCCGAGGTAAGCTTCCGCCGTCTCCTTCATCTTCGTCAGCACCATGCTGCTGATCTCCTCGGGCGCGAATCGTTTCGCTTCTCCCTTGAACTCGACTTGGATCTTTGGTTTGCCGCAGTCGTTGACCACCTTGAAGGGCCAGTGTTTCATGTCTTGCTGAATCTTGGGGTCGTCGAACTTCCTTCCGATGAGTCTCTTGGCGTCGAACACTGTGTTGCTGGGGTTGAGGGCGACCTGGTTCTTGGCTGCGTCTCCGATGAGGCGCTCCGTGTCCGTGAAGGCCACATAGGACGGTGTGGTGCGGTTGCCCTGGTCGTTGGCGATGATCTCCACGTTCCCGTGCTGCCACACGCCGACGCACGAGTATGTCGTTCCAAGATCTATTCCTATAGCTGGCATTGTGTGCACTTCTTCTTAATCTTCACAATAAACTTGTTGTTAATACTCAGTAACGTAACTATAACGTTGTTGGATTAACTTCTCCGGTTTGCACCGAACTCACTTCGTCTGCTTTGTATCGCGTTTCAAATTATTCTGAGTTCGCGGCAACCGCACGCCGCTTATATACTCTACGAATAGGAATCGAGAGAATTCGACCGCTTGCTCGACGTCACTGGATGGGGCCAAACAGAGAACAGGATCGAAGGAAACTTCGAGAGGGTCAGCAGGCATCGACCAATCAAAGCGACTGTGGAAAAGAGACAGCTACATATATTCTGTCTCATTAGGGTTGTCACTGTAGAAATTTTGCCCGACTCTGGGGAAATAAAAACTATACTAAATAAAAACAAAACGATTTCATTGAATTAGTCAAAAATTGTAATTCGACGTAATTTGCTTATAAGCGCAAGTGAATTGATTTCACATATAAAAAATGAAATTATTTTCAGCTTAAGTTCCTAATTAGGCGTACCTTTGAATTTCAATGAATTTCAATTTAATTGTTAGTTCGTAAAAATGGTTCAGATTATCAATACAATTTGTACTGATTTTGAGCACTTATTATCGTTAAATTGTTTTTTTCAAGTTTTTAAAATAATGTAAGTATTTTATTTATACCTCTTGTTTGACAGCACGTTTCTTAAGAAGTTTTAGTATGTATCACTTAATCAATAATTAGTTATAGCATAAAAGCATGAAAAGTTTTTACACTCTTTAAGAACAAAACCTATCTATGGCACCTCAACTTTTTCAAACTCATTTTTGGGAAAAAATATTTTACACACTGACAACACCGACGTGACGAAATATCTAGAAATGACGCATATCTGAGTTCTATTGAGTGAACGTGAAAGAGAAAGCAATACTGTGTTTTATGAATGAGTGTGATCGAGACAGCAATACTATTGTTTACTAATAACAGCTGTTTTGTAGACTCCGGAATGTTCTACCCTTACCGAGTACCACTTTTATGTTTCCCTTTGTTTGTTGTTTACGGTAAACGGTAAACGAAATATATTATGTAGAAATAACGTGATTTCTTTCTAGAAAAGGCCGTTAGAAAAGCGTTATGGTTGCCGATTTTGGTCATTAAGATAAAAGATATTTTATTTGTAAAACATTAGTAAATACAAGGTAAATACTTACTTTAAATACCACAAGTTAATGCTTAAGTATACCACTTTTAGAAGAGTTATAGGTACCTATGCGAAATTGTGGCGAAATGTGTAATTGCGCTAACAATTTATGCAGGTGTATAGCATTGAGTTATAATGTACTACGTACTAGAGGAGCTATTTCAAACAAAATATGGCGCGTAATTTGGTGACAGCGGAGCATGCGCAGTGCAAGCGGGTGCCATAGATAACACCAATGCGCGCAGATGCGACATATTTTTGAAGTTGACTTCTATAGGCTTCTTTAATATTATGTGCATTATGGGTATCGTTATAAAAATAGTTATAATTAAAATAAGAAATGTATAACATAAAATTATGTGGAAAATAATAATATAACAAAATAAAATAAAAAAATGGTTGCCTGTAAAGTCGGTTTTACGGGCGAAGATTTTACGTGACAACGTCTTTTACCGATCATAGTTGAGTGGGAGAGAGACGCAAGGCATTCGGCGGGCCTCTCTCTCGTTCGGTGACTCATCGTAACGTTACCGAGCGTTACACTTTTTCATAAGTGACTCCCAGCCGCAACCTAATTTAAGACGTTGTCACGTCAAAAATATTGAAAGGGTAGTGAGGAAGTGTAGTGTCGATTGTGTGAGATAGAGTATCAGTGTCGGTCAGTGTATACGTGGAACTTAGCAGAGGCAAAATTAGTCGGGAAGTCGTGATTTTAGAAGATACAAAGTATTTTCAGTTGCCTCACAATAATTATCTTGCATGATACTATATAAATGAAACGAATTTCAACTGTAAAAAATTTATTCCCATGAAATAATATAAGTACTCTTCTTGACTTTGTGGTGTATTTCTCGTTTTCCTTGAAATGAACGAAACATATTCGTGAATATTCTATTGGCAATCACGTGACTTTGCTGCGATTCTTCTGAATAAATTTAATCCAAAATAATTCTCTAGTACTAGGACACGGCCGACGAAACCTTAAAAAAAATATATATATTTAATAAATAAAAAATATTAATATTACTTAATAATTTTTTTCTCATGATTATTAATAACATTTTCTTGTTCGTAATTGTTTAACGTTACCCGACGTTAGTGTCCATTCTGCGCATGCAACAAATATTTTACTCTTTGATATTAACATCAACATGGCCGCCGTCGAGGTGACTCGTCATACACAATTACAAATAATAAAATTAGGCATGTTTTAAAGATAATTATTTTGAACTTACTGGTAAAAAATCACTCTGTGAATTTTATTTATATTTCTCAAGCTGTTTGAACAGTATCTCAATGCACACGAAGGCATATTATTTGAACAAAACTTTGCACTCGAAATAGTCTAGCTGCTGCAAGCGCTCGACATAGACTAAGCGAGTTAGGGTGCATGCACCCTAACTCGTGTTACAAAAAATTTTGTTGAGGTGACTCCTCTAGTACGAAGTACATTATAACTCTATGGTGTATAGTATCATTTTACTTTTTTACAGTTAGTAGTCCGTACTCTGTAAATATTTGTGAAAAACTGCATCAGCTACGCGAGCTAAGCTGAAATAATAAGCTCTTGGTCTTCAGCTTGCATAAACTGACATTCGTGTTTTTTTAATGCAAGCAGCAGTCAAGAATATACCTACGCTAAAAACTAATCTGAGGCTGAAAACCTCAAAAACCGAAGACCTACAGATAATACCGTCTCAAGTACTACAATAGCTGCATATAATATTATAAACGTTTATTCTCTTCTGTTTATTCTATTCTAATCTACGCTGCAATATGAAAATAGAAATTAAAATCATCGTTTTAAAAACTGAGTAAACAGTACTAGAACATTCATTGAGATAAAACTAAGATGGAAAGAATGCCCGCATGTTCGAGAAAATTCACCCCTTGGCCTACATCAACAGTTACATATACCGCATTCTCCACTTTGTATTCTTTTGTATTGTGAATTTCTTATGTCGAATTCTAAGTGAGTAATTTAACAATAATCGTGCAATATCATTAAAACTAAATCTAGGTAACATTATTTTTGTAAAAGTAATTAGTAAAAAAATATATATTTGGACGAATGTGTTTAGTATTATATCCGTTGAGTTCAGTTTTACTAATCATCAATGATGTTTCAATAATGTAATCAAAAATTATTGAAACATCATTGCTAATCATACAATACCTCCCCACATCATTCAATTAACCGAAAGTAAATTTAAATCTTATATAAAACGCACATTATGTAGTCGAGCTTATTATAAATTAGGGGATTATATTAATGATCAAAATGCTTGGCTGACTGCTGGTCCTGCTCCACAACCGTTTAATTGATTAGCATTTGGAATTTTTATTTTTATTGAAGCTGCTGAAGATTGTAAACTACAAAAATAATAGTACTGTATCGAGTCACAGTGTTTGTTTTATATAAATTCACATAGAATACAATGTGAGCACTATGTACTTGATAGTTTTATACGCATATACTATGTCTGTCTGTCATTGACTGAATGTACTCTGGCCGTTGGGAGTTTGTCATGCTCACTCAAATGTCTCACTGACGGTGGCGTGTGTGTTGGATCATTTGGTTCCCTTCAAAATGGTTGAGCTATTTGGTGCCGATCCATACGTCATGTTCGTGAACGGGCGCTGTCTGCTGAGACTGGTCATCTCTTAACTGCCACAGTTATTTTAAAAATTGTTCTGCTTATTTCCTATATTTACAATGCCTCTTCTAACATGTACGACTTGTTACGTTGTTCTCACATAGTACCTTAGATTCAAATGAATGATGTAACCAAATTTTTGTAATAAGCATATTGATTTTAAAAGAGTGTCCATGGAGTTTCTTGCTCGCTCTTCTCCATGTGATCTACTTTTTGGAACGAGCAACTAGCTTCAATTTTCTGACAGACTGACACCTTGACGATTCGAAAGTACCTGTAAATGGTTTATTTGAATAAAATAGTTTTGACTTTGACTTTGACTTTGACTTTGACAATCTATCGATTCTTTATTTGTGAACACAATAAAGGTCTTATGTGTACTTTTTAGCTGTGCTAAGTGATAAGTACTCACAGCATCAGCAATTCAGCACATCAGCTGATGCTGTGAGTAGGTACTTATCACTTCAACTTCCCTTACAGTTTAAAGTTCGCAATATTTAAGTAGTAGCAGCAATGATATTATTTTTTACTTAAGTATTATAAATTTATATTATATTTATATATTTTATATTTATATCATTGAGTAGCAGCATGAAACACTAATCAAGTTACTAAGTGATCTATTTTATAATAAACATTAAAATAGCAATAGTACTTGTAACTAAGTATTGCTATTATATTTGTGTAGGAGCGGAAGTCCGTGGAACCTTTGTAGCTTTGTAGGTCGCTTAGAGCAGATTTAACAAAACTTTAAAATTTGCAGTATTTTTTTAAAGCTTCTGGAAAGTTCTATACCGATGCAAGTAACAAAGGATGTACCAGAATGGTATCGATCCAGCGCCCCCGCCAATGACGTTAAATCTAGGTCGCCTCACCTCGCTTCACATAATAGCAATAATAAATTGTATAGTACAATGTAAAGTTATACAAACATAACATTATAGCAGTTATAAAACATGCTATCAAAGTAGTGTGTTTTGAATGCTTCTGGAACTAAAATTTCTCATTTTTCTATAGGTACCTATTCATCACGAACAGGTTTTGCAAACAACAATAATAACACACATTATAATTGCAAAAGGCGCCATCTATTTCTACCCATCCACTTCTTGCCTTGCATGTAACTTGCTCTAATCAGGGGAAATCAAGATGTTTCTAAAATTATAACTAATTTCTATATGACATTGACCCCGTTTCTTGAGCTTTCGATTCTTTTTCGCGGCTTGAGAAGTTGTTCCAGAACGCGCTTCAAAAAGTCTCGAGAACCGTTACTTTCGCCGCTCGATACTAGAGGGCGCTTATATAAACTTTTGTCAATTCTAATGGTATTATCGTAACAATTCAATACTGTGTTCACTGTTCTTTGAGTCACTCTTCGGACTGTGTTTTTTTTTACCAAACATTTTAGAACGTAGGAAAAGTAACATAAATGGATTGATCCTTCGAACACACGTGATTTGAGACACAACACAATAGAAAGACAATAGCAGCCCGACAGCCGGCTGTCAGTTGGTTGTTGAATGGGGACATCAAGCAATATACGTTGTTGGAATAAAAAAACTTTCGATACCAGATCCTGAATTATTCAATTATATGAAGTAAACCCTTTCACTGTATTATTAGTAGTAAACTAGTAATAAAATGTAAAATTAAAAAAACCGTATCAAAATATGCGCATATTTAGGTAGGCTTCACATTGCAAAAATTATACCTAGGTAGTACTAAGGTACCTACGTCTCAAATGCAATAGGTATGTTGTATTTATGTGATAAATGGCCACTAAATATTTCTTCAGGGGTTTGGTTTTAAATCGGAAGACAAAAGCCTTGCCGAAGAAAATTAAGAAAGAAAAATGATACCTATTTCAGCTGTAATATTGATGAGTAAGTGGCTCCTGACCGAATATTCATAGCAATTTTGTTTAAGTGTGTTTATGGTATGAGTACTTTGAAAGTCATTTGGAACACAGTTACCCCTGTGATTTCCACCGATAATCTTGTATATTCCACTTTATGTACTAGTTTTTTTTTTAAATAGGAAAGTAATTTATTGCACTACAATTTGCATTCGGGGTCTGTAAGACTATAGAGACCCTACCACCGCACGGGTGTCACAATTAGGTGAAAATCTTGGCATTTCTCTACTGTAATATGGACGTAATTAGACATAATAGAGCTACCTCTTACTTATGACTCGGTCCTCGGTCTATTGAGGTAAATTGCATAATCCATTTTGTAGTTCATAAGATCAAAGCGATGCAAACTTATGTTTAACTGAAATAAAAAAGAAGCTTCATAGTTACACATATATATAAGTACATATGAACATACAAATGGCTATACAACAATACTCCATCTATAATTCTATAGTCTATATTTATAAGTACTTGTCGAAACCCGAAACCCTCTGTCGCAATGCGCATAGTTTGTTTGGGAAACCCCTAAAAGTAAAAACTTCTCAGTATACTTTCTGCTGATAATTGTTGTTAAGGCAATAACCAGCCAATGTACAAATACAATGAATACCAGCCTATTTTGAGGCCAGAAGACAAATGGTGGTAACTATGGTCAAATGACTAAGATAATTGAAATTGGTGCCGATTCTCTTGTTCACAAACTATATAACGTAAATTTAAGTTAGTGCATCTTTCTCTTTCCATTTAATTAAGAAAAGGACAGAAGATAAAATATTAGTTAAGTCCTGTCAAATTTAGACACTCCATAGATAATTTAGATGCGTTTTGAAAACATGGCGTCTAAATATACGCTCAATTTTCTTCCGGCGCTGTGTAATTTGACAGGATTAAACTAAAATGTATCTTCTGTCCTTTTCTTTAAGAAATGAAAAGAGAAAGATGCATTTAACTTAAAATTAGAATAGTTTCTGACCAAGGGAATCGGCACCTGTTCAACAAAAACCATATATATGAATTTGGTAGTAGTTAAGGCTAAAATTCCTTTGAGAATTATTCTGGTCTTATGAGAGTTACAGCTTTCAGCTTTGTAGAGAGACTATATATAAGACACCATTTTTAACCTACTTCAAAAAAAAAGGAGGAGGTTCTCAATTCGTCGGGATCTTTTTTGTTGCTAATTTAGTCAATAACTCATTTTTGGCAAGATTGAGTTTCTTCACCGCAATTATTGTCCTGCTGCAGAGCAAAGACCACTTCTCATCGCAGACAAGATCATGAGCATTGATCACTTTACGCTTGCTTAAAGGCGGATTAGCGATTGCAGACTCAATAAAATGCTTCTACTAATATTAAAAACGCGTGAAACTTTGTATATAAGTCTTTATTTATGGATGGATGGATGTCAGCAACTCTTTCACGTAAAAACTACTGAACTTTACAGTAAGTAACATAACTTGTACACATCTAAAGAACCAGGATGCGCAAACTTGGTCGCCTCACCCACAAAATGGTGTCTTACTTGGTGGCATCACCAGTTCGTTGGGCAACCAGGGTGTTCTAAACAAACTCTTTAGCTTTATAATATTAGTTTTAAGTATCTAAATAGATGTATGTGATGTAGTAGATGTGTGCTCAGTGCTTAAATAAAACAAACATGTTAACTCTGGATTTTTAATTATATTTTATTCATTTTCACTGGGCGATAAATATCTACCGACTGATGCCTCTTTAATCAGTATTTCTTTCACATTTTTCATCAATCTTTCCAACGTGCTCTTTGAAATATTAAGTAACGAGGCGATCCTTTGATTACTGTCCTTAGTCCTCAATTTCATTAAATATGCTGCAAGCGCCGTTTTTCCTCTATGCATTGTAGATAATTCCGGCACTTCTCTTAATATAAATAAAATATCATCCTTTGTCAGATCAAAAAAGTAATTAACTACATTGTCATCCATAATTTCGATATTTTCAAAGTCTAAATGTACAGACTGTGACTCTTTCAATAAACTAGTGAATTCTTCTATTTGTGTTGCTGTGAATGTATGTATAGGTTTTTCCACTTCAATCAACTCATTTCCAGAAGGATGTTCCAGATGGTGTCTACATATTCTGTTCGATGGGGAAACATAGAAATTAAAATCAATGAATAATCTTGATCTTAAGTTTTTCGGGATTCTAAGCCTCTCCGGTTGGTTGCATCCGGGATAGAAACATGACCGCTGGCTGACTGCTGCCCTTGTAAAATTTGGCAAAATCACAGTAGCTTCTGAATCTTCATCAAATGTAGAACCAGTTCCTCTTTCGTCTTCTGAGCTGACTGGCTCAGTCTTAACTTCTTGCGGTGATTCTGTGGTATATTGTGGTTTTGCTCGCTTTGCTCGTAACCAACAAGGATGACATATCAGAGCTGTTGAAGTTAACTGAAAAAAAAACATACCAATGTGATATTAATATTTAATTTTGAGTTGTGGACAATTATGTGGTGTGTGTCAGTGGTACCAAAATACAATTTGTAAGTATGTTATTCAACTGGGAATTACAAGGCAAATTTAAATTTGGATATATCTGCATGACATTAATAATACCTAGTAGATTGTATTACAAGGGCGAAAAGTTTTATTTTTACGGCGAGGGCGTTTTTGCCTTTTATTTTCTCATAGGGGGTGATGAAAAGTAGAGTGTATCACTCGGGCGCAAAATATATTTTTGGCTCGGGCGACGTACTTTGAATCCAGACACAGATTAATAAATAGTTACTACGTAACAGATACTTCACTCCGATACAAAAACTAAAATACCTACGCTATAATAGCCTACAAAATCATAATAATAATACCAACTGTTTGCAGCGAGGAGAAATGTACCATAAGTACGCACAAAGAGAGTTGAGATTCTTTTGCCCGCCGCGCGACAAACGTGTGTGCGTGCCATCCAGCAAATGTCCTAGGGTTATACGTATGACGATAATGGTAATAAAATGAATGTTTTAGAAAAACAATTATTTTTTTATTTGTTGATCAAATATTTTTTAGTTATAAAATGACTGACATATTTTTCGTTCCTTGAATTCCCGATTATTATACATATTTTAGTGTCAAAAATATCCAAAACCGCGTAAATAATTTTAATAAATAATCAAAAGGGAAACAGGAGAATTGGGAAACAGGGGATTTGCACAATAATCACGCAATAATTACGTGGTTTCGGCATTTTGATAGTCAGCGCTGTACCCGTGACGCGCAAGCACTCAGCCGGGCGCGCGACAGCCCGGTGTTCGTTGTATCGTCGACGATACGCGAATCGGTAGGCATAAAACGCGTGGCCTTGAGCGAGTGACGGAAGCCTGATCCAGAGCAAAGTGAGGGATTCTTAAATAGAATTCCGAACGTAGCGAGGCGTCGCGTCGCTACGTTCGGAATCGTCGCCCGAGCCAAAAATATATTTTGCGCCCGAGTGATACACTCTACTTTTCATCACCCCCTATGAGAAAATAAAAGGCTTCATACTTTATTGTAAAATTATTATTGTAGCTGCTATTATTATCATTTCTTGATACTAATGCTATTATTATGATATGTTGATAATAATAGCAGCTACATTAATAATTTGCTGCAAAACAATCCGTGAAATTTTTTTCGAGAACTCGGGCTGTAGTTTGTGCGTTTTATTTCTATTAATTTTTTTTTTATTCACCCGCGGCGTGACAATGGTATTGGACGTCGTACCAGCCATGCCTTAGATTATTAACTTCTAGATGTAACCATGAGGTTGTAAAGAAGTGTGAAAGTGAGAAGCATATATACGAATTTCGTAAGAAAATTGAGACAAAGCATAACATGCTCTGTCTCGTTCGGCGTGGCCGGTTTTTGCTTGGCGAACATTGAAAAGTTAGCCAAACAAAGGGATGTCACTGTCATTGAATGGTCGGCTCGTATTAGTTTTTACAATTTTATAACAATTTCGGTAATTAAATCAATAGTTTTAATGTATATTTGAGAAATTGACTCCAGTAGTTAAGTGTTTAGTGCGTTTTCTGTGCTATAAAATGGGAGGATGCACTATTTTAGGCTGCAAAAGCCGCACAGAAAGAAAGCAAGATAAGAATGTTACTTTTCACTCGTAAGGATGCAAATATTACAAGTTATTGTGCATTGATTGAATCGTTTATATTTTTATCTACATAACCTATTACTTGTTTTTCAAAGTGTTACCATACCTCAGTTCTATTTTTCCCATAACTTGATAATAAAATTGCAACTAGTTAAATAAATAAAATTAATCAGATGATTAATTAGTTCTTTGATGCCCTGTGAGGTATCCTCTCCCTTTTAAAAGGAATTTTATATAATTTTTATAGTTGGACATCACAGACATCAGTGAAGGAAAACATCGTGAGAAAACCTGAACTCGTAACTTAAATAATACTTACGATATAAATATTTTTGCACTCTTAATAAGGATTATGATACGCAACTTAGTACATGAATGTAATAAGTAGTTGTTGCAACGGAACATCTCACGGTTTTGGTCATATTTAGGGAAAATTTTACGTAATGACAACATTGAAATTTTATAGTGCTGTCTCATGTGCGGCCACGCGGTGGCTCAATCTAGAAGTTAATAATTTAAGAGCCATGCTTTGTTTGCGTTCGATTCTTTGGCGAGTTTTTAGGCGCACTTATAACAGGGCGTAAAACATGCAAAGACGCTCCAAATTCAAAAAGTGCGATTAAAGGGGAACAAAGTCGGATTTTTCGCATAGGTGGGATGAAAAACATATTTTAATTCCTATAAAAACAAAATTTAAATTTAAATGTTTTAATTCCCCTATTTTGGATCATGTAAATTTAAATCATTTTTTTTTTTGCTTGTATCCACAGAGTGAGCTACACGGTAGCCCGCGAAATCCAAATTTACTAAATAACTCAATTGATTGCCTATTTCAAAAAAAAGTCATTCAATCGAGTTATATGCACATTTTTTTTTGAAAAATACGAATGAAAATTTGAATTTCGCAGGCTACCTTTAACATGGTGGATGTTCAAGGTAGCCTTATCTTAAGCAACAATAGTGCTGATTCTCTTGTTCTAATAATAAATAATGATAAGTGTATCTTTCTAAACTAAAATTTTATCTTCTGATAAAAAAAATATAATTTAATAATAATAATTTAAATTTAATATTTTTTTAAGATGCACTGAACTTAAATTTTGTTTTTGAACAAGAAAATCGGCACCATAGGGATGACGACAGCATTAAAAAAATGGCATTCTATTTAGTCCGTCTGATAGATTGGTCGAAAATACGGGACACGTATTTTTTGCTTGATCGAATTAATAAAAAAATACAAAGATAAAGAGTAACAAAGTTCTGGAGTGGGGGCTTTTGAAGTCACCATCCTACAAAAATTGTATCAGATGGTGACGTCATGCGCAACTTCAACGCACTGTATCGGCGAAATTCTTCGTTTTCGAGAAAAAAGAAAAAATACGTGTCCAAAGTTTTTTGATAATCTATCTGACGGACTAATTACTTTCTTTTTGTCGTCTCGCCTATAATAATACCAGCCTATAACTGTCCCACTGCTGGGCAAAGGCCTCTTCTCATACAGAGAATGCATCTCGCCTATTATCTAATATTAATATAAGTTTTTTTTTAATACCAATCAGATTTTAAAAATTACTGGATTGATTATAATAAATTAATCAAAATATATTTTTTTAATACATTAATATAAACTAACAAAGAACTTCAAATATTATAAACACAGACCTGGTGGGGTAAAATCCATTTAGCAATTACATTCCATATAATAATATGTGTTTCTAATGTGCCTTCATTATTAGAAGGCAGTTTATGAAATTGCCTTCTTAACACCGAGTGACCGCAATTTACACAAACTTTTTTATGTCCAACCCTCTTTTCTTGCAGTGTAGAATGTTCTTGGGCATTTCTTGCTAAGTCCCAACAATTTTTACACACCAGGCTATTGGCTGAAATCTATAAGCATACTTGTCACAAAAATTAAAATATACTAATATCTACTCACACACGGCCATCTGATCCCAAGCTAAGCAGAGCTTGTGTTATGGTAACCAGACAACTGATATACATACTTTTATACTTTATAAATACATACATATTATAGATAAATTACACCCAGACACAGAACAAACAATTAGGTATGCTCATCCATCACACAAAGTTTGGCTTAGCAGTCAGGGTCACTGACCACTAGACCAACAGACCTGTCATAAAATTAAGGCTAAAACTTTGGTTAAGCAAGCTAATCCCAAGAACTACTTGTCTAGTTTGAAAAAATATTGATGCATTGAATAGCCCATTTGTAGAAGAAAGCTACAAGCTATTAATCACGCTAATACGTATAAAGGTCATAGTTCATTACAGCCACCCGGCAGCCACTCCGCACCGACTCGCCTTATAACCGAGGCGATCCGGTGACGGTACGGAGTTGATATAGTGAGCGCATGCCCATACAAGTACATATAAAGAATACTAGCCGCAGGAGGCGAGTCGGTGCGGAGTGGCTGCCGGGTGGCTGTAATGAGCTATGACCTTAAGTGCGAAGTAGTAACCAAAAATACAGGTGAAACCGCAGGAGAGAGCTAGTATATGCTATATATGAGCTATACATTGTCCAGCTTAGTGATACATTAATTTGTTTCAGACCTCTGTGAACTTGGCGGCCGACATGTTTTCTTTTTTTTTTCTTTACCATCGGATTCTACGTCGTTTGTACCCGTTTGTACCACTTTGATTTTCGTTTGTACCCCAAACCAAAAAAAGTTACAGCATTTTCAAAATTTGACCAGCACCCGACTTTGAAAAATTAATTTTTTTCCAACGGTATCTGATACGGGGTCGTTAGTACCCGTTTGTACCGCTTTCGTTTTTCATTTTTTTCAAAACCCAAAAAAGTTAAAGCACTTTAAAAATTTGAAAAAGAATTTCGGAAATCTGAAAACGGGGATCGTTGTGCAATCGTTAGTACCCCCAGAAATAACTTTAAAATTCGTTTGTACCCCTACCAGAAAAAAATTGTGGCACATCGAAACATTTTAAAATACCTACTTCCTCAATTTTTGGAATTTCTGAAATCTGTTAACGGGGTTCGTTGTGCAATCGTTTATAACCGCAGGATTCACCTTAAAATTCGTTTGTACCCCTACCGGAAAAAAATTACGATAGTTTGAAAATTTCCAGGCCAATTTCCCCAGTTTTTGGAATTCTCCAAATCTGAAAACGGGAATTGTTGTGCAATCGTAAGTACCCCCAGGAATCACTTTAAAATTCGTTTAGACCCCTGCGAGAAAAAAATTACGAGAGTTTGAAGATTTCCAGGCCAATTTCCTCAGTTTTTGGAATACTCCAAATCTGAAAACGGAAATCGTTGTGCAGTCGTTAGTACCCCCAGGAATTGCTTTAAAATTCGTTTGTACCCCTAACAGAAAAAAAATATGGCACATCGAAACATGTTGAAATACCTACTTCCTCAATTTTTGGAATTTCTGAAATCTGTTAACGGGGTTCGTTGTGCAATCGTTTATAACCGCAGGATTCACCTTAAAATTCGTTTGTACCCCTACCGGAAAAAAATTACGATAGTTTGAAAATTTCCAGGCCAATTTCCCCAGTTTTTAGAATTCTCCAAATCTGAAAACGGGAATCGTTGTGCAATCGTAAGTACCCCCAGGAATCACTTTAAAATTCGTTTGTACCCCTACCAGAAAAAAAATATGGCACATCGAAACATTTTAAAATACTAACTTCCTCAATTTTTGGAATTTCGGAAATCTGTTAATGGGGTTCGTTGTGCAATCGTTTATAACTGCAGGATTCACCTTAAAATTCGTTTGTACCCCTACCGGAAAATAATTACGATAGTTTGAAAATTTCCAGGCCAATTTCCCCAGTTTTTGGAATTCTCCAAATCTGAAAACGGGAATCGTTGTGCAATCGTTAGTACCCCCAGGAATCGCTTTAAAATTCGTTTGTACCCCTACCAGAAAAAAATTATGGCACATCGAAACATTTTGAAATACCTACTTCCTCAATTTTTAGAATTTCTGAAATCTGTTAACGGGGTTCGTTGTGCAATCGTTTATAACCGCAGGATTCACCTTAAAATTCGTTTGTACCCCTACCGGAAAAAAATTACGATAGTTTGAAAATTTCCAGGCCAATTTCCCCAGGTTTTGGAATTCTCCAAATCTGAAAACGGGAATCGTTGTGCAATCGTAAGTACCCCCAGGAATCACTTTAAAATTCGTTTAGACCCCTGCGAGAAAAAAGTTACGAGAGTTTGAAGATTTCCAGGCCAATTTCCTCAGTTTTTGGAATACTCCAAATCTGAAAACGGGAATCGTTGTGCAATCGTTAGTACCCCCAGGAATTGCTTTAAAATTCGTTTGTACCCCTACCAGAAAAAAAATATGGCACATCGAAACATTTTGAAATACCTACTTCCTCAATTTTTGGAATTTCTGAAATCTGTTAACGGGGTTCGTTGTGCAATCGTTTATAACCGCAGGAATCGCTTTGAAATTCGTTTGTACCCCTACCAAAAAAAATCACGATAGTTTGAAAATTTCCAGGCCAATTTCCCCAGTTTTTGGAATTCTCCAAATCTGAAAACGGGAATCGTTGTGCAATCGTAAGTACCCCCAGGAATCGCTTTAAAATTCGTTTGTACCCCTACCAGAAAAAAATTATGGCACATCGAAACATTTTGAAATACATACTTCCTCAGTTTTTGGAATTTCTGAAATCTGTTAACGGGGTTCGTTTTGCAATCGTTTATAACCGCAGGATTCACCTTAAAATTCGTTTGTACCCCTACCGGAAAAAAATTACGATAGTTTGAAAATTTCCAGGCCAATTTCCCCAGTTTTTGGAATTCTCCAAATCTGAAAACGGGAATCGTTGTGCAATCGTTAGTACCCCCAGAAATTGCTTTAAAATTCGTTTGTACCCCTACCAGAAAAAAATTATGGCACATCGAAACATTTTGAAATACCTACTTCCTCAATTTTTGGAATTTCTGAAATCTGTTAACGGGGTTCGTTGTGCAATCGTTTATAACCGCAGGATTCACCTTAAAATTCGTTTGTACCCCGACCGGAAAAAAATTACGATAGTTTGAAAATTTCCAGGCCAATTTCCCCAGGTTTTGGAATTCTCCAAATCTGAAAACGGGAATCGTTGTGCAATCGTTAGTACCCCCAGAAATTGCTTTAAAATTCGTTAGTACCCATACCAGAAAAAAAATATGGCACATCGAAACATTTTGAAATACCTACTTCCTCAATTTTTGGAATTTCTGAAATCTGTTAACGGGGTTCGTTGTGCAATCGTTTATAACTGCAGGATTCAGGATTCACCTTAAAATTCGTTTGTACCCCTACCGGAAAATAATTACGATAGTTTGAAAATTTCCAGGCCAATTTCCCCAGTTTTTGGAATTCTCCAAATCTGAAAACGGGAATCGTTGTGCAATCGTAAGTACCCCCAGGAATCGCTTTAAAATTCGTTTGTACCCCTACCAGAAAAAAATTATGGCACTTCGAAACATTTTGAAATACCTACTTCCTCAATTTTTGGAATTTCTGAAATCTGTTAACGGGGTTCGTTTTGCAATCGTTTATAACCGCAGGATTCACCTTAAAATTCGTTTGTACCCCTACCGGAAAAAAAATACGATAGTTTGAAAATTTCCAGGCCAATTTCCCCAGTTTTTGGAATTCTCCAAATCTGAAAACGGGAATCGTTGTGCAATCGTAAGTACCCCCAGGAATCGCTTTAAAATTCGTTTGTACCCCTACCAGAAAAAAATTATGGCACATCGAAACATTTTGAAATACCTACTTCCTCAATTTTTGGAATTTCTGAAATCTGTTAACGGGGTTCGTTTTGCAATCGTTTATAACCGCAGGATTCACCTTAAAATTCGTTTGTACCCCTACCGGAAAAAAATTACGATAGTTTGAAAATTTCCAGGCCAATTTCCCCAGTTTTTGGAATTCTCCAAATCTGAAAACGGGAATCGTTGTGCAATCGTAAGTACCCCCAGGAATCGCTTTAAAATTCGTTTGTACCCCTACCAGAAAAAAATTATGGCACATCGAAACATTTTGAAATACCTACTTCCTCAATTTTTGGAATTTCTGAAATCTGTTAACGGGGTTCGTTTTGCAATCGTTTATAACCGCAGGATTCACCTTAAAATTCGTTTGTACCCCTACCGGAAAAAAATTACGATAGTTTGAAAATTTCCAGGCCAATTTCCCCAGTTTTTGGAATTCTCCAAATCTGAAAACGTGAATCGTTGTGCAATCGTAAGTACCCCCAGGAATCACTTTAAAATTCGTTTAGACCCCTGCGAGAAAAAAATTACGAGAGTTTGAAGATTTCCAGGCCAATTTCCTCAGTTTTTGGAATTCTCCAAATCTGAAAACGGGAATCGTTGTGCAATCGTAAGTACCCCCAGGAATCGCTTTAAAATTCGTTTGTACCCCTACCAGAAAAAAAATATGGCACATCGAAACATTTTGAAATACCTACTTCCTCAATTTTTGGAATTTCTGAAATCTGTTAACGGGGTTCGTTTTGCAATCGTTTATAACCGCAGGATTCACCTTAAAATTCGTTTGTACCCCTACCGGAAAAAAATTACGATAGTTTGAAAATTTCCAGGCCAATTTCCCCAGTTTTTGGAATTCTCCAAATCTGAAAACGGGAATCGTTGTGCAATCGTAAGTACCCCCAGGAATCGCTTTAAAATTCGTTTGTACCCCTACCAGAAAAAAAATATGGCACATCGAAACATTTTGAAATACCTACTTCCTCAATTTTTGGAATTTCTGAAATCTGTTAACGGGGTTCGTTGTGCAATCGTTTATAACCGCAGGAATCGCTTTAAAATTCGTTTGTACCCCTACCAAAAAAAAATTACGATAGTTTGAAAATTTCCAGGCCAATTTCCCCAGTTTTTGGAATTCTCCAAATCTGAAAACGTGAATCGTTGTGCAATCGTAAGTACCCCCAGGAATCACTTTAAAATTCGTTTAGACCCCTGCGAGAAAAAAATTACGAGAGTTTGAAAATTTGTATGCCAATTTCCCTAATTTTTGGAATTCTCCAAATCTTAAAAAGGGAATCGTTGTGTAATCGTAAGTACCCCCAGGAATCGCTTTAAAATTCGTTTGTACCCCAAAAAAAAAAATTACGATAGTTTGAAAATTTCCAGGCCAATTTCCCCAGTTTTTGGAATTCTTCAAATCTGAAAACGGAAATCGTTGTGCTATCGTAAGTACCTCCAGGAATTGCCTTAAAATTCGTTTGTACCCCTAACCCCTTTGTGTTTTATTTACACTGTGTTTTTCCACATTCACATAATACAATCTTATTTATAAAATTCTCATGTCACAAATTTTATTTGCATCTTCAGTAGGTCTGAGAATTGGCTAACATCTATTTTTCATAACCCTAAGTGATAAGGGTTGTTCACCCTTAAATATTTTTTACCAAAAACGTATATTCATTTGACCAAATAGTTTATTGGTAGATTTTTATAAAGCATATTTATTTATTTAAAATAATGTCATTTTACCGAATTTTCAAATGCACTAATTTTATTTAAACTAATGTTTTATTAGACTAACTTTGGTAAAAAATGCGTTTAACTGATTAGCATCGTCAGTCCAAAATTAGGGCGCCCCAACTCGGACAGGTTAGGTTAGAAGTACAAGCTCCTTCGTGGTTATTTTTTTTTAAACCACCCAGAAGTAGGAGCCCCGCGAAGAGGGGCTCCGTCGACTTTCCTGTTAAGATATTAGAATACAAATTGATGGAAATTTTGTTTTAACCTAACCTAACCGCACAACTTTAACCATGGATACCTCCGTAACAATTGAGTTCCGCGGGATAGGGATGGTATTAAATATTCGATAAAATAAATGTTATACCACGAACATTACATCAAATGAATATTTAACCTTTTGATCAATAGCGCAAAGGCTGTTATCGAAAATAAATATTCGATGAAATGAAAATTATGTTAATTGATATTATACAAAGTGATTATTTTCTTAAACGTTGTTCGAATTAGTTATATTATATCAAAAGTTGTTCTGTGAAACAAGGGTAAACCTAATAAAAAACACGTTCGTCGGTTGATCGTGATATGCGAGCAAAGTGCGTGTCTTGCGAGCGGCCCAAATTATATTTTTTTTTAAACCCGGTCTACAAATGAAACCTTCACCGGACGCTCTCCGGACCCGGACTGATGCCAACCCTACTTATAGGATCACTTTGTTGTCCGTCCGTCCATCCGTCGGATCGTCCGTCTGTCAAGACCCTTTTTCTCAGAAACGCGTCTAGATATTGAGCTGAAATTAATATCACATAATTAGGTCAGCTATCTTTCAAAGTAGTAAAAAAAACAAATTTCTAAATCAACGCAATAAAAAGATACGGCGGTTTATATTGCATATTTAGACATTTGCAAGGGAATCAAAACCTATAGGGTACTTCCCATTGACCAAGAAACATGAAATTTGGCGAGAAGCAATGTCGTGTAGCATTAGTAAAGGAAAAACCGTAAATTTGTAGTTATTTCTTAAAAAAAAAATTAATGGAACCCTCGTTGCGTGAGTCCAACTCGCACTTGACCGGTTTTTTTATAATGAGGCATTAAATAATACATATAACCCTACATTTTTGCCTTCTTATCACCCACCCCTATTTTTTTATAGCCATTTTAGTCATTTTACATTCCGCTCGATAACTGATCAGATGTTGTTTGTTAGTGTTACTGTCGTAATTAGTATGTGACTTGAAAATAATATTGTTTGGCGTTTGTTATTTTTAACCGACTTCAAAAAGGAAGAGAGTGGTTCACGATACCTCTGTATGTTACATTGACGACATGTGCGTTTCTTCAAGTTTCTATTTTCGTTTTATAAGATTGTAAGTAGTTTTATTTTGAAAATAAATTACTTTGAAAGATACTTACACAGTCAGACATTGGAAGTCGACATTAAAATGAAAAAGAAATAACCGCCTCCAAAAACTAAAAAACCAAAAATAACTAAAATTTTGGAAGTCGGTGGCAACACAAATTGACTGGCAGAAGAGAAGCCACCAACTTCCGAAAGGAGATGTCCGCTTTTTGTATGGACGTTGGTTTTTTATTCCGAGAAAAATCCAACCAACATCAAAGTCCACTCTAATAAACACGACAAAAATATGGAACTTAGAACTAATTCAATAATATTTTTAAACACCCCCATTTAGGCAAAAAATCATAAAATAATAATTTAATTAAATAAGGATTTCCATTGATTAATTGATTTCAGAACGCACCCCTAATCGGCTCAACCAAGAATTTTAAATAAAGCTGGATACTGAACGTAGAATGAATTGAAGTGTGAGCGAGATAAAAACATTTTTTTCGTATGTTTTTATATCTCGCTCACACTTATACCATAATTTAAGTGTGAGCGAGATAAAAAACATACGAGGGGTAAATAAACTTGGCTTCAATTTATTTCTTATAGGTGCAGTATCCAGCTTTATTTAAAATTCTTGGGCTCAACACATCGTTATCTGTCACTGTCAGTCAGATAACTGATTTACACTGACAGTTCTCCAGTGTCAATTTTGATAAGTTTACTTTTTTTGGATGCGTTCACTTTATTTACTTAGAGAATTTAAAAAAAGTTTGTTCGTTTTAGAAGTAAATTCTCACTAAAATAAAAAAAGATTGGGGATCTTTAAAAATGTATGATATAGTTAAAAGTACTAGGTTTTGAGATGTCTATCCAAATATATTTAACTTATCCTGGTTAGAATTATTAAATAATAAAAAACCATTTTTGGACATGTCCTTTTAAACATTACATATCGGCATCAACTTTAAGGCTGATTTTATAGTCACACCGCTAGGCAGCGCGCGCTTGAACAGCGTTACACTGTGAAACGAGACGAGATTAGTACCACGCGATCCGCTGCTGTGAGACAGTCATATACATTATGAAAAACAGCGCGCTTAACGGCGTCACACTAAAATGCACACTGGCCATAGAAGCGCAAGGGCGGCCCGCGCCTGCAGAACAGTGCGTTTTCTGTACAGCGCTGCAGAAGCGCGCGAGTTTGGAACGCAACTACTAATCTCATAATCTCTGAACGCGCGCGCTCAAACGGCACTGCCGAAACGTTAAACAATAACCAGCCTAACAGCATTAAGGAAAGATGCAGAGCAGTAAATCCCGTATGCCTCGCATAGCCTAAGGTACCATACGATGGACACCATGTGACACCCCGCGCTCAGGAGTAGCGGGGCTCGAGTTAAAAGGAGTGGCCGGGTGCATGGTGCAGTCTAACGTAAAAGCATTATTGATAGAAAACTTGAACGGAAAAATGCAGAAAATTTTATCTTGGTACCTACTCATTTCTTTAAGTAGTTTATCGCCGGAGCCATGGGAGGGACTGTCTAAACAGGTTACCGTAACCCGGGAACGCAAATGGCAACCGAAGGAATAGGGTTTTTATTAGTAATACCAGGCGTCCGTCACTCGCTCAAGGCCACGCGTTTTATGCCTACCGCTTCGCGTATCGTCGACGATACAACGAACACCGGGATGTCACGCGCCCGGCTGAGTGCTCGCGCGTCACGGGTACAGCGCTGACTATCAAAATGCCGAAACCACGTAATTATTGCGTGATTATTGTCCAATTCCCCTGTTTCCCAATTCTCCTGTTTCCCTTTTGATTATTTATTAAAATTATTCACGCGGTTTTGGATATTTTCGACACTAAAATATATTAGTCGGGAATTCAAGGAACGAAAAATATGCATCAGTCATTTTATCAAACTAAAAACTATTAGATCAACAAATAAAAAAATAATTGTTTTTCTAAAACATTCGTTTTATTACCATTATCATCATACGTATAACCCTAGCAGATTTGCTGGACGACACGCACACACGTAACTCGCGCGGCGGGCAAAAGAATCTCAACTCTCTTTGTGCGTAATTATGGTACATTTCTCCTTGCTGCAAACAACTGGTATTATTATTATGATTTTGTAGGCTATTATAGCGTAGGTATTTTGGTTTTTGTTTTGGAGTGAAGTATCTGTTACGTAGTAACTATTTATTAATCTGTGGTAATACTTTTTTTTTGTCGTTTATCTCTAAACGCAATCATAAATATTGTTCCTTTTGGTAAGACCTTTTAAACGACACTACAACAATCTATTGGAGCCGGGTCCCTTTTTGCCCATTCACCTTTAATAAGTCTATTGTGATTTACTGTGGGGTTGAACAAGCATTTCTCGTTTACAGATTTGGAGAATTCCAAAAACTGTTGAAATTGGCATAGAAATTTTCAAACTGACGTAATTTTTTTCTGGCAGGGGTCTAAACGAATTTTAAAGTGATTCCTGGGGGGTACTAACGATTGCACAACGATTCCCGTTTTCAGATTTGGAGAATTCCAAAAACTGGGGAAATTGGCCTGGAATTTTTCAAACTATCGTAATTTTTTTCCGGTAGGGGTACAAACGAATTTTAAGGTGAATCCTGCGGTTATAAACGATTGCACAACGAACCCCGTTAACAGATTTCAGAAATTCCAAAAATTGAGGAAGTAGGTATTTCAAAATGTTTCGATGTGCCATATTTTTTTTCTGGTAGGGGTACAAACGAATTTTAAAGCAATTCCTGGGGGTACTAACGATTGCACAACGATTCCCGTTTCCAGATTTGGAGAATTCCAAAAACGGGGGAAATTGGCCTGGAAATTTTCAAACTATTGTAATTTTTTTCCGGTAGGGGTACAAACGAATTTTAAGGTGAATCCTGCGGTTATAAACGATTGCACAACGAACCCCGTTAACAGATTTCAGAAATTCCAAAAATTGAGGAAGTAGGTATTTCAAAATGTTTCGATGTGCCATATTTTTTTTCTGGTAGGGGTACAAACGAATTTTAAAGCAATTCCTGGGGGTACTTACAATTGCACAACGATTCCCGTTTTCAGATTTGGTGAATTCCAAAAACTGGGGAAATTGGCCTGGAAATTTTCAAACTATCGTAATTTTTTTTGTTAGGGGTACAAACGAATTTTAAAGCGATTCCTGGGGGTACTTACGATTGCACAACGATTCCCTTTTTCAGATTTGGAGAATTCCAAAAATTGGGGAAATTGGCATACAAATTTTCAAACTCGTAATTTTTTTCTCGCAGGGGTCTAAACGAATTTTAAAGTGATTCCTGGGGGTACTTACGATTGCACAACGATTCCCGTTTCCAGATTTGGAGAATTCCAAAAACTGGGGAAATTGGCCTGGAAATTTTCAAACTATCGTAATTTTTTTCCGGTAGGGGTACAAACGAATTTTAAGGTGAATCCTGCGGTTATAAACGATTGCACAACGAACCCCGTTAACAGATTTCAGAAATTCCAAAAATTGAGGAAATAGGTATTTCAAAATGTTTCGATGTGCCATAATTTTTTTCTGGTAGGGGTACAAACGAATTTTAAAGCAATTCCTGGGGGTACTAACGATTGCACAACGATTCCCGTTTTCAGATTTGGAGAATTCCAAAAACTGGGGAAATTGGCCTGGAAATTTTCAAACTATCGTAATTTTTTTCCGGTAGGGGTACAAACGAATTTTAAGGTGAATCCTGCGGCTATAAACGATTGCACAACGAACCCCGTTAACAGATTTCAGAAATTCCAAAAATTGAGGAAGTAGGTATTTCAAAATGTTTCGATGTGCCATATTTTTTTTCTGGTAGGGGTACAAACGAATTTTAAAGCAATTCCTGGGGGTACTTACGATTGCACAACGATTCCCGTTTCCAGATTTGGAGAATTCCAAAAACTGGGGAAATTGGCCTGGAAATTTTCAAACTATCGTAATTTTTTTCCGGTAGGGGTACAAACGAATTTTAAGGTGATTCCTGGGGGTACTTACGATTGCACAACGATTCCCGTTTCCAGATTTGGAGAATTCCAAAAACTGGGGAAATTGGCCTGGAAATTTTCAAACTATCGTATTTTTTTTCCGGTAGGGGTACAAACGAATTTTAAGGTGAATCCTGCGGTTATAAACGATTGCACAACGAACCCCGTTAACAGATTTCAGAAATTCCAAAAATTGAGGAAGTAGGTATTTCAAAATGTTTCGATGTGCCATATTTTTTTTCTGGTAGGGGTACAAACGAATTTTAAAGCAATTCCTGGGGGTACTAACGATTGCACAACGATTCCCGTTTCCAGGTTTGGAGAATTCCAAAAACGGGGGAAATTGGCCTGGAAATTTTCAAACTTTTGTAATTTTTTTCCGGTAGGGGTACAAACGAATTTTAAGGTGAATCCTGCGGTTATAAACGATTGCACAACGAACCCCGTTAACAGATTTCAGAAATTCCAAAAATTGAGGAAGTAGGTATTTCAAAATGTTTCGATATGCCATATTTTTTTTCTGGTAGGGGTACAAACGAATTTTAAAGCAATTCCTGGGGGTACTAACGATTGCACAACGATTCCCGTTTTCAGATTTGGATGAATTCCAAAAACTGGGGAAATTGGCCTGGAAACTTTCAAACTATCGTAATTTTTTTTTTGTTAGGGGTACAAACGAATTTTAAAGCGATTCCTGGGGGTACTTACGATTGCACAACGATTCCCTTTTTCAGATTTGGAGAATTCCAAAAACTGGGGAAATTGGCCTGGAAATTTTCAAACTATCGTAATTTTTTTTTTTTTTGGGGTACAAACGAATTTTAAAGCGATTCCTGGGGGTACTAACGATTGCACAACGATTCCCGTTTCCAGATTTGGAGAATTCCAAAAACGGGGGAAATTTGCCTGGAAATTTTCAAACTACTGTAATTTTTTTCCGGTAGAGGTACAAACGAATTTTAAGGTGAATCCTGCGGTTATAAACGATTGCACAACGAACCCCGTTAACAGATTTCAGAAATTCCAAAAATTGAGGAAGTAGGTATTTCAAAATGTTTCGATGTGCCATATTTTTTTTCTGGTAGGGGTACAAACGAATTTTAAAGCAATTCCTGGGGGTACTAACGATTGCACAACGATTCCCGTTTTCAGATTTGGAGTATTCCAAAAACTGGGGAAATTGGCCTGGAAATTTTCAAACTATTGTAATTTTTTTTTGTTAGGGGTACAAACGAATTTTAAAGCGATTCCTGGGGGTACTAACGATTGCACAACGATTCCCGTTTTCAGATTTGGAGTATTCCAAAAACTGAGGAAATTGGCCTGGAAATCTTCAAACTCTCGTAATTTTTTTCTCGCATGGGTCTAAACGAATTTTAAAGTGATTCCTGGGGGTACTTACGATTGCACAACGATTCCCGTTTTCAGATTTGGAGAATTCCAAAAACTGGGGTAATTGGCCTGGAAATTTTCAAACTCTCGTAATTTTTTTCTGGTAGGGGTACAAACGAATTTTAAAGTGAATTCTGCGGTTATAAACGATTGCACAACGAACCCCGTTCACAGATTTCAGAAATTCCAAAATTTGAGGAAGTAGGTATTTCAAAATGTTTCGATGTGCCATATTTTTTTTCTGGTAGGGGTACAAACGAATTTTAAAGCAATTTCTGGGGGTACTAACGATTGCACAACGATCCCCGTTTTCAGATTTCCGAAATTCTTTTTCAAAATTTTAAAGTGCTGTAACTTTTTTGGGTTTTCAAAAAAATGAAAAACGAAAGCGGTACAAACGGGTACTAACGACCCCGTATCAGATACCGTTGGAAAAATTTTAATTTTTCAAAGTCGGCTGCCGGTCAAATTTAAAAAATGCTGTAACTTTTTTTGGTTTGGGGTACAAACGAAAATCAAATTGGTACAAACGGGTACAAACGACGTAGAATCCGATGGTAAAGAAAAAAAAAAGAAAACAAATATCGGCCGCCAAGTTCACAGAGGTTTGTTTCAGTCATTGTTTATTAATTAAATAATGACTGAAACAAATGTTTCCTTAAACCTTTCAATAACTAGCCAACAGCCGGCTGTCGGGCTGCTATTGTGTCTCAAATCACGTGTGTTCAAAGGAATAATTAATTTTCCTGATTTTGATTTATTTTTCATGACAAGATAATGTTTAATGAGACAGCGGAGAAGTATATTTGCAGCTGTTGAAAACAGCTGTCATAATAAACAATAATGTATGTAATTTATTGGAATACACTTTTCTAAGTTTTCAATTACCAAGTGACAGCCGGCTTTTGCAATGCTATGGTCATTCTATTGTTTGTATCTCGAGTATGTGTTTGAAGGTTTATACTAAACATGGTTTAATATCAGTAATGATAAGTAGTGACAGTGAGTCAGCTTACTAATATCATGTTACTTTGTCCAATATAAGGATTTTCAATTTTAATTTTATCATAGTATTTTATTCTTCCTCAAGTGACACCAAGAAGTTTATGTTAAATAAGAAGCAAGAGAGATAATACTGATATAATGATATTAAATTTTGACCGGCCTGTTTGGTTAGTGGCTAGTGGTTATCGACTCAGACTAATAAGCCTTTATTAACAATCTACAATACATATACAGCATTTTACTTTATACATCATTGTTTTAGATTGTCTTGCTTTCCAGCATAAGTAAGCCTCCCCAAGTGTTCTCCACAAAGATCTATTCTGTGGGTGTAATTTATCAATAATATGTACTTATAAATATAAATTATAGTATGTTTATCGGTTACCAGTAGACCATACCAAGCTCGTACATGTGTGAATTGTCCCAGAATAGTTATTTATAATAAAAATATTACTTCATATTGTCGCAAGCATAGGTACATTTATAAAACTTGTATCAATGTTGTAGGTAAACAAGTAAGTACTTACTGGCACTGATGGGTTCCACTGCTGAAATATATTTCGAATCTCCACATTGTCCAATCTAAACCCCTTAATCGTTCGTATATGCAAGCCACAGTTCACACAGAGATGTCTTCTTGATGAGCTGGAGTCATCGTGTGTACTGGTTTCCATAGATAAGTCAGGTTCATCGAGAAGAACAGGTTTGATATCAATCTCGTAGCCAGGGTCATCGTGGCAGTTAGGTACAGAATCCATAGTAAGGCCAAGGTCGCCATCGAAAGTGTGTAAGGGGTCCATAATAAAAGTAAAGTCAGCGAGTAGATAAACAGCGAAAATTAAAGAAAATACCAAGACGCAAGCGCACATTAACAAGTGACAGACAACAACAAACAAAACAGGAGTCAGGGGACACAAAACTTCAATAAAAGCATGACAATATTGACAATTGACAAATTACAATATCTGCAAAATTTGACGTAAAAGGGATGGGGATCAGAGATCGATTTGACGAAAAATCGATATTAATTAAAACCTTTAACACTGAATCAGATTGGTAAATAGATTTTAGCAGGTTAAATGTCGTCATTTTCTTTTACTTTCCCAATAAAACAATCTTAATCGAAATAAAACCACAAAAACAACACAAACAATTATTTTATAAATGTAGATTGAACTTCGGTAAACGATTTATTTAATAAGGGTCCATCCCTACTTCAGTCATACCTCTCTTTATATTATTAAGGCCATACCTGGCCATACCATAATAATAACTCGATCCCCATAATAATTCCCCTTTTAACCTTTCTATCGACAGCCGGCTGTCGGGCTTCTATTGTCTGTGTTCGAAGGTTTAAGGCTTTGAATGCTTTGATCGGTAGCCTAAGGCCGGGCGCGCACTAGGCAGCCAGGCTGCGGCAGCCAGCCAGTAGTTGTATCAAAAAGGAATACAAAATCTACATTCCGAGCAGGGAGGAATGGAAAGGTGGAATAAAACCCCACAAAGGAAACAATCAGATATGGTACACGGATGGCTCTAAAATGAGCACCGGTACAGGTGCAGGGGTACACAGCGACAACTGCAACCTCAGCCTAAGCATGGGCAAACTGGCGACGGTCTTTCAAGCAGAGACCTATGCCATAATCGCATGTGCGCAGGAAATACTAGATAGAGATACCGAAGGGGACACTATCTACATTCTAAGCGACAGCCAAGCAACCATGGGCGTAGCCAGCTTTGGGCTCAGGGTGGGGCAGAAGTTAACTACCCCCACCCCCCCCACCAGAGATATAGAATAATGAAATCTTCTCAAAATACCTAAGTAAAATATGTACAAATTTCACATAACGAAAGAGACGCAGAGAGAGATGGTTTGAGCGCCAAGGAGAGGCAAGAAGATTACAATGGGCTATTGCACACGAAAACTGGAACCATTCTCCATGGTCTTGTGCCTTTTCACTGATGAAACCAGGTTTGGATTTCATCCTGATTCGCGAAGAGTACGCGTTTGGAGAGAACCTAATGCCAGTCCACATACGGCGCATATCGTTACAAGTTGGTTACAACAGCATCCAAGCTTTAGACTGGCCTGCACAAACCCCTGACTTAAATCCTATTCAGCATGCCAGGGATATGCTTCAGAGAAGAGCTCTTAGGAATTTCCCTGAAGATATTGATCGTTTAAGGAATCAGTAAAAGTGTTTACTTTTAAAAAT
This sequence comes from Athetis lepigone, assembly GCA_033675125.1. Classification (NCBI taxonomy): domain Eukaryota; kingdom Metazoa; phylum Arthropoda; class Insecta; order Lepidoptera; family Noctuidae; genus Athetis; species Athetis lepigone. The sequence continues at coordinate 12,317,198 of CM066234.1, forward strand.
GTAAACACTTTTACTGATTCCTTAAACGAGACCCTGCGAAATTTATCATCCTTTAAAAACACAATTTTGACTGGAGATATTAATATCAATATTCTTCCAGAAAATGTTGAGGCATCTGCTCAAGACTATCTCAACCTATGTGCTTATCACGGCTTGCTCCCTGCGCACACGCTTCCTACTCATCAAAGTGGTTCATGCTTAGATCATATCATGGTCCAATCTAATTTTCCCTCACTTGCACTTGTTATTAATTCTACAATAACTGATCACAATGCTGCCCTACTAACCTTAAACTGTAAATTACATAAACATGACACTCGCACAATTTCTAAATTGAATACAAATAAACTTGAATACGACTTACGCAACATTGATTTTGCCCCAGTCTTTAATTCTGCTGACCCACAGTTTTGTTTGTTATATATTATTGAATCTGTAACACAAGCAATTCAGAAAAACACTGTCAAATATCGGTTAAATAACAAAAATTACAATATTAAACCATGGATCACAGCAGGTCTCATTCGCTGTATGCGGCATAGGGATAAATTGCACATGAAAGCTAAACGCAATCCAGAAAATTCAATTTTGCAAATAACATATAAAAGATATCGTAATTTTTGTAATGATGTACTAAAAAAGGTTAAAAACAACTACGATAAATTGGCATTTGAGAAGGCTGGGACTAGCAGTAAAAAGATCTGGAAGCATGTTAAAAATGTAACATATTCGAATAAACAAAATGAGTCATCTTCAGGTTTATTACACGCACATTCGTCACCGCTGACATCTGCTAACATGGCAAATAATTTTTTTGTTAATGTAGGTAAGTGTCTAGCTGAAAAGGTTCAGCGTCGATCAGAGCACTTAACAAACACTTTCAAAGCGTGTAATACTACTCTTACTTCTTTTGCGCTGCTTGATACTGATGAGGCTGAGGTTAACGGCATAATTATGAGTTTGAAAGATGACTGTGCAGTCGGATGGGATAACATTCCAAATAAAATCATTAAGCAATTTAAGGACATTTTTGTACCACCACTCACTTATATTTTCCGCACATGCTTATCCACAGGTTATTTTCCGGATTGTCTAAAAAAAGCTGTTGTTATCCCAGTTCATAAATCGGGAAGTAAAGATCAGGTTACTAATTACAGGCCGATTTCTTTACTTCCGGCTATGTCCAAGATATTAGAAAAAATTATTAATAAAAGGTTATACAAATATTTAGAGGATAAATCGATTTTGTCTGGGCGGAAATTTGGTTTTAGACCAAAATTATCTACAGCTGATGCTGTACATCAGCTGACTGACTATTTAGTACAGGAACTGGATAAAGGTAACCACACAGTGGGAATTTTCCTGGACCTCGCTAAAGCCTTTGACAGTGTCTCTATTTCTGACCTTTTATACAAACTGGAATCGATAGGCATTAGAGGTGTTCAGCTGAAACTTTTCAAGAGCTACCTAGAAAACCGTACCCAATGCGTAAAGATTGATAATGTCCTCAGCGATGACATGGAAAACACGTCCTTTGGTATTCCCCAAGGAAGTATTTTGGGTCCTACGTTGTTTATAATTTACATAAACGACCTTTGTAATATCCAGTTACAACAGGGCATAGTCACATCTTACGCCGATGACACTGCCCTACTTTTTTCAGCTGAGTCGGAATCAGAAGTCTACAGGCTTGCGCAACTCGGTTTTAATAATGTTATTGAATGGCTTCAGCTGAATTCACTGACATTGAATGCAGATAAAACCAATTATATTAAGTTTTCTATGCGGAAACAAACATCGAATCAAAATAGTTCATTGCATGCTCATTACTGCACATTCCCCGCTGAAAACCAATGTATGTGTACTAACATTAAAAGATCAAATAAAATTAAATACCTGGGTGTTATATTAGACGAGACTCTCTCGTTTAAACCACATATTGAAGTCGTTAATAATAGAATACGAAAGTTGATATTTGTTTTCAAAAAGTTGCGTCATATTGCAGACCCACATATTATAAAGCAAGTGTACTTTGCTCTTTGCCAGTCGATTTTAACTTACTGTATTACCTCCTGGGGTGGAGCAGGTAAAACATTGATGTTAACTGTGGAGAGAGCTCAGCGAGCTATTCTCAAGGTATCTTCTTTTCACCCTTATCTTTTTCCGACTAACCTTTTGTATAAACACTGTAAAGTATTAACAGTTCGCCAGTTATTCATAATGCACATCGTACTTAAGCAACACGCCGACCTTCCTTACAGCACTGACTTAACTAACAAAAGACGGAAAGATATAGTTTGCACTCAAAAAATAAGAACAAAACATGCCTTTACGTCGAAATTTTACTGCTTCCTGGGTCCCCTTCTGTATAATAGATTAAATTCTGTAGCAAACATCTATTCCTTGGGCTACAACAACTGTAAAAAGCAGATTAAAAATGCGCTTCAAGAGATGTCGTATGAAGATACAGAGAAATTATTAGAAGTACTAAAATAAGTAATATTAAGGTACCTAGTGTTAATTTTTCGTAATTTTTGTATTATAAGTATTGTTATTATGATTGAATAATTTTAAACTATGTGAGCTCTTCTAGCCTGAAACACAGGATCTCCTAGTTCAGGCACATGAAATGTATGATGTATTTTATAGAAATAGATCTTAGTGTTAATTTCATATCTTGTAAGCTTTTTTGAATAAATTATTATAAATTATTAAATAAAATTATAAAAAAATTGATTGTGCATGAAAACAGAGAGTGATTGCGAGCCGTCTCGTCGAGCGGCTGATACGGGTGGGGCCGGATCTGGCGGACGGCCAGTTCGGCTTTTGCAGAGGACGCTCCACGGTGGAAGCCATCATGTGCGTACGCGCCCTCACGACAGGGGATGCGGTGGCACAGGGCAGGGTCGATCGTCTTGGCGGTGTCTGTCGACATCGCCAACGCCTTTAATACCCTGCCTTGGGGGTGCATAGGGGCGGCACTCCGATATTACCGGATGCCAGCCTACCTCTGTCGTGTGGTCGAGGCCTATCTGAAGGACAGAGCCGTCATCTACCCCTGTCACGAAGGAGTGTGGAGTCAACGAGGGATGTCGTGCGGTGTTCCACAGGGATCGGTCCTGGGGCCGCTCCTGTGGGACATCGGGTACGACGGTGCTGCGCGCCGACCTTCCCGATGGTATCAGCGTAGTGTGCTACGCTGACGATACGCTAGTCCTAGGGACGGGAGGGTTGTTCCAGGCGGCGGCCGACTTGATGTCAAGAGGTGTTGCGACAGTCGTGGACAGGATCCGGCAGCTGGGACTCGAGGTGGCCCTGCACAAGTCCGAGGCCATTTGTTTTCATGGCCCTCGGCACCGGCCACCTCCGGGGTCTTAGATAACGGTGGGAGGGGTTCACATCGGTGTCGAGTCGACGATAAAGTACCTGGGACTTGTCCTCGACAACCGATGGAACTTCACGGAGCACTTCCGACGTTTGGGCCCCAAACTGGCGAAGGCTGGAGCTGCCCTCAAGCGGCTCCTGCCTAATCTCGGTGGCCCAAACGCCTCCTGCCGGAGGCTCTACGGGGCTCCGGTGTGGGCGCCCAATCTAGTCACGGCTCCGGCCCGGCTTCTGAGGGCGTCCCAGAGGGTCATGGCCATTCGCAAGGTGCGCGGATACCGCACGGTCTCCTGTGAGGCGGCGTGCCTCCTTACCGGCGTCCCGCCGTGGGATCTGGAGGCAACAGTCCTTGCACACACGTACCAGTGGCGTGTGGAAGTGCAACGCCGGGGCGAAGTCCCGCTGCCGCGGGTTATCACGGCGCGGCTCACGGAGCTCTGGCGAGATCTCATGGCGGAGTAGAGACAGCGACTGTCGCAACCTAGTGCTGGGCACGCTGTAGTAGCGGCGGTAAGAGGGGTCTTTGAGGAGAGGCTGGAGAGGCGCCACGGCGCTCTCACGTTTCGCTTGACACAGGTCCTCACCGGACATGATCAGTTCGGGAGGTTCCTGTGTCGGATTCAGGAGGAAGCGACGCCTGGGTGTCACCACTGCAGCAACGGTCACCTGGAGGACACGGTCGAGCACACGGTGGAGGTGTGTCGCGCATGGGCGGACCATCAACGTGTCCTCGTAGAGGCGATCGGCGGCGGTGACCTCTCGCGCCCGGCGCTGGTTCAGGCCATGCTTCGGGACGAGACGGAATGGGATGCCGTCGCCTCCTTCTGCGAAGCAGTTATGCTAGTGAAGGAAGCGGCGGCGCGCGAGAGGCAACGACAAGCCTCTCGCCCTGGACTAAGACCCAGGCGAAGGCGTCGAGAGTCGCTAGACGACTACCGGCCATCGTAGGCGCGGTTCTGCGGATGGCGAGCGATGGGTAGCTCGCCGCCCGGCTAGGACCAGGACCGCGTCGACGGCGCGTTAGTGTTCCACGCGCGCCTCAAAGAGAAGAAGTCAGCACAGGAAGGGGCCCAACAGGGCCAACGCCTGCCGGGGTTGCGGAATGTTTATAATAGTTACCGTGACCCTGGGACATAAAGGGCAATCGAAAGAACATAAGTGGGTTTTAGTCAGTAAAAGTCTGACACGCCCTCCCGCCGCACCCAAGACGGGAGCAGTCATTTGATGATTTCCCACTGACCAAAAAAAAAGTATAAGATTTTTTTTTTTAGTCAGGCACCTTATAGATCAGAGCCAGGGTGGGGCAAGCGCCCCAGCTTGCCCCAGTGTGGCTACGCCCATGCAAGCAACACTCAACACTTACGTCCAATAGAGTGGATTCGGGGCTGGTACTAAACTGTATCGAAATACTGAACAGGATAGGAAGACGCAACCAGGTCAGACTGATCTTGTAGCCAGGTCATACAGGCAGGAGTAGAAGGCAACGAGAAGGCCGACGCTCTAGCTAGGAAAGGATCCGAAACACCCCTCTGCGGACCGGAACCCTCTTCATTGGACTCTCACCAAGGGTCATCAACCAAACATTAAAACAGGCTGCGTTGAGGATACACAGCGCGCACTGGCACAACACAACGGGCTCGGGCCAGAAGCATGCTAAACTATTCCTCAACGACATAGATAATGACTGGACACGGAAACTATGGAGGTACAGCAGACCACAGCTCCGAGTAATCACAGGAGTCTTCACAGGGCACTACGCCACCAACAAACAGCTCCAAAACATGGGACTAGCAAGCGACCCGACTTGCAGGCTCTGTGGAGAAGCAGAGGAGTCTATGCGGCTCAGGCGCAAAACGTCTCTTTCGCAAAATGTCACCTGGTCGCAAAACGTCTCTTTCGCAGAATGTCTCTTTCGTAAAATGTCTCTTTCGCAGAATGTCTCTTTCGCAGAATGTCTCTTTAGCAAAATGTCGCGCCAGGGACTTAAGAATAAAAATTTGATTTTCAAAACAAAAAATCATTTATTAAAATTATAGTGCAAGTATGATGTTAAAATTTTGGTACTTAAATTTACATAAGAATGTATTTACAAATAAAAAAATATTTTGATACAGTTAAAAATAATATTTGAGAATACGAGCGAGTGATATTGGTATTGGTAGGTTTGCTTAGTGGAATAGGATATTAATTATTTTAAATTTTCATTTGAAGCCCACTTACTGGTGTGCTAAGTGGAATACTTTAGGTTTGCTTCGTCTGGGTGTGCTTCATGGAATACCTCGACAGTGTTTGCTCGACACCGTTTATACCTACGAGGATCATCTTAATGTGGGATGCATCGAAAATAAATCATATAACTAATAAAATAAATACCAGAGTTATTCATTTTTGTTTCATCGACGTTCCTGATATAGGAAATAAAAAATAAACTGTTATGTACGTACGTAGCGATTCCGATGTTGGTCCACAGGAAAAAGTTGTTCAGTTTGATGGTCCGTACCATACCCTCAAGTTGGCGACACCCTATGTTAGACACCCTGTAGGTACTAACTTTATCATAATTATGTGGTAGGTTTATGTATTAATTAATTTTACAGGGCTGTCTATGCGAGTGCCAGATATTTTCCCGTATAGTAGGAAGTGTGCTCATTATAAGATTTGTCAAAAGACGTCCAATGCAAAAAATTGGCCTCCCCCAAATACCTCCACCGCGACCGGTCTTGTGCCAGGATTCAACATTTTGGTATTCAACATTTTGCAAATTCAACATTGTGGTCCGGGTGGGAAATTCAACTTTTTACAAATTCAACATTTTGGTATTCAACAGTTTGCGAATTCAACATTTTACGAATTCAACATTTTGCAAATTCAACATTTTAGTCCTGAAGGTAATTTTGTTGGTGGAAATACAAGAATACAGTTTGCGCTTGCAAACGAAGTCATTAATGGGTCCGTTCCGCTCGCGGTGGAAACCGGGCTGTATAGAGCGTACCTACGCGCGAGTCGTATTTCCTTCTCTTTCTCTTTTATACGTGCACTCGCTCTGAAATTCGCGCGAACTCTGGACGCAACAAGGCGGCCCTAGTATCTCGACTCGCGCGCATTACGCGCGAGTCACGCGCGAGTCGAGAGTAGTGTTGCCCATCAATAGTCGACTATTGCTAAACTATCGATAGTCTATCGATAGTTGACGTCATATCAATATAATCGATAGCCTATCGATTGTATCGATACTATCGATAGTATCGATACTATCGATAGTATGATATGTGCAATAGTATTGATATACAAAAATAGTATCGAGAGTATCGATACTATCGTACGCCAGTATTGCTCCTAAAGCAATACTATCGATACTATCGATAGTATCGATAGCTCACACTATCGATATTTTAATAAACGGCGATAGTATTACCTACCTTCCAATATTCAATTACATAGCTAGTATATTTCTCAAGAGCAAAATAATTTCAGAACGTAATCAAAAATTTACACAAGGCAACACTTAGCCCTGTCAAGTTTTTTGTTTTAGTGAGTAAGAATAGTTTAACACTACTTGTTACATAAGCTATAATTCAGAAACGATACTATTGGCGGTTATTAAACTATCGATGGTGTAATACTATCGATAGTTTTCCAACCTATCGATAATATTGATAGTTTCTATTAGTTAATACAACGATACTATCGATAATATTGATAGTATCGATAGTATTACTTAAAAAATATCGATATTGTCGATACTATCGATAGTATTATTATGAAATAGTATCGATACTATCGATACTATTACTTCTTATCAACAGTATTAGTTAATTTGTGATATCGATAGTATCGGTAGTATCGATAGCACTATCGATATTGTTACTAGTTTTCGAGGTCATCTATCGATAGGGAAACTATCGATAGTTATGCAACTCTAGTCGAGAGTCCGGCGAATTGCACGCGTATTACGCGCGAGTTTATTATTCGCGCGATGCTTGTGGACGCGATGTATTGGTGCCTAGTATCTCGCCAACGCGCGAGTGAATTCGCGCGAGTCGTTTACGCGGCGAATTCGCCGTCCTGGACAGGGTCAAAGGCCCTGTCCAGGAAGGCGAATTCGCCGCGATTCTCTCGCGCGTATCACGCGCGAGTGTGCGTCCAGAGCCAACGCGTATAGAGCGTACCTACGCGCGAGTCGTATTTCCCTCTCTTTCTCTTTTATACGTGCACTCGCTCTGAAATTCGCGCGAACTCTGGACGCAACAAGGCGGCCCTAGTATCTCGACTCGCGCGCATTACGCGCGAATGACGCGCGAGTCGAGAGTCCGGCGAATTGCACGCGTATTACGCGCGAGTTTATTAGTCGCGCGATGCTTGTGGACGCGATGTATTGGTGCCTAGTATCTCGCCAACGCGCGAGTGAATTCGCGCGAGTCGAATCGCGGCGAATTCGCCTTCCTGGACAGGGCCTAAAAGGAGGGGTACAGCACAAAAGATCCAAAAGGGGTCGAAGTGCTACGGCTTGGGCCGGCCCCACAAAAAGATAATGGCCCGGCTACACGCTCCGTCTTGCCTGCGCAGTCCGGTTTGTGCATTCATGACTGTGCACAAAGACGGAACACCGTGTAGTGGCCATACGGTGCAGGTAAGCTCGTGCAAACTAACTGTGCAGTCAATATCGAAAATGATTACGTCGGACTGTTGCGCGGCTTGAATAACCGGCCACACGTTCAAGTAAAACCGTGCAATCAAGTTTGCGCAGTCCAAATCTTCAGCATGTCGACGATCGCACAAGCCGCGCTTTCAGGACTGCGCGAGCTACCGTCACGCCGTCCACACGCACGCGCTTACCTGCGCAAACAGGTTTGTACAGGCATGCTCGCAGGCAAGACTGAGCGTGTAGCCGGGCCTTAAGACACAGTAAGGCTGGTTTTATAGTCACGCCGCTAGACGCGCCGCTGGGCAGTGCGCTGTTAAAAACGGCGCGTCTCAACGGCGTCACACTAAAACGCACACTGGCCGTAGAACCGCGCCTGGCAGCGCCGGCGGCCTTTGCGCGTTTCTGAACGGCGCTGCAAAAGCGCGCGACTTTGAAACGCAACTACTACTCTCATATATCTACGAACGCGCGCGCTTCAACGGCGCTGTCGAAACGCTTGACTATAAAACCAGCCTAAGTAAATAATTTTCAAGTCCTTGCAGTCATGCAGTATGGCTGGTCTGTATATAGGTAGCTACTTTAATATATTTATAGGGATTGTTGTGTGAATACACATGTATAAACAGTGGCATATAATAATTATGTTGACTAAAATTATTATTATCAATAATTCTACATTTACTTATTTCGAATGACAAAATATCAACACAAGAGAAATGAAACAAAGAAAATAATTTGTTAATTTACCATTTATTTTGAATAATGGAATTTGAACTAAATCAGTCTTTGGCTGTACACCAGTGCACAAAATAACTTCGCGATACAATCACATTAACACCATTACAACATGGCTAGAAAACTGACATGAGATTTTAATCCACTTCCTCCATGCGCGACGCATCATCAGCATCTCCCTCCAGTGGGGGCACATCTCCAGCGCTCGACTCCTCAACCTGGATAGGCTCATCCTCATCAATACCAAGACCCAGCTTGATCATGCGGTAGATGCGGGAAGCATGCACCTGAGGCTCGTCAAGAGCAAAGCCAGATGACAGCAGAGCAGTCTCGTACAACAGGATGACAAGGTCCTTCACAGCCTTGTCGTTCTTGTCAGCCTCAGCCTTCTGCCTCAAAGTCTCAACAATGGAATGATCAGGGTTGATCTCAAGGTGCTTCTTAGCTGCCATGTAGCCCATGGTGGATGTGTCACGGAGAGCCTGAGCCTTCATGATACGCTCCATGTTGGCAGACCAACCGTACTGTGCTGTGACAATACAGCAAGGTGACTCAACCAGTCGGTTTGACACAACAACCTTCTCAACTTTGTTGTCAAGGATGTTCTTCATGACCTTGCAGAGGCCTTCGAACTTGACCTTGTCCTCCTCACGCTTCTTCTTCTCTTCCTCATCCTCAGGGAGTTCCAGACCCTCCTTGGTGACCGAGACAAGGGTCTTGCCGTCATACTCTTTCATCTGCTGTACTACATACTCATCGATGGGCTCTGTCATGTATACAACTTCATAACCTCGCTTCTTGACTCGCTCAACGAAAGAAGAGTTGGCTACCTGGTCACGGTTCTCACCAGTGATGTAGTAGATGTGTTTCTGGTTCTCCTTCATGCGTGAGCAGTACTCTTTGAGAGAGCATGCCTCATCACCAGAGGCAGATGTGTGGTAACGGAGCAAGTCTGCCAGTTTGGACCTGTTCTGAGAGTCCTCGTGGATACCCAGCTTCAAGTTCTTGCTGAACTGTTCATAATACTTCTTGTAGTTCTCTTTGTCTTCAGCTAACTCCTCGAAGAGTTCTAAGCATTTCTTAACTAAGTTCTTCCTAATTACTTTGAGAATCTTGTTTTGTTGTAGCATCTCACGGGAGATGTTGAGGGGCAGGTCCTCACTGTCGACCACACCCTTGATGAAGTTCAGGTACTCTGGGATGAGGTCCTCGCAGTTGTCCATAATGAACACCCTGCGGACGTACAGTTTGATGTTGTTCTTGCGCTTCTTGTTTTCAAAGAGATCAAAGGGAGCACGGCGGGGCACGAACAGCAGAGCTCTGAACTCCAGCTGGCCTTCCACGGAGAAATGCTTGACAGCGAGGTGGTCCTCCCAGTCGTTGGTGAGGGATTTGTAGAAGTCACCATATTCTTCCTGAGTGATGTCATCAGCATTGCGAGTCCAGATGGGCTTGGTCTTGTTGAGCTCCTCATCCTCGGTGTACTTCTCTTTGATGGTCTTCTTCTTCTTCTTGTCCTTTTTATCCTCCTCGTCGTCCTCACCAACGTCCTCGATCTTGGGCTTGTCATCATCCTTTTCGTCCTCTTTCTTCTCCTCCTCGGCCTCGTCGTCGGAGAGCTCCTTCTCGCGCTCCTTCTCCACCATCAGTTTGATGGGGTAGCCGATGAACTGCGAGTGCTTCTTCACGATGTCCTTGATCTTGTGCTCTTCAAGATACTCAGTGAGGTCTTCCTTGATGTGGAGCACGATCTTAGTGCCGCGGCCGAGTGGCTCGCCGTGGTCGGGGCGCACGGTGAACGAGCCGCCGGCTGAAGACTCCCAGACGTACTGTTCGTCATCATTGTGCTTTGAGTGGACTGTCACGCGGTCAGCGACCAAGTAGCACGAGTAGAAACCCACACCGAACTGACCGATCATGCTGATGTCAGCGCCCGCCTGGAGCGCCTCCATGAACGCCTTTGTTCCTGACTTGGCGATGGTACCAAGGTTGTTCACGAGGTCGGACTTGGTCATACCGATGCCAGTATCAATAAGGGTCAGTGTACCTTCGCTCTTGTTAGGGATGATTTTGATGTACAGCTCCTTGCCGCTGTCCAGCTTCGACGGGTCGGTGAGTGACTCATAGCGCACCTTGTCGAGGGCGTCTGAAGAGTTGGAAATCAGCTCACGAAGGAAGATCTCTTTGTTGGAGTAGAATGTGTTGATGATGAGGGACATGAGCTGGGCGATCTCCGCCTGGAAGGCGAAGGTCTCCACCTCGGCGGCGCCATCGGTCTGCATTTCTTCGGGCATTTTGACTGTTTCACTTATTTAATTAATAAAGTCCTCAAATTAAACGTTTAAAGTTTAAACTAAGCACAGAACTGGAATACTTCTTGACTTTGACTAGCGCGGTTTTAATACACGTGTTATAAGATCGCGTGGAATCGCAGCGTATCTCTCACTTTGCTTTTCTTGAATTAAATGACGCCCGGCGGAATGTCAGAATGCTTTTATAGACTCGATAGGTAGGCGCCATCTGTGAGCGAGTAGAAATTTCTAGATTCGGCTCGACGACTTGCAGGGACGCGCAACAGTGGAGTTCTGTGAATCATGGGTATGATAGCTGAGTAATTTATCATTAACATTGTGCAAAGTACATGAATAAAGCATTATAAGTGTGATTGAACATAATTTATTATTGTACGGTACATTCTAATACAAATAATAGCAACTAAAAGTTTACACCTTTCAACGATTAACCGACAGCCGGATGTCGGGCAGTGCAACTATCGTCCTTCGATTGTGTCTCAAATCACGTGTGTTCAAAGAATTAAATGCTTAATTAACAAAATACGTTAAATGTTAAACCGGAAAAAGGAGTAGGTACTTACTTATTTCGTAATCTATTTAAATATATACAAAACATCAGATAAATGAAACTACAATTACCTTAGCCAAAAAGACTGACGTATGAATGTTAATATTTCCAAATACCGATCTCAAAAAATCAGGTAATCGGCTGTTAAAAAAGAAAAAGTTATTGTTAACTTAAATAATTCAATGTAAAAAATGGCACATTATTTATTCATTGTCAACCCCACTCAGTAAATGTTTACAACACCTGCCGTGTTCATTCGTGACGCACCTACTCGACAAGCGATGGCGCTTGCGTCACAGTAATGATTTTCTGCGAAACCTTCTAGAACCTTCGAGATCAATCTAAATAATTAGTCAAAACTTTAATATTTTGTATGAAAGGGTGGCAAAAGCTTTTTGTAACCGAAAGCTTACACTAAAACAATAATTTAAAAAATATCGCACTAGATAGTTTTATTCAGGAACATGTCTTTTTTAAGACTTTATGAGTTATTACTAGAATATTCGAGCCATGTCCGGTCTGTAGTTCGGCTTTTGCCCGTTGCTAGCGCTCACAGCATCCGGGTTAACATTTATGTCAAGTACAAAGAAGTGTGTAGGGATACCAGAAAATAATTTATTGTGAATTATATGTTTCGCATGTTGTTTTTTTTCTCGCGCCGCGCTGTATTAAAGGTACGGACAGACGTGCTCATTACTAGCACGAAAGCATGCTTTTTTTGAGGACGTCTGTCAGTAAAAAAAAGCATGCTTATAAACTTGCTTAAAATTAGCATGCTCTGCAAACTGTTCACATTTGCCAGAAATAAGCATGCTGGTTTTAAAACTTAAGGTACGGACAGACGTGCTCATTACTAGTACGAAAGCATGCTTTTATTGAGCAAGTGCTCGTTAGTAGCACGTGTGTAATGTAATGAGCATGGTTATTTAGATCATACGAGTACGATTCGGGATTAGAGCACGAATTAATTATACCAACATAATAAACTTGCTTAGCTTGTTTAATATATTTTAATAATAATAATTAACCTGTCTGACCCCAAAAGAAGGGCAAAGGCTTTCAATCGTATGCATGTATATAAGTCCGTTTCTTCGTTACCTCCTTTAGGTTGAAACGCTAAAACGATTTTGAAGAGTGAGGTGTCACTAGATTTGTTATCATCCCCTGAGGGCTGAGTATCATAAGTAGTGTAGCGACAGCAAAAAACCAATATGACGGAAAAAAAAATACATTTATTAAAATAACCAATCATAAACTATAATGATTGGTTAAAATAACCAATCATAAGCTATTATGATTGGTCATTTTAACCAATTGACCGTTTGTATGGTTTTATTTCGATATGCAATAAATATCTGAGACTTTCATATTATTTGCTGTGCTGGCAAACGTAGTATTGGCTTCAAGCATGACAGGTGGTCTGGATTTTTTGATGATTACCCACTCCCCAAAAAAAAAATCAAAGCAGAAAATATATATTTTTTTATTTGCTAGTTCCTGCTATCCGTGCTGTTATATTTTATTATCTACTAGCTGTCCCCCGCGGTCTCACCCGCGTTCAACCCGTTCCACAATCAGATTTTTAGTTACTAAAAAAAGAAGATAAAAATATTTTTTGTCCATCCCCTGCTCCTAAGCTACCTCCCCACCAATTTTCAGCTAAATCGGTTCTGCCGTTCTTGAGTTATAAAATGTGTAACTAACACGATATAAATATATTAATTGTTTTATTAGTTTTAAGAAGGCTTATGGATTAATTACAGATAATAGGTAGAACAAGATATTTTCAAGTAGCTAACAACAAGCCTCCACAGTTTTAAACATATCACTTACATAAAGCCAAACAATTAAAGCTCATTGTGTACATTAGTAAGCCAGTAAGTCAAAGTTTTATTTTATTTTGTTTTTGTGTTAAAGTTTAAATGTACGTATGAGTTAAGTTATATTATTAAGACATTCCCTTATTTATTTTCTTCTTTATCATTAGGTATCTAATAACTTCCGGCAAAATAATAAAATATACGCTTTTTAAGAATAAAGAAAAATCTACGACTTTATTTTCGTAGGCTGGCAACTTTAGTACTAGAAACTATTGATTATTACTTGTAGGTACCTAGTTTGCAGGTGTTTTATTTATCCATGCCCTTTTCGAGAACAGAATGATCTGTATGCACCAAAATATTTCACCTTTTCTTCAGAATCTCCTAATTTATTATTTTAACGAATAAATAATGTATTCTGTCAAATAACGTTCTCGAAAAACCGATTTGCCGGCACCGGAAACAATGCGTTTCCAGACAATTATTCTGGAAGTAATGAAATAGTCTTCAACAAAGGAAGGGAAATAAATTAAGAACTTATAGGTGTTTTAGAACGTTATATTTACTTGCATATACCTACTTAGATATCTTTCTTATGTAAGTACTTACTCTGTACTTATATCATTTACTTCCTAGGTTATATTAGGTAGATAGGTAGAGTTAGTTTTCAAGTTCTTAGCTAGCAGTAATAAGTAGGTACTTAGGTACCGTCAACTGTGGCATCTTTACTTTCCGTGGGTATCTTTACCTAAGCATACCCTATACTAGTTCAAGTTAATTTTTGTTTTATCTGTGGCAGTTTATGTTATTTTGCACATATTGGTCGATTTTGTAATAAATTGTGGTAACCCAAAAAGTTTTTTAAGCTAGCAACTTCGTTAACTGTCAAGATAAAGTGGTTTTTCGTTATATGCGGTCAATTTCGTGCGCGGCGTCTTCGCATAAAGATTGGTATTTCCTGCAGTAAATCAAAGTGCAAGTAAGTGGCGTATATTAAATAGCATTTGGTATATTGTCATGTTGGTATAACGCAGTGCTTAAATCCTAAGAATCTTCTATTTCCTGAGTTATTCGAATAGGTAATGTTATTTGAGGTTAGGTAAAGTTACCAAACTCAGCATGAAGGCAACTTTACCTATGGCTAGGGTTGTCAAATTTAACTTACAAAACTTTTTAACAAAACAAAAGTTTTTGTTTTTTGTTACGAATATTTTTACGTCAGCAAGAGACTGAATTACTTTTATATATTGTGATTTTTTATGAACCTAAATAGGTGTTTTGATTATTCATTTTGGAGAGAATATTATTTATTGTAGGTCGTGAGTTTTTTTTCGCATACATACTTTTTAACGAATAGTTTTGATTATAATTACGCCAAGTTCCAACTTAATTTTTTGACGCAAAGTAATGCAAAAATAAAAGTTTATTAATAAAAAAATAAAAATTATGTGTATTATTTTTCGACAACCCTGATGGCATGCGGCAATTTCTATGATAATTTTGAATTTCTGTTGGCAACTTTACCTATGTATTGGTAGTGGTTACTCCAAGAAAGATGAAAACTTCAAAACAAAATACATCGCTTTTTTATCGCCTGGACCTTTGGCAACTTTACATTGCATGCACTTTGGAACATATATTCAATAAAAACTGTACGCTAGGTAAAGTTGCCAAATTTGTGTCAATTTTACCTCGCTCATATTCTTGGTTTTTTTAGCAATTCTATGTGAGATTTAGTAGAATTCATTGGTTTAACCAAAAGGGACACACATTTTGTACAAAATAAATCAATAAAAGCTTAAATATCTAGCTACATTTTGTGATAAATAGTTAAAAACGTAAAAAATACGGTAAAGTTGCCACAGTTGACGGTACTTAAGTACCAATGACAATTCTCTTTGTTAAGTACTTAAATGGGATAAGTACCTATAAATACTTATTACTTTACACTTAGAACAATAACGCATTTAATTCCTGACACTTAGTTAATTAGGTACCTAGGTTATTAGTCGCCTTCCTACCATATTAGCATCCACATTACCCATAGGTGCTAAACTAAAAATTCTATAACATTATGTAAATCAATAAAATTAAACGTTTTCTAGAACATTTTTTCCGTTTGTTACCAAGCGCGGTGATTCGGTGGTGTGATTCTATTGAATTGTTCCTAAGCAAATTTTTTGATGACTAAGTAACTGACTAACACAGGAATTTGATAAGGAACTTATAATAAACGATAAATTATTATGAATGACCTACTTAGGGTAGGTACCCAAGCATTTATTTCTAGATTTTTATTAATTTGATTAGTTTTTGCTAGCAAGTCATCGTCGTTTTCGTCATCAGAAACAGTCATCAAAAAATTCGCGCGCTTTACATAAGTGTCAACACGTGGTGTAATTTTATAGGTTAATTCTTCATTAAATTTACACTGTACTTGAAAAAATGAATGAAATTCACTACGAAACTAACATAATATAATAGCCCGGAAAGCCATTAATAAATTTTAATCGAACAATGGATTAGGAAGTTATTAGGTACTGTTTACTACAAGAATTAGAAGACTTCATGCGTGTAGACTTCATGTAAAGAGCAAATCGGTCACGGCAGGGTCAATGACATGATTTCTTCTGAATAAATGAATTCATCAATGTTTTATTGGATTTTCATTGTTGGTAACAATTTGTCTTAGAATCAATTTGTTAAAAATTATCTTATCATTTCCTAGCTTTTCCTAGTTTGTTCTAGATAGAGATCAACTCGCATTATCCGCTTTTAACATTTTAATTCAATGCGCATGGATCTTCATAGCTGTTATCTATGGAACATTAAGGAATGCTATTCCCGGAATGGTGTTGTTTCAGCAGAAACTTCTAGACAATTTAGCCTAGTTTGTGGCAAAACGGAAGCGGAAAGTCCTGTTGCATTTTGCAACCTCAGCCTGCAGTCGATTGTTATGCCCTCTGGTATCGAGTAGAGAAACCATATTGTCTGGTCCTGTTTTGTGTTCACACGTGGGAAGTAATTAACGACAGTGATAAATGGCATCAAACTTATGCTACGGGTGAAAATGAATGAATTTTTGAATGATTTAATGAACTCATTGTTTTAAGATGACTTTTATTTACACTGGACATTATAAAATAAAAGCTAAAAATAAAACCTGCGTACAGCGTCATCTAGTGGCAAAAATGCAAAGTTAAGAACTTTTGGATGAGGAGGCTACTCGATACTAGATGTCACTTTTCTTAAATTCTCGAACATTCTACTATTTTCTCGGCGTTACTCGAACAGTTTCCCCTTCGTTGGCTGGAAATATAAAAGCGACGCGCGCCTCTGCCGGCGTCAGTATTGAACTAAACACAAGTAAGTTAAAGAGCGAGTGCGAATTCGAGTCGAGTTTGCAAGCGAGTTACAAGCTATTTGCATTGCATACATACAAGAGTTTTGTTTTGATATTATTAAGCAAGTTGAGTACAATGGCACTTCTACCATATCTATTGGAAGACCTGCGTCCTCGTCGTCTCCGAGACCAACTCTTCGGCCTCAACCTTTCTTCAGACGACTTCTTGACCGACATAGTAGACCGTCCAGTGCTCTCCGTACGAAAATATCTTAGACCTTGGAGGAACCTGGCCGCGGTCGCCCGGGACGTCGGATCAACCATCAAGTCCGACAAAGACAAGTTCCAAGTGAACCTGGATGTCCAGCACTTCGACCCTGAGGAGATTTCTGTAAAAACATCTGATGGTTACGTGGTGATTGAGGGAAAGCATGAGGAGAGAAAAGATGAGCATGGGTATGTCTCCCGTCAGTTCAAGCGTCGTTATGCTCTTCCCGAAGGCTGCAACCCTGAGTCTGTGGAGTCCAGGCTGTCGTCTGATGGTGTGCTGACCGTGGTGGCTCCGAAGGTGTCTGAAAGTAAAGATGAACGAGCCATCCCCATCACGCACACAGGACCAGTGAGAAGGAAGCAGCATGATGAAGAAGAACAGGAAATTAATGGAAGCGCATCAGAAGAAACAGAAGCTAAGTCACCCCAGAAAAAACGAAGAAAGTAGAAACAATTATGTAGAAATAGTTAATTTTCCTCCTAAGTACCTAATTTGTTCTTTACAAGACTGATTTCAGTATTTATAAGGTTTTTAATAAACAATTTTTTTTCTTGCAAGTAATAGGCTGGTTTTATAGTCACGCCGCTAGACGCGCCGCTGGGCAGTGCGCTGTTAAAAACGGCGCGTCTCAACGGCGTCACACTAAAACGCACACTGGCCGTAGAACCGCGCCTGGCAGCGCCGGCGGCCTTTGCGCGTTTCTGAACGGCGCTGCAAAAGCGCGCGACTTTGAAACGCAACTACTACTCTCATATATCTACGAACGCGCGCGCTTCAACGGCGCTGTCGAAACGCTTGACTATAAAACCAGCCATAATTTGTTTCTTTTTATCACCTAGCAAAACTTATAATTACAAATTGCCCAATATAATTTCGTGTAGGCGTTTGGAAATATGCTAGGGAAATATTATGTACCTTCTTGAATGTCTCATATTTTCAATCGACAACATTGTTTATCTGTCATCCCAATATAATATGTTTATGTGAGTTCTCTAGTAGGTAGTGGTCTAGTCTAGTGAGTCTAGCTATAATTTTCAAACGCCGCTACCTGAGCTCTGTGTTTTTTGATCTAGCAATTATCGTTATCTACTGTTATTTACAAATTGCTCAGAGCAATTTTGTAGGCGTTCAGAAATATAAAAAATATAGCTTTTTAAGTTTCTACACAACTTTAAGCGCTTCTGCACACGATGCCGCCACCGCGCCGTCGCCGCGCCGACGCCGCACAACTACACTGTACATACGAGTCGCGCGAAGACCGCCACCGCGCCGCCGCGCCGCCGCGCCGCCACCGCGCGCGGTCCTCGTCTCGCCACCGCGCATCTATTTGATTCATTCCATTACCGGCCGCATGTTCATACGCGGCCGGCAATGGAGTGAATCAGGATAATGAAATAACTGGGAACGCGCGCGGTGGCGCCGCGGCGGCGGCGCGGTGGCAGTCTTCGCGCGACTCGTATGTACAGTGTAGTTGTGCGGCGTCGGCGCGGCGACGACGGCGCGGTGGCGGCATCGTGTGCAGGAGCGCTAATACCATGCAATATCATTATTTATTTATGTGACAAGAATTTAATACTCTGGCAGCGGCTTAGCCTAGATAATTTACAAGCACTGTGTTCTTAGCAGTGAGATTCCATTTTCACACTCTGTCCCTGAATATAGCGCCGCGCCGTGCGATATTTCGGTGGCTGTCGATTGAAAGTAGGGTCTCTATTCATAAGTACCCGCTTTTTTATCATATTATTTCATTGTCTTTTTATTCTGACGCTATTTTCTAGATCTTTTTGGCAATCTACGCCGTCGGTGGCTCTGGCTACTCATTCTATGTAATTAGATTCACTATATCTAAAGAGGAAAGATTTGTATTTTTGTATGTAAGGGTGCGGTGCGTCTACATCTGGCGAATGTGCCGTGAATGTGCTGCACATTCTCCAGATGTGGTTGCACCCTAACGAATAAACTCAAAAAGGTACCTGGGTTTATTTTCAATTTTTTTTTCATTAGAAAGCTAAATATCACTCTATGTCCCACGGGAGCGAAGCAGTCGTAACGCGGGTGAAACCGCGAGGAACAGCTAGTTATTACGTACGGTAATACGGTTCGACAGAATTTTAGTATGTAGATCAATTATATAAAAGTTATTTAATAAGACACTGTAGAACGAAGAATACAAAAGAAAAAACGAAATCTTAGCTTTTCAAAAAGTTTATATCAACGTTACAAATCATAATGAAAATTTTAACAGGAATATTTTGAGAAACCAATCATAAAGCACGCACCAAGCAGTACAATTTTATTTTTAACGTTTGTTTCTTTGGGGAAGGTTACTCCGAAGTGTTTAACTTCCAACACAGGGAACTTGTTGCCCAGGATTCCGATGTGATCTCCACATGGCAGCAGGTACAAATTGAAGGAACATCGGAAGATGCCTTGAGCGCGGATCTTAAAGATTTGTTTGCCAGTCTCGTCACTCACTACGTAAGTGCTGAAGCGGCTGCAGTGCTCCCGAATGGACCCTAGAAAGTTTCCAGGAGGAGCCCATACTAACACTCTGTTGGCACACCATTTGAAAGGCCTCTTCACATTTATAATTTCGTTGCCGTAGTTATTGAATATCCTTACGTCGAAGTATCGATACTTTTTACTCAGGACTGCTAGAAACACTTTCTGTCCACCGCTGTTGAATATTGTGTACGCGATGCCGCTTTTGCCTATAACGTCGTGTAAGTCATCTCTGATTCGAGCCACAATCAATTGGTCTAATGGGTAGATAAAGGCAAGACCTGGTATAATATCGTCTTGTTCTATAACCGGACATTGCATCCATGGTAGGCTGGCGACTGCGCTTCGGGAGGTCGGGATTACCATTTATTTATTGAATATCGGCATGGAACTATATCGGCCTCATGATAAGTATATGTGCCGCTGTTCAAAACGGCTTACGTGATTTTGTGATAACATTTTTCAATCAAACTATTGACAAGTTGTGGTTGACACATGATCAGTGTTATTGGCAGGTACAGAGACAACAATGTCTTTGGTTTTATGTCGAAAAAGTTTGAAGTATTTGAAAAGATTTGAAAGCTTCTAATTTGTAGGAATTTATTATTTTTATCATAAACTGGTTTAAGCGACATCTCCTGGATTGATAAAGAACAACGTAGACAACGCTCTGATTTAGCGCCATCTATTATCAAACTATGTAATATTAGCTTCATGGTGTTAACTGTTCAAACTAGATGGCGTTAGACTACACCTATGTCTTATCATGGTCTTATCGTAGTTTTGTTTCCTTCTAAACAGGAAACTTTTATAATGCAATTTATTTTACAGGATGCAATGGCGTAGATCTATGGTTTTATTTTAACGTTTTAATGGTATCTTACTAGATGCATTTGGAAATAGAAAAAAAAGTGTGACTAGCCCACTACCACTTCGGATGTCGGTTACTTTGGTTCTCTAACTATAAACATCGTTTCCTAATTTAACTTCCAAAAAGACGGAGCATTGCTTCTTCCATAGCTCGCCGAGCGACTAAACCTGTGAATAATCCCACTAGTGATAGTGTCCACGTTTCGGCAACGTATCAGTAAGACGCACTGGTCAAATATTTTTTAGGTTTCTTTTTAATTTTTTGGGAGTGGGAAATTATCAAATGACTGCTCCCGTCCTGGGTCACGGTAACTATTATAAACATTCCGCAACAACATTTTTATCATTTAGGTTTTGCTATGGGCGACGTACAGGCCCAATTTTCACCAAAGCGGAGATGTGCGGAGATGTCTAATAAACCACCAATGATACTTAATTGCGCTAAAACTAAGTAATGGGATGTGAAAAGGACGGTAGCCGATTTGTTGCACGAGACCACTCCTTATCGCTTTTTTGGAGTCGAGCCCGAAGACACAGCTCACACAGCATACGGTATACCGTCCAGCCCAACAGAACCTTTATCTCAACTACTCTCTTTCGAAGTTTTTTCTACCCAGCTGTAGAATTTGCCTCTAGACTTACAGACAGACATAAGGATCGATCACTTCCAAGATGGTTGAACGATGATCGGTCCGGTCGGTGCGTTAAAAGTAATGCGGGTGAAATCGCAGGGGTATTGCTAGTTTCTTTCTACTAATATTATGAACCTGAGAAGTTTGATTGTTTCGTTGGTTGAACGCGATAATCTCAGGAAGCCCTGGTTCAAAGGAGAAGGTAATGGGTAATGGCTCCATACATCCCTGGGCCTAGGTAAATAATAAAAAATAAGGTAGGTTAAATGATTCAAACTAGTCTTATTTGTGAGAGGATATAATAACAAGGCTTCACTAAAAGTTTTGTGAAATTTGGCTATCCAAGAAACGAGTTATGTACATATGAAATACTAGCTTTTAGTTCGCGTTAGAAAGAGACAAAAAGTAGCCTATGTCTCCATCCCTTCAACTATCTCCACTCAAAAAATCACGTCAATTCATCGCTCCGTTTTGCCGTGAAAGAAAGACAAACATACAGACAGACAGAAACACTTTCCCATTTATAATATTAGTATGGATGGATAGTAAAAGTGAGGTTATATTATAACATTATGTTTTATTTTATTTACGAAATTGCACGTCACCGACGAGTAACTTACTGTTAAAATCACCACACCTTTCAAGACTCTGTTAGCAATAGAGTTACTGCGGCCTTTATCGAATTTAGTTTCATTAACTTAATTTAAGTTTTCTCGCTTCCTAGGTAAAAATATGGTTCCATATTTTGTGATTTACTTTAGAAAAATGTAACGGTTTTTTAATACACATTTCAACTAGTTAACTGCTAAACTAGGCCCAGAAGTCCCCTTTTCCTTTTAGTCGTTTTGGTGTTGGATAGATAATTTATCGTGTAAGGCTATAATAACATCACGGTGCGATCTACGGGAGACAAGTAGGACAAAGTCACTGAAAACGCAGGTGATACCGTGGGGCACTGTTAGTCTGTACTAATATTATAAAGACGAAAGATTTAATTGTTTGCATTGAATAGGATAGGCTTCGTACTGCTAAAACCATTTAAAAAATTCTTTCACCAATATAAAGTTGCGTTATCACCGACTTCACCGAGTAACGTAGGGTATATAACATCACGCTGAGATCAATAGGAGAGGAGCAGTTGACCAAAATGAATCCACATGGAACAGCTAGTGTAACTATATAACAAACATCTTTGGGTTAAGCTCGCCATTGTACAAAACTCATGTATTTTTTGCTGTTTTTTTATGTGTATTGTTTTTTCTTGTGCAATAAAGAATCCATACTATCCATACTAATATTATAAATGGGGAAAGTAACTCTGTCTGTCTGTCTTTTTGTCTGTCTGTCTCTGTGTCTGTCTCTTCTTCACGCCTAAACCACTGAACCGATTTGAATGAAATTTGGTACAGATATAATATTCTGGGACCCGAAAAAGGATATAGGATAGTTTTCATCCCGGAAATCCCCCGGGAACGGGAACTATTATTCTACGCGGACGAAGTCGCGGGCAAAAGCTAGTAAAGAATATGAATAAAAGAACATCTCTAGAAACCATACAAAGCTTATGAATCTTCGATAGATGTGGGGTAGGCAGTAATCAAGCGTCTTTAATCAAGATATAGATAGCTATATCTTTAAATTTTTACCCCTAAGTTAGGGGACTCTGTTGAGTCCCCGGGGACTGTCAGTATTGTGCGGGGACCGGGGACCAACTGACATGTTACTTCCGTAAGACTTTGACGTCAGTGCCGTCAAATCGGATTGGTGAGAGGTCGGGTGTTCGAATCCCGGACGGTGTAGTTTGAAACCTTGAACCTTTCTTAAATAGTTGTTCATTGAGTGTGTCGTTCTCTTATCTTCGCTCTAAATTTTATTGGTATAAATTTAATAAGATTTATATACGTAACTATACATTTACTTTAGTAACCTAGCAATAATAATGAGTTAATAAAGCGTGCCTAATAAATACGGTATTTGACACTATTAACCAATAAATCTAAGACATATTTTTTATAAAACCTATCTTTTTATTAGTCCTAAGCATCGGATTTGTTTATAATTTACTGTAAAATTGGACTTTTAATTGCTTTTAAATCAATAAATAGTTAGTCAATAGGGTTGCTAGCTTGTGACGTCACAAGCAGGTATTGGCATACAAAGTCTATTGGAGAATTGCGTTTTGACAGCTCATAAAAAGTACGTCAATTGATGATGGTGTCAAATACCGGATTATGCAGAATTTATTTCTAACTTTGGCAGTTCAAAAGATTTTTAAATCAAGATTTATAACAATAAAATCTGGGTATTTGACACTACATTACGCTATTAAGCCATAACTTCTTTAAATAAACGATTGTATTAGTAACGGTAACGTCACATTTCTATCTGCCATACAAAACGTATGACAGAACGTTTTGACAGCTCATAAAATTATGTCAATTTGACAACTGACACGTCACGAAACAGTCGAAGGAATCTTTACGTATCGTCCGTACTCCCGGTCATAAAATGGAATTTTACGATACTATAGAACTTTGAAGAGGAGCCAAGCATCTCAAATATCCACAAAGCTAAGAAAAAATAATAATATAATAATATATCGTTAGCAAATCTTCAAGATTCTTATTAAGGGGAAATGTTTAATTGAGTTTCCTCCCCATTGTACGGCACGCACACTACAATACTTTGATATATAAATAGTTACTATATATATATAGTAATAAAGTATAAATGATGGAACTAACATATAGGAAAATATAATATATTTGTTCGTATAGCTACGGCCTGAGCTATATATATTGCTCGGTGATGGAATATGAAAGGAATGGAGTGGGTTGCAATTTCTCTTTGTATTTTTTTTAATTGTTAAACTTTTTTTTTGTGTTTTCTAAATTACAATAATAATAGGTAATTGAAAGCTATTGGAATATGTAATAAAAGTACTTGAAAAAGTAAATGTTTTTACAGTTAGTGCTTTCGATGTATTTCGGCCAAATTATCAGAGTGCCTACTATTTGTAACTGACAAAATGGGGAAAAAATTGCCAGGCACTTAATATAGCTGATTAGTTTGATAAGTTAAGGTGAAAAACACGAACGTAGGTGTAATTAAGTACTTACCTACAAAATAATGCAAATAGATACGAGTTTTCAGCTATGTCACAATTTGATATGAAGTTAAAACGTTTTCATACATACATTAGCTCATGGAAAAGCATATTTTTCAGCTGCAAATGTAAGTTAATGTACGTCAATATAAAGAAATAGTTTTTTAATCGGTATTTAATGTAATATATGAAAGAATTCTGTGAACTTTTTTAAATTTGAGGCACATTATTTAGAGATAATATAAAAACTTTATGTTACAAGTCAAGTTAAATGTTCTATAGTGTAACCATAAATATTCGCATGCCGCTTTATGCGGTGGATATGCTGTACGAACCATGTTTTACACCTGTTAACCTACCATATTCTACGAATAATTGTCTTTGTCTATGTCTTTGTCTTTGAAAAAATCCACTTTTCACACAGTTTCACATTTCATCTCTTAAAAGTTCACATTCATTTAGCTTATATTTACTTAACGCGTCTGAGTTCGCATTAAACCTTCGAACACACATGATTCGAGACACAATAGAAAGACAATAGCAGCCTGACAGCCGGCTGTCGCTTGGTCGATGAAAGGTTTATCGGTTTTCACCTAATCTGTTTAGTAGATTCGGAGAAAATTTGCCGTGACAGACACAGACAAGTGATATGATCATCATATATGTGTTAGGATCCGTTTTTCACTTGAATGTTCCGAACATTCAAGTGAAAAACGGATCCATAAAATATTTTATCTGATTTTTAAGAAGTTATTAAGGCTATGCAAGCATTACAAGCTTTTGCAATGCACCCTTAGTCTTAAGAACATGTTTGTTGCAAAACATTGCAAGTAAACATTTTTACTCTTTTTTCAAGATACTATTTTTATCCAGCAAAAGAAACTTATCCGAATACTCACAAATATAGAACCAACAGACAGCTGCAAACCTTATTTTAAACAACATAAAATCCTTACACTTACTTGCTTGTACATTCTAGAACTATGTAAATTTGTCAAAAACAACCCTACACTCTATACAAAATGCGAGGAAACTCGAACTAAATACACATTACGGAACATCAACAAAAATAAATTAAATAAACCACCATTTCGACTCAAAATCCACTCCACGAGCCCTTTAGTTGTCTATAAAAATCTATAATAATTTACCTAACGACATAAGAGAACAAAGCAAAACTGCCACATTTAACCATAAACTAAAGGTATTTCTCGAAAGTAAAGCATACTACACCTTAACAGAATTTTTTGATGATAAACAAAATACCTAATTAAAAATTTATAGTACAAGTACAAAACTTAATTTAATACCCACTTAATGACTTAAATAAAAAAATAAAGAAACTTTATATAATATAGCCCTCTCTTCCTCTCTTCTAATTTTTGCTGTGCCCGACAGGGTCCATATTGTACTTTCCCTTTCTGTTACATAACACCTAATTGTAAACATATGGTATGTCATAAAATATATTGAATTGAATTGAATTAAAGTAGCGAACTATTTCTACTTTTAAAACTAAGCTATATCCATACTAATATTATAAATGCAAAAGTAACTTTGTCTGTCTGTCTGTTATGCTTTCATGTCTAAACTACTGAACCGTTTCAGATGGAATTTGGTACAGAGATAATCCATGGCGAGAGAAAGGACATAGAATACTTTTTTATGGATATATTTCGACATCCACGACACAGCCCCCCTAGACAAGTGGCATTGTAGAATAGATAGCGAAACGAAAACGATTGTCAAATGTATGGAAATGTCAAATTGTTTAGCGAAAGCTTATGTCAATTCCATACATTTGACAATCGAATCGTTTTCGTTTTCTATTCTACAATGCCACTTGGCTAGGCCCTCAGATATTGCTTACAACGACTCAAGATTTATATGTTAGTAGAGCTATTATGTCGAAGTTTTTACAGACTGTCTGATTTCGACGTAGAATCGTAGGTAGAGTATTAATTAATTGTAGGTTCATTAACGGAGTCGGCGTTCCTTGCGTGTATGGTATAATGACGCATTATCTAGGTATTGCGTCATTATAACGCATAATTAATCTTTTTTTCTAAGAGTGTTGTAAAGGGTTCTTTTGAGTTCACACAAAAAAACTTAGTAATAATAATAACAAGGAAAAAAAAACACAAAACAACTATTAAATGACAATAATTAACAGCGACTCCATGTCTCCTATGTTCGCAACACACATACGAAGCGCGGCGCGCTCCGTCTTAAGGACGACATATGAAGTAATTTTTTTTCCAACTCCCCAACACCGGAAATTCAACCTTAACAACCGTACAATAAAGTCCAAATTACTTATACATGCGAAATATTTTTTCCATTTCATATTTACGAATATGCCCCAAATTCCCCAAAAATTAGAACCGTGAAAGCGGCGGGGGGAGGGGGTGGCCCTATAAGGGTAGCAAGTACGAATTTTTCCACACACACAGACGTATTATGGGGGGTTCGAGGGGGGATGAGATAGTAGATAGTTTTAGAGAAAGAAAATATTATATATGTTTGTTGCGATGAATTCGTTGGAACACTTCATTTGGCGTTATTGTTAATTGTGGGGATGCGGGATCTCTGAACCTCGCCTTGGCAAGACTCCGCGAGGTTGTGGACGACTAGCGGTTTTTATTACTTATTATAACTTACAATAGCTTTGTATTAACATGTTTTAGACAAGCAGAAAAAGGTCTCTTTCATTCAATATCAAAGCAGAACACACTGCTTCCTTCAACTTTGTAATTCTATTATTCTCTTTTACGTCATCCAGACTAAAATATATCACCAAAGACGCATCACCAATCCGCCTTGGCGTGAGTGGTGATTAATGCTTGTCTTCTCTGTTTGAGAAGAGGCGTTCGGCCCTGCAGTGGGATAGTAATAGACTGTATTACTTTTACAGTAAAATCAAAGTTCTTTCTACCTTTTAGTGAAGATTAGTTTTTCAAGGAAATCTTTCAGGCTTTTCATACATCTTACAAAATTTTATAAGTCTAAGAATATACATTACTTTCCCGTGATAACAAAGACAATACATGAACATTGGGAAGATAATATTATATACTTTTTAAGAGTAAATATGTACATACATTGATGTTGGAAACTTCTTACGAAGTAAGTAACTGTTAAAAAATACATATCAATTTTATTTACTGTCAGAATATTATGTTGTTCGTCTGCCCATTAAAAAGTAACTTCTGTACAAATGTCATGTTCCGTATTTCAGCAGTTTCGGATACGCAAGTACCACCAACAAGCATGTTTCATTACATACACAATAAATTAGGGGATATTACCCCTTTCGGGTTGGAATATTCATAAAATCTTTTTTTAGTATTAACAAAAAAAAGGATTTTTGGACTCTTCACAAAGAACTCCAAGTCTCTAGGACAGTCAGACAGTCAGTCTATCATTTTGTATATGTAGATACTTAAAGAATACATAAAATAGGTCGATGATGTATGGGTCGTAGTCGTTAAACAAAAAATGTCAGGGGTAGTTAATTGAGCTAGCTCTGCTGACGAATGAACTCTCCACTCCGTCGATTTTTAGCCGACTTCACAAAAAAGAAATTTATTTATCTCAGTAAACTGTTGACTGACGTATATTTTATATGTTTATGTAGTTCTAAATAGTAACAATCTTGACATGTCTTTTTATATATAAACTAGCTGCCTCCCTCGGTTTTACCCGCGTTAAAAATGGGGTCACTGAGGGGTGTGAAAAATAGATGTTAACCAATTCTCAGACCTACTGAATATGCATATAAAATTTGATAAAAATCGGTAAAGCCGTTTCGGAGGAGTACGGTAACTAATATTGTGACACGAGAATTTTATATATAAGATGGTATAAAGGACATGCCAATATTAACTACTTAGTCGCACATTAATTTAGACAATTAACTAAATGAAGACATTTTTTTTGGTAATGTTTTGTCAAGATTGTTTTTCGTTTACGTAATTATTTAAACAGTTGGAATAAAGATAATAATCACCATTAAAAGTTTAAAACATCATACATAGTTGAATCTTTAACTTCCTTTCTATTGTATGGAGAAGAATGAAAAAAATATCCTAATTCTGCTAAAACTAGCCTACATTAATAATTGATGTAGTTCGTAAAACTGTACTGTTAATGTAACAAAATAAAAACATTTCATAAGCATTTCGTAAGCACGGAAATCCACGCATACCAAACCGCAGGGAAAAACTAGTCACACAATAAAGCCTGGTACACACGACGCTAGTTAATGTTGCGACATAAACTAGCAAGCTAGTACTTTAAATTGTGTTTACAATAGTACAATTCCCTAGAAAGTATGTTTGTGTTTTTCATATCATTGAATAGTTAATAACTTACGGCTCACTTGTGTTGGGTCTTCACCGCTGCCTATACTTCAATACAGAAAATATTAAATACTTTCAGGCTCTCCCAGATCACAGATAAGTTATATCACCCTAGTCTCTGGGACTAGGATGGGTCTTATGTGTCTGTAATTACTCCTGCGTCCATACCTTAGCTTTGCAGCAGCAATACGTATGGTGGTAGAATTTCCTCGTCACATAGAGCTCTACTCATGAGCAATTTATTCAATACTAGTAACTCTGTACTGATACTTATGTAAATAATTTACTGTAAATTGTCAAAAGTCAAAATTATTTATTGCAAACATAGGTAATAAGTACATAATACATGATGAAGCATACATAATAAGAGTGCGCTATGTTTCGCCTGTCGGCATGCAATCGATCAACCATTGTAAATTAAACCTTCGAACACACGTTATTCGAGATAATAGCAGCCCGAAAGCCAGCTGTCGCTTGGTTGTCGAAAAGTTAAACTGCAGTTTAGCTGTCTTTTAATTATTTTAAAATAGTGTCTACAGTTACTAAGCTCACAGCTCTTAATTTTACCGCATCCTTCAAAAAACTCGAACTCAAATCATTTATTTCTATAAGACCATTTAAAATGCACTTTAGAACGTCAAAAACTAAGAAAAATTAATCTAGTTGCCCATTTCAAAAAGTTGAATCGTATGGAGAAGAATGAGCAAGAAACTCCATACTTACTCTTTAAAAATAATGTTGTTACAATATTATTTGTACATTGTTAAGACAAACTACCAAGTAAACTAGCATGCACTATACGTAAAACTATCCCCGTCTGCACCCAAATAAGTTCCAATTTTTACCCCAAAATGAAGCATATTACCTCAATATTTTATTACTTACTTCGGTCGACTTAACTCGTAAGTTCCAAACGAAAGGATATTAAAATCACATACAACTGCACGTTACGGCCATTCCTAACGACAATTCAAGCACGAGTCGTTAAATTAATGGCTCATTTACATGAGGTAACTTGTACATTCATATGCTAAACGCTTTATCTAAGCGAAATAAAAATAATGGTATTTGAATTTATGAGAAGGGGAAGGGTTAATCGTAAGTTTCGTGAAGTTTTATTGATTTTGGAAATACAGAATATGGGTCAGAAATATTGCTTGTGCCTGTGATTTTTTCTATGTTTACGTCCAAGAGCTAAAAGATTAAATATAATAACATATATGTACCTCACTCTTTAATGCCCTTACTAATAATCACTGTGTAAAGTTATGCAATGAATAAAGCCTGTGTAACCATACATTTTTTGACGTATAAACCTGTTATAACTTTACTAGCTTTTTCCCGCGGCCTGCGTTAGAAAGAGACAAAAAGTAGCCTATGTTACTCTCCATCCCTTCAACTATCTCCACTCAAGAAATCACGTCAATTCATCGCTCCGTTTTGCCGTGAAAGAAAGACAAACAGACAGACAGACACACTTTCCCATTTATAATATTACTAGCTTTTGCCCGCGACTTTGTCCGCGTGGAATAATAGTTCCCGTTCCCGGGGGATTTCCGGGATGAAAACTATCCTATGTCCTTTCTCTGGTCCCAGACTATATCTGTACCAAATTTCATTCAAATCGGTTCAGTGGTTTAGGCGTGAAGAAGAGACAGACAGACAGACAGAAAGACAGACAGACAGAGTTACTTTCGCATTTATAATATTAGTAAGGAAGTAAGAATTATGGATGCAGCGATAATTAGTAAGATGCTAAATATATGGGATTGACATAAGCTTACACTATGTAATTTGACATCTCGTATCGAAGTCTATTCTACCATCTATTCTACAATGCCACAGTAAACACCTTATTATTTTAAAATCCTCGCTCCCGAAGATATTAAGATCGCGATGCAGTCTTAATTTCAATACCTGGCTAACACATTCCAAAACGTAATTAAGATATATTTATGAACATTTTAAATAGAATTAATTCTTTTTTATTGTATTGTATCAAAAGATTAACGTACAGCAAAGTCCGAACCGTCACAATCGCAAGTTTCCTCAAAAACAGGAAATATAAGTGTTTGTTCAGAACACGTAAATATGAAATAAGGGTCGTTGTTCGAGGGTGCAGCCCGAAGGGTGGAGATCTATACCGAATGATGAAAGTCTTATTTTTGTCGATAAACTTTCGACAGAATCTTGCATTGTAAGACGAGAAATAATTTGTTAAGTAAGTTCCTAGACAAATCGTAATCTTATGTTTTTTTTTATGTTTCCCTAGTTTCGGCATTGTCCTGTGTCATGGGTGTGTTTATTTATTTATTTAACAATAAGCACACCAACTGCATACTCACACAAAATCATACAAGATTATAACACTAACAATGTATATCATAGAAGTAATTACACAAATCATAGGTCTGCATAACATTCTCATAATTTTAATTTGCTAGGAGACTACAAATTGCGCAGATTTTAGTTTAATTTTAATTTAGGAGAAAATATACTAAATTCTAAAAAAACAAACTAAATACATTCAACTATAAATATAATATAATAGTTACTTTATATTGGCACCATTCGGCCTAATTATCAAAACACGTAACTCCTGGATGAACTTTACAGGAGCAAGTAAAAATTGATTATTTTTAACTAGCGTTTGCCCGTGGTTTCGCTCGCGTTAGAACTAGACAAAGAGTATCCTATGTCACTCTCCATCCCTTCAACTATCTCCACTTAAAATTCACGTCAATTCGTCGCTCTGTTTTGCCGTGGAAGACGGACAAAGAGACAGACACACACACAAACACTTTCCCATTAATAATATTAATATGGATATGCACAGCAATTACCTTACTGTAGAAAAATGATAAAAAAAATATATTTAGATTACTTACAAATTGAACAAAGAATTTTTCTTGCAGCAGGGGTTGCGGAATGTTTATAATAGTTACCGTGACCCTGGAACATAAAGGGCAATCGAAGGAACATGAGTGGGTTTTAGTCAGTAAAAGTCTGACACGCCCTCCCGCTGCACCCAGGACGGGAGCAGTCATTTTAATGATTTCCCACTCACCAAAAAAAAAAAAAAAATGTTTAAAATTAGGAAGTTTGATTATTAGTCCAATAATACGTTAGGACGAGTTATGACAACTGTTACCTGTTGTCATGGGCTTACTCACCACGGAAACCAAGACTTTTCTCTAATGTTAGTTAAAAAAATCATACATTCGAAGTTTATTTCACGTTTAAATATCTCTATCGTGGTGCTACGCTACGCTAGAGTGGCGTAGTAAGAGTGCTACGCTACGCTAGCTGCGTAGCAAGAATTTTAGGCTGTGCTGTTGTAGCATAATTCTGGAGTACGCAAAGCTCAGCGTGTTAGGTGGAGTTCTACGCTAAGCTGTAGCACTGGTGTGCTACGCGAAGCTAAAGTGGCGTGCTACGCTTTGCTACGAAGCGTAGCAGTTCCACTACGTTATACGGCGTAGAAGATTATGTATTATGTAGATTGTTTTCATCTGTATTAATATTATAAAGCTTAAGAGTTTACGCTACGACCAAAAGGTTCGGAGCATCAATGAAAAATGTGGCAAAAACGCGTCGAGCGGGCTATGACCCACGGAAGCGGAGTCAAAATTGTATCGCAACCCAGGTAAAACCGCGATCGACAGCGAGTTTAAAATAAAGCGTAAGACAGCTTCACTACTACGTTTATTACGATATGCAATAACAAAGATAATTTTATTTATCAAGTTTGTTTGTAACAAAAAGCATTCTGTAGCTTGCATACTGAGACGATAATACATGAATATTTATAATATTGCTGTCGTCATTTTTTTCTTTACTACAAGGAAAGCTCACCTTGTAGAAAAAAATACTCTTATGTACAGTAGCGGAATGAAAACGTTCGTCACCGTTAAGTCAGTTTTCGCTTGCACCCGTACCATAATGAATTAGCCAACATACCGACGACAAAAACTCACAGTGCTGTTAAAATTAAAATAAATGTGACGTTTGCTATCATATTTTTCACAATGATGACGCTGATAGACTAGTAGTGACAATAGTTTTTATCATCATAATGTCAAAGCAATGTAGGACCATCAAACCAACAAGAAGGTCTTAGTTCCATAAAAATGCATTAAAAACAAAAATTTCTTTGACAAGATTAATCAATCAATGTAGAACTTAATAAATTTAAACTTTGTTATCGAACAGTAAAACATACTTTTATTTGCATCTCTATGTTTTTGACAAAATTTCAAAAGGTAACATGTGCTTGCGATAAGTTAATCGAATAAATTTAAAATGTGACGAACCTTTTCGTTCCGTGACTGTACAAAACACTTCATTTAATAAAATAGTAATAATAATTGACCACCGGTATCGGGAGCCGGACTGTTTCCTGCTGGTGGGCTACTATTTTTAATATTTTTAAATGTTTTTTGTTTGTAATAACGTGTATAAAAATCATATAAAAATAAATATCTTGTTACAACTCACACGCGGCCATTTGATCCCAAACTAAGCAGAGCTTGCATTACGGTAACCAGACAACTGACATTTAATAAATACATTATAATATATAATGTATAAATACATACACAATATTATTAATTTTTGTGATAAGCAAACAATCGTGCTTATCACAAAAAGTTTGTCCTGCGTGGGAATCGAACCTAAGGCTTACCAGTAATGGTCACTAACCACTAGACCAAAATACCCGTCGATATATTACATAGAAATATATATTTATTAGATACTTCATAGAAACGGGATATTCTAATGAACGTATTCGTCCGCACTCTCCAAAAACCAAAATAACTTTGTTTTATTTGCGCTCATCCTAAAACAGTAAGGAAATAAACATTTAATATATTTAACAAATATTCGCATACATATGTATGAGTTAACAGTACATCGTATGTAGTCGGATGGGCGCCAAATGGTACAGTCGCCGGCATTTGTTCATTACTACTGTTAGAATAGAATAGAATATTCTTTATTGTACACCAATAGGACAAAAACAGTAAAGGACAACACAAACAAATATGCAAGAGTACAATAGGCGGCCTTATCGCTAAAAAGCAATTTCTTCCAGGCAACTGTTTTGTTTTATTTTGTGAAAATGTTGTTTTTGGTGATGGTGATGGGGATTGGGATTGCCTACAAGAGCGTATGTATGTATGACTTATTCTATGGCACGCTCTACAATCTAAACATTTCGATATATGAGGTTTTATTGAAGAGTGACATAGGGAAAACAGGAGCAAAAAAAAATATAATTTGGTAATCAATAATTCAAAAAAACTCAACTGCAATTTTGGAAGATGGTGGCAATTATGTAACAGCAACAAAACCCTCGACTTCCGATATTGCAATTGGGTTTTTTATTATTAATTTTTTTTTTACTATTTGGAAATACAAAAACAGACTTAAGAAGTAACTTACAAAGCCATTAACTAATCACAATCTTATTACAATAAAGCCAAACGACTTATCAATGAAGTTCAACAAAATATTATCGTCACAGACACCTCACCCCAAAGATTGTAAAAAATAGGGGCGGACTGTACACCAAAAAATATAGGGCAGTAGGAA
The DNA here is from genome assembly GCA_033675125.1 of Athetis lepigone. NCBI lineage: Eukaryota > Metazoa > Arthropoda > Insecta > Lepidoptera > Noctuidae > Athetis > Athetis lepigone. The sequence goes on from CM066234.1 coordinate 12,351,324, forward strand.
ATTTTTAAAGTGAGTCAAATAAGCGTCTTGGGAGCGAAAGGGTCGCGTTTTGTAAGGGGCTGGCCCCGCCGGGGGTGGCCACGAAACACTCGTTTTCATTTTCATAGTAGAACAGAGCCAAATAGAAGCATATTCATTTTCTTCGAAAACACAGAGCTAAAATGCAACGTATTCAAATATAATGTAACATCAATATCAATAAATAATATCCTCCTCCTTGCGTAGTTCCTCAGTGCTGTGGGTCGTAACCTCCCATCTTCATCACTTTCTCTCGGACGATTTTCGTCCACCTTACTCTGTCTCTGGCGGTGTGAAGGGCGTCGTGGACTGTGGAGTCAAGGGTGGTGCGGATCTGGTCAAACCAGCGTATTGGGCTGCGTCCACGAGGTCTTTTCCCCTCTACTTTCCCGGTCACAATGAGCTTCTCGAGGTTATCACCATCTTTCCTTGCAATGTGACCGAAGTATTATTTAGTATAAATAATATACAAAGCATATAAATTAATAGTTTATAAGTATAGAGTGGATTTTGAGCTCAGTAAAAAATCTGTAAAGCCAATTGTTATTGCCATAAATCATACTAAAAAATTGTTTAACTTTGAAAAACAGAACATATTATTTTATCAAAAGTGTTTTTACCATTCTTACAGTTTCAAACAATATACTAAACAAACAAGGGACTGAAAAAAAGGGATATCCTTTTTAAAAGTTGTTGTAAATGTCAGAAAACAAAATATAAATTATTGCTTTTAATTATTTGTCACATTGAATCATTGTGGACGTAATAATGTGCGTATCTTTTTCTATAATATTCCATATCTTATTTTATATTATAACTTACGACGTTTCCCATCATTGCATGTTACAAATCTTTCAAAACCCGGTTTTTCTCTAATACAATATGTAAGTATTATAACTATATATACATTCTTCTTGGAACACTCTATCTATAAAAAAAACCACGTTAAATTATTTTTTATTTATTTATAACAGATTTCAGTATTTCGCATTTCGGGTTTAAACTTACTATTTGAGTCTCACGAAAACGACATAGGATTCAACAAAATGACAATGCTTGTCCCTCCAGCGATCTCCCGCCAATCTCGTGGCCTAAAGGTATTACACTTATTTTCACGCTTTTTATCTCTAACAAGGTCAGCACCGGTTGAAGTAACACGTTACACACAATAACAAACACACATAAAACCGACTATTATTATAAGCGGGTACACACAGTACCTAAAAAAATCTTAGAGAATTTGATCAGACGATCTCCTGACAAATGACATGGTGTGATTGGTGGGTTAAAATAATGACAAAACTGGGATGGTTCATTTCAATAAGATCATTAAATAGGTACTTTGGAACTTCATTTATAAGTAACTAGCTTTTGCCCGCGACTTCGTCCGCGTGGATTATCGGGGGATTTCCGGGATGAAAACTATCCTATGTCCTTTCTCAGGTCCCGGACTATATCTGTACCAAATTTAATTGAAATCGGTTCAGTGGTTTAGGCGTGAAGCAGAGACAGGCAGAGATACTTTCGCATTTATAATATTAGTACGGATAGTCGAATCTAGTCGACTATATCAAAAGATAGTTTCGTTAAGAGAAGAATGGGCAAAATACTCTGGCAAACACTTTTAAATAATTTATTTTATAGTGATTTATAATTTGTATATGTATGATTCCGAATACCGTTAGTTTTTAATTTATTTTGCAAGATTTTATATCGAAAGTAATTAATGACCTGTGTACTAGTTACTTACAATGTAACGGGTTAATTTTCGATAATTAAGGCTTTATATTTGGTTAATATCAAACTGTTGAATCGTAATAAATAATAATAAAATTAATAGAATGTACTTAAAAAAAAAAAGATTTAACTTTCATTATCATAGTTATAGAATGTTCATCGCTCGTTACCACGATTCCAATCTATTTTTGTCATCGTCCTATTAGAAAGGTTTCTGTCAACTACAAAAGTCTACATATAGACAAAAAAAAAAATAGTGTTTCTATAAGTTTTTATACTGTATTTCTAAAACATCAACACTAAAACAGCACGATGTGTTTAAAAACTAAAGTTCCTGATTGTTATCAAAGCATTTCTGTGAGTTATGAGTTTTGCTCTATTTTGTAAGATAATGACCTGGTTGGTTTATGAATATGTTCCAAAATTATTTGTGTCCTTTGACACTGTGTTGACGGACCTGTTCATCAAATGGTTTGCGACCCTGACTGGTAGGTAATCGCTTCCCATCCAAGATAAATCTTTGTGTGATGAACATGTAGAAAAAACTGTAATTTCAAAGCAAAACAACAGTTTTAGAGATTTGCGTGTATAAACAAACAAAGTCTTCCCATTTATAGAAATACTAGCTTCTGCCCGCGACTTCGTCAGCGTGGAATAGTTCCCGTTCCCGCGGAATTTCCGGAATGAAAACTATCCTATGTCCTTTCTCCGTCGCAGACTATATCCGTACCAAATTTCATTCAAATCAGTTAAGTGGTTTAGGCGTGAAGAAGAGACAGACAGACAGACAGACAGAAAGACAGACAGACAGACAGACAGACAGAGTTACTTTCGCATTTATAATATTAGTATGGATATAAAGTAAGAAAGTAAGTAAGATAGTACGAACTCCGAGTGTGTGAGCAGGTTTTCGTTTTCTTTTAAGAAACACACATAATGCAATTGTTTTCCGTAATAGACTGATAACTAACAAAAAAAAACACAAGACCTTTTTATGAGTATAAAGGTGTAATCACACGGTTGAAGCTACAGCGCGTAGCGGTCTCGTAGCAGGCTCTACGCGCGCCTACGATATTATGCGATAGCAGTATTTATGCTTAGTATCATAAAGAAATTTTCTTTCCGTTAGTTAATTGTCTATAGCGGAGATTTAAAATTGTAGCCTATATTCGGGGATCCCGGGAATTCATAAACTGTACTTCACACACATTCACATTCATATGACAGGTTTGCAAACAATTTATAAAATTGTAAAGAAATATAAGCGTGGCCAGACAGTAAATATTAATTTGGGGTTAATCGGTAAATCAAAAATATTAGGTTTTTTTTTGTATGGTTACCGTAGTACAACCTTCGCTTAGTTTGGGATCAGTTGGCCGTGTGTGAGTTGTCCCAGGATATATTCGTTTAAATATTTATTCATTTAAACAGTACATTTAAACAGTACATTACTTTAAAAGGTTGGCATAATGCTTTAGAAATACCCGTTCCTAAGCTAGAACTTTTTCGTGGAAGCTGCGTTTGTATGGCTCCCTTAATTCACAATGCTTTGCCTAAGTCAATTACCTAACTACCCTTTAATAAGTTTTGTTGCGCTGCGGAAGTAAAACAATACTTTTTATTAAAGATGAAATGGTTTAAAATTTTTAGGGGCACTTTTATATTTTTTTTAAAGTGTCACTATTTTTTTTACAGTAAAGCACAGACATTTTATCTGACGACAATAAATGACATAATGTAGTGATATAATTTAAAAAATAAAAAAATGTACATAAGCTTGGTGTAGGTATATACAGATACTACGCAACGGATTTTGTACGATTTTTTTGATATGCGAAGTGATTCAAGATGAATAATATTATGAAAATTTATAGTATGTGCATAATTAGAAAAACTTGAGATTTTCTTGGATTTTTGGGATAAAAATCATCCTTTGTCCTTTTCCAAGCTATGGACTATTTCTGAACTAAATTTCATTTAAATCGGTTCAGTAGTTTTGCCGTTAAAGACGGATAAACAGACACACTGTCACATTTATAATATTACTAGCTTTTGCCCGCGACTTCGTCCGCGTGAATTAATAGTTCCCGTTCCCGGGGGAATTCCGGGATGAAAACTATCCTATGTCCTTTCTCGGGTCCCAGACTATATCTGTACCAAATTTAATTAAATCGGTTCGATGGTTTAGGCGTGAAGAAGAGACAGACAGAAAGACAGAGTTACTTTCACATTTATAATACTAGCTTTTGCCCGCGGCTTCGCTCGCGTTAGAAAGAGACAAAAAGTAGCCTATGTTACTCTCCATCCCTTCAACTATCTCCACTTAAAAAATCACGTCAATTCGTCGCTCCGTTTGGCCGTGAAAGAAAGACAAACATACAGACAGACAGACACACTTTCCCATTTATAATATTAGTATGGATTATGGGTGACATAAATATGTCATGTAAAAACTAGATTACGAACATTCGTGAAACTGTAGCATTGTCTTTCAGGTATAGTTTCTTAGCAATGGCCATGAGGATGTGTGACGTCATAATATTGTTATTTTCGCGCAAGGATAATTTCGGCGGTGTTTTTCATGGCATTGGACACCCACGCGTAAGTATGTTGATCTATTATTTTGATGAAACCAAACGGAAAGACAGACTTTTTGTAATGTAGAGATTTTGCAAAATAGTTATTTCTTTAATCTATTGATTCTTTAATCTACACTGTATTTCTTTGGTTACGAAAAAAATGATGTTTGCATTTTGACCGTACGATGGTTTTCGTAAGCAATTTTTTATGTTAATTAAACATCCATACTAATATTATAAATGGGAAAGTGTGTCTGTCTGTCTGTCTGTATGTTTGTCTTTCTTTCACGGCAAAACGGAGCGACGAATTGACGTGATTTTTTAAGTGGAGATAGTTGAAGGGATGTAGAGTAACATAGGCTACTTTTTGTCTCTTTCTAACGCGAGCGAAGCCGCGGACAAAAGCTAGTTACTCATAATCACCAAACAGCTGTTTTTGCTGTAGATTTAACATTTGGTGATTAAAAAATAAATGTATGGAATCAGTTAATTTCCTAGATTCTCTAGAAACAAATTCTACTATTGTTAAATAATTACAGTCACCAAGACATAGTGTAGATTACTACTATGTTAAGGAATTGTTATTACGTTGAATATATTATAATAGGCGTGTACTTATTTTACTTACGAAGCAGTGCAGAACAAGAGGAAATAACCATAAAAATAAGCATAATATAATTATTTAAAAGCCCTATAGTAATTCCGAAAAATAACGTGCAGCTGTAGATAACTAGATACCTTCAATGACATAATTGTTACTTTCGGAGCCATCAAGATGGCTGCCTCCATATATTTTGTATTTCAATAGTGTGGAGTATCATTTATGTAACAGTTGGTTAAGTAGTCTAATTATTATTTTTTGTCGTGAAGTAACACAAATTGAAATTGAGTGGTTCATAATAAACTTGGAATTAATTACTATTTTCGTCTTGAAAAAACCCATCAAATTGAGAATCTGGACGAGATTCTCGATTTTGAAGTCGGTTAAGCCGTCGAACACACGTGATTTAAGACACAATAGAAAGACAATAGCAGCGTGACAGCCGGCTGTCGCTTGGTCGGCGAAAGGTTAATAAGAGATTTGCGCCACCAGTCGTGTCAGTGCGCTGTCCCTTAAAAGCGTTTTTTATGACGTGCTCGTAATCGTTACAGATGCACCTTCCATTGATATATATTGCTTGTTCGAATGAACTATCAGAATTGGAACATCGAAACGAAATATTCCATCAGCTCAGAATTCTGCCGACCACCAAACTAAAAGCGGAACCAATCTGAATTCAATTTTAAAAAAGACGCCGAAAAAAAACAATATAATTTTTTTTTATTCAAAAACCTACAGCCTACACAGGGTGGTTTAAAAATCGAATCAGTCCCCCGGCCTTGAGGGGAGAAACGCGTTGCCGTCAACACATAAATCATATTTCTGGAGAATTTTTAAAAGTCCTATTGCTTTCGCGTATTTGCCATGTACTCCCCCACTGGGGGGGTGGGTGTGTGTACTTACTCCCTCGTTTCCTAGTTCTGCTGGTGATACAGGGTGTAGCGCGGCGCCGGGTTGTTGCTTAGTGATTTATGGGGGGATAGCGCTGTTGCTATGTTGCTTTGGAGCTGGGCTGGTTGGGTAAGTTGTATTTTGTGGGCTAGATGCTTGAATTTTGAGTTAATTTTTTGACTGTAAAAAAAAATTAAACATTATTTTGTAGTTGAACAAAGCATAAGCTAGTGTTTGCTACAAATATCTATATGGTATGAAATTTACGCCGATATTAACGGTAGCTACCAAAAAAAAAAAAAAAAAATTACACACATTATTTTCTACAATTTTTATCCCATCTCCTGCCCTCCCATTAAACTCTAACCCAAATACCGAACGCATTACCAAAAACCGAACATATCCCACCAAGAAACTAGATAACAAAAGCAATAAATTACAATTAATTAAAATAAAAATAGGTTTGTATAAAACAACACGCTGTATATCTGTAAGGCGCCATGGAGGAAGGCGGGGGGTGCTCGCGAACTCACTGACGTATATCTTAAGAAAACAGATAAAAATACCAAAATGTTTTGTTTTGTTCAAATAGGAAACTAGGAAGAATCGTTTGTATTCGATTTTTTAAAATCTAGAGCTAATAGTTGAAATGTTGTTTAGAAAAAGGTTAAGTTATTAATATCGACTGGCATAGGTCTCGTGGTTAGTTACATGGACTGCTAATCCGGAGGTTAGGACTTCCAGATTTGAAGGTCAAATCTTTGTGTAATGATTATAACCATTGTATGTTGTGTGTCTGGGTGTAATTTATTCATTATATGTATGTATTTATAAATTATATAAGTATATATGTCAACTGTCTGCTTTTCATAGAAAAGCTTTGCCTACTTTAGCATTAGATGGCTGTGTGTGTGTTGTTCCAAGATATTTATTTCTTTGTGTTAAGTTTCGGTTCAAAACGTCCAGTGTCGCGCTTAGGGGTCAAAATTAGACACTCCTCCTGCTCAAGTCACAGGGCTGTCAGTTTCTTGGGGTATGAAAGCCATAACATCGATAATTACCTTTAAAGTATGTCCTATGTCTTTTGAGGAAATTGATAAAATTAATGAGGTTTTGTACTGTGATGTCAGATTATTATGATTGAAATAGTGAAACAGGACTATTTTTAACAATAACGTAATATATACAAATTATAGGATACAAACCTGTTTCCACTAATGTATTACTTAATCTAATTAAGCTCGTGTTAATGTTAATGCACAGTATTGTGATCCATTTAGAATTCTTATCATCACGATAAAGACCGATATGACCTAAAATATTCTTAATTTTCAGCTGTTACAATGTTGTCACGATAAGATAAATGAAAAGCAGGAATGTGAAAACAGGTACTTTTCCAAAACTGCCGGTAGTCTAAGCTATAGAGATTCGATAAAAGATAACACCGATCACGTATTAACACCCACAAAGATAAAAGATAAAGCTTCTAAAACAAGAGGCAGATCAAACCGGAAACGAATGGTTTGGCATCTTGAGAGCTTGCGTATACTATGGGCAGCACACATGTGGTGGGGCACTAGGAAGAAGAAAGCGGGCGAAGAAAAAATGAGGGAGACGAAAAACTAGAGCGGGACGGAAAAGTGGGCGAAAAACGAAAAATTTCACCCCCTCCCCCCGCGACGCCGCGCCCGCGCCCCCCGCTCGCCCCCTAGCACACGCACACATGCATGCCTGTAGCGCGCGCGGACAGTCTTGATCGTTACACTTTCACTATCACTTTTACTTTCTTTTTAGAAATGAAAAGTGTTCTGTTTTCAGTGTTTCTAAACTGTGTAAGCGTTTTTAAGCCGCTGGCAGGAGTAATGTGTAAACTTAAAATCTTTTAAAAATATGAATTAGAGTTGTGAATTTTTAAAAGGTATTTTAATCAAATAAACTTTAACATTAATAAAGTTTTTAAGTATAGAATTTTTATTTGAAAGGAAAGCTTCTCGAGCATTATTTTTCAGTAGCCAAACTTAAACCTATTACTTTCATGTAAGTACTTAAAACTAGTAAGAACATAAACTCGAACTAACTAAAAAAAAACACTTTTTCATTTTGTTCGATTTTATTTCTTTTATAATACGCTGAAGCCGTTTATCTTTACAGTATCTTTACAGGATTTATAAAGATACTTTGTAGTAGTTATTTAGGTTTATTTTTTAAAACAGGCTTTACTCCAAAAAACATATAATCTTCGAAATTTTATTATCTGAAATTGTTTATTCTATTTTATAAGAAAACAACTAATGTACTAAATAATTAATAACTAGTACAAAAGCAAGCGCTTAACGTCAACTTGTAATAAATCTTGAGACGCAAGTGTTAAGGATCAAATTGGCTCGCTCGTCTATGATTTTTTTCTTATTCCCCGATGCGTGCGATTTTTCCGGCCGGTGAAAGTATCAAGACAGTTCACTCCCGCAGGAGGCTATTGTAGCATGTTTTTATACCCAAAAATTTTAAGTCAGTAGGCGCTCGCACTCAGAGCCGCTAGTACGTTTATATTATTATTAATATATATTTATATTTCGTTTTAATTTACAAGTTTTCCATCGTTCATAATTTTAATATTTTTATACCGTTTTATACAATAATAAAGTGTTTATAGATAGGCGTAATTACAACGTAAACATAAAGTTACTACACCAAAAAGGAGTTGAGGCGCAAAATTTAACCGAGGGAGTTTTTCGAGTATTAGGCGGTTTAAGTTCGACCAAGTTTCGGCCGGCCGGAGTTTGACAGTTCGCCGATTGGAAAATTAAAAAAAAACTGACGTTTTTGAAATACAACATGGCGGCCTGTGTGTTTGTCATCGTGCTCGGCGGGTTCGACGACCTCGCCGGGGTCCACTAACAATGCTCAACTTTCATAACATTTGACGGCTGCTGTACCCGTGAGTACCTTTGGTTTTTTTTCATGGAATCAATCGCGTTTAGGAATTATTGATGTGCGATATATTACATAAGGGCGCGTTCATAATGTCGCATGAATATTGTAGCAGTTAATATGATACGTTAGTACGGCCCGCAGCAGGCACGCACACACCGGATTGTTTTTATCGTAGGTAGTAAATTAGAGGGGCTGCGATAGTGGCCGATATCCACTGACTAGTGTTGGTATTGATTTTTTTCCCTCATTCTGTTAAATTTCATTTATTGGGGGAGAGACCGGACACGGCGTGATGACGTGTGCGAATGCCCGCTATATCCATTGTGGACCGTTGCTAAGAAATTGAACTTTACGAATGGCGGGTACTACAACTGTTACAATGGTTTGCATTCGATTGCGCTCTCGGTTTCGGTGATAAAGTTTGTGTTCGCGGAAATGCAGCGATGTGTGACGAACCCGGAAGTTGTGTCGATTTTGAATAATTTTGATGTTGTGGCGAGGGTAGTTTTGAATTTGTTGTTGGTGTAATTGTGGGCGCCACTTCCGGGTAGTCATTTACATTTGTTTTAACCGAAGCTTTTTCCACTATAATAATACGTCGTTTACACGGTAAACTATTAATGCCCTATCGTTTTTGATGGGTAAGTAGAAATACTAGTACTGTATATCCATTACTGGCTATGATCGATTGACAATTTTGATATTTATTGTAGTTTTTTTTTACTTTTTGCTTCGATGCCTTGTTTATTATTACTTAATATTTTTGAATTATTATTTAAAAAAATATATAGTAAATAACATAATTATTCATCTTACGAAAGGAACTATTTCGATTCAAGTCATATTTGTCAATTTTTTTCCTATTGTATATTAATTTTAGTAGCACATGTGGACATTGATTATACATTTATTACAGGAACGACTTTTTGTTAAAAAAAATATTTAATTAATTTAATTTAAATTTATACAAACCTGGAACTTACGCATTATTTATACTCGCCGAGGAAGATTGGGTGGTATTTTCTACAAATATAAAATTTAAATTCGCATCAACCTGTATGTTTTTAGATATTGTTGGGCGCCAATGAAACATAAATATTAACGATTGTATAATTTGCTATTACTTATCGTCTTTTCTGTTATTTTAAATTAGTATCTGACTGAAGGTCAAAAAGATTTGGTAACTGAAGTTACTGAATAAAAATATGATATTATTTCTAGGTTTACCTTAACTAAGCACAAACAACATAACAAAATGATTAATAAAATAACTTTGAAAATGCGATAGCTAAGAGTCATTTGAACTAAATTTTATTTTATGTGTACTTTTACATATAAAATAATAAAATTTATGTATAATATTCAAATGAGTCCTTTCGCGTCGCGGTTCGATGAGACTCTTGCGCATTCGTAATAGTTTTCGGATCCGGTCAAATCTCGGCCGAAACAGTAGGTTTGGCCAAAGGAGCCGAAGCGGAAGCTGAATATTTTCTTAAAAAAAAGTATACATACATACATAAAAATAAAAATAATGACGACGGTCAATGGCATAATAGCAAAGGAGGCTTTCGCTAGGCAGCTGGATCAAGGGTCTGACACAGAAAGCGGTACTCCTGGACACGGCGCGCATTATTCGGAGGTTCCTATCTCTAACCCTGACTACCGGTAGCTTGGACTCTGTACCCGATGCCGGTGGGCTACTTTTTTTTTAATATTTTTAAATATTAATATTAAAAAATGTAATTTATATGTATAGTTATTAAATGAATGACACAATAATTCGCAGTGAGATACATTTTATCTCCCACAGTACCAAGATTCGCTCCCAAATAGGAATTGTCGATGAAGGTAATAAATGTACAAGACGTAAGTTTAATTAGTTGCGTTATTTATGCCAAATGCATTGGGATTATAGATAGGCGCGTACAACTTGGGCAAATTAGGAACTTATCGTAATACTAGCTTTTGCCCGCGGCTTCGCTCGCGATAAAAAGAGACAAAAAGTAGCCTTTGTTACTCTCCATCCTTTCAACTATCTCCACTTAAAAAATCACGTCAATTCGTCGCTCTGTTTTGCCGTGAAAGAAAGACAAACAGACAGACACACTTTCCCATTTATAATATTAGTATGGATGGATATTATTTAAGTTCATAAACATATATTTTCTTAAAATTGCGCTCACATTTTCTATTAACCACTTCACACAACTGCGCGCCTAGTACTTTTGATTGATTTAAGTACTAAGTATCTCAGTATTTTAAATTTTCTCACATTATCACTTCACATTACTGCGCTCCTAGTACTATTGTTCTCTTAAGTTTTCAATCTTCGTACATGACTACTTCACGTTACTGCGCGCCTAGTACTTTTGTTATCTTAAGTTTTCATTCATTAATACCCGATTTTTTTAAAAATGATTCATCTTTTATAATTATGTTCTCGTCGATTTTTCATTATTTTTAAGATGTATTCTGCTATTCGGGGCAGGGACAAATCCAACAAACCAAAAACCATGAAAATTGGTCCAGCCGATCTCGAGTTATAAGTGTTGATACAAACCCGACTTTGTTTTATATATATAGATATAGATATAGATATAGAAGATAGGCAAGTTTTCTGAGAGTATGTTTGTCACCAATCTCATCCTAAACGGCTGAACTGACTTGGACGAATTTTTGTGTGTATTTAAATGGGTTTCTGGATGGTTTAAAAAATACTATTGGACCTGGTAGACGGCACAGCTGTCTGTATGGCAGGATGACGTCTGCCGTCTGTCGTCGTGTTCGATGATGTTAAAAAAATTTAATTAAATGCCTTAAATATTTTTAAAACTGTTCGGCATTTGCCCATCTCTAATTGGAACGGATGGGTTAGTTAGTTCTCAAAGAAGGAAGTCTGAAAATTACTCAATCAAGACAAGACAAGATGAAAAAATATTGTTGCTGATCCGGATATTAAGTAAATAACTACTTATTTTCTTTTTTAATTTATATTAGAAAACTATACGATGATTTTCACGAAGACTTTAATTAATTATATCTTAGGGCCCTAAATACCGATTTAATTTTTTTCACTAGGAACACCAAGTGAACCTAGAAGTGCATAATTTATTTATTTACACTTTATGCACAATCGTACAGAGGCAGACTTAATGCCTTAGCCAAAAGTATACGGTCAGCAAAGTTAATTAGTAAACAGTCCTAACAGATTAATTTCAGTTTCCCCAACCAATATTGTTTTATTTATCGCATAATAAATTTAAAATTTCATTTGAATACATCCACCGGTGTTCAATGTAACTCAAATTATTTCTGATGGGCCTGTACACTAATTAGTTTTGCTGACTGTACCTTGATGCAATCATTATTGCCATCAGTACACATACTGTAGGTATAATTATAATTAGAGACGGGTTATTCCTCTCACTCACACAGTTCGCACTTGCCGACATAGTTTAGGGCTTGTTCACAAGGAAATGTGAAAACTTTGTTTTTTAAAGGCTGAAATGCTTTGGAAATTGATCGAGGGAAATGTATTGCAGTGTATGTAAATAAAATATAAAAAAAAATATTTGTGACAAATATTTTATATTATTATTATACTATTATATTTATACTATTATTATGACATAATTTCAAGACTAAACTCAAATATTCAAATTCTCAAATATTTTTATCCGACTGCCGAAAGAAGGGTTTTGTTTTTCGAGCGTATGTATAATTACATATTAAATTAAATTTCGAATGGGAGAGAATGCCTTTGGCATTAAGTCCGCCTGTGTACCGTTGTGCATAAAGTGTAAATAAATAAATAAATAAACCCGGTAAATACCAATGTGACATTGGTATTTACCGGGTTCGAACCCATTCTCACGCAAGAGAGGCGCATTAACTACTGGGCTATCACGACATTTTAATATCTGCATGTTCATAGGCCATAGCGCACCCAATCTTCTGAATGTCTGGTCTGATTCCCACGACCCTAGGTCATTCGTAGAAACCAATACGGATATATGAACAGGTGGATTTGGATTGCTCATAATAGACTAGGATACCAGAGCCAACATAATTACGTCATGTTGTTTTTTTTTTAATAAAATATAATAAATAAATTATTTATACCAGGCAACAAATACCCTTATCATATATACCTAACAGACTCGAGATAAATATATAATTACCCTTTAATATCAAAAACTACGTACTTTTATATCATTGGAGGGAAAATGGCCTATCTGATGTTGAGTGAACCCTAGAGACACTGGTAAAGATAAAGATATATTTATTGTGTCTTACTTAATATAGAAAAATACATACAAATCGATAAATTCACATTGCCACTTTTCTATGTCAAACACGTAATCTCATGTTTAAAGGCGGATGCCTTAACTCTTTCTTTTTCTTTCTTTCTTTCTTAACCACTGCACCATCATTACATGAATACTGAAGAGATTTCAATAGTAATAGACAGGTAAGTAAAAAATATTAGTCGTCAATTTATAAGGTAAGTGATTAAGGGTCGAAGTTGGGACCTGAAAAAAGATATAAAATAACCACTCAAATGTTTTTCGGTCATCAAAAAAATCTAACGCCTCATTAACCGATAAGGTCCTCGCATGATTTGACCCATACAATTGTATCGACTTCAAAAGAAATTTTGACCTCTGAGTTTGTTTCGGTTAAATATTTTCTGCTATAAAACACCGGTCCCATTGTTAGCTAAAAAAGACCAAGAATAGAAGTTTAACCTATAACCAATTTACAAAAAAATTGGGTCAGATTAACAGAATTAATTAATTTATGTATTCGTTTTTAATATTCATTTATCTACAACGAAATACTAACACAAATCATGGGATTTATATTATAAATATTATTTTTAACCAACTTCAAAAAGGAGGAGGTTCTCAATTCGTCTGTATGTTTTTTTTTATGTTTGTTACGCGATATCTCCGTCAATTGTAAACGGATTTTGATGGTTTTTTTTTTGTTTGATAAGTTATGATTCAGGGGTGGTCCCATATAAATTTTGTGGCGATCGGTACAGTGCTTCTCGAAAAATTAACCAAGAACAAAAAAAAAATGACGAAATATTCATAGACGATGTGTGCTTTTTCTTCAAGTTTCTATTTTCGTTTTCTATGATTGTAAGTAGTTTTATTTTGAAAATTACTTTGAAAGATACTATACACAGTGAAACATTTGGAGTCGACACTAAAAAGTAATAAATAAATACTTTTTTCAAAAAAATAATAACCGCCTTCAAAAACTAAAAATCCAAAAATAACTAAAATTTCGGAAGTCGGTTTCTCTTCTGCCATTCAATTTGTGTTGCCACCGACTTCCGAAATTTTAGTTATTTTTGGGTTTTTAAAAAACATTTTTTTTCTTTCTACGCAGAAAATTTCGTGCTTGAGATGACGTAGGTCTAGAGTCTCTAGGGTCTTGGACCACAAGCTCCAGTAGTGCGACGAATTGAACACGTGTACAAAAAGCAGACGAGGACACGTGTAGTCTGGGAGTTCTTAGATATTATAATATGATATATGACTTAGTGTTTATTTGCATAGATTTGGGTAATCTTTCAGCGGAATAGTGCCCCTTTTTTGCTTTTTTAGTTTGTTTTAGATTGTTATCTGTAAGTGCTGAAAAAATATTGAAATAGTATCTACAGTTGAAGATGGATAAAATTTAAATTGAAGGCTAGAAGATTTGAATTGAAATTTATTTGAAGACTAGTGCCCTTACTAATAATCACTGTGTAAAGTTATGCAATGAATAAAGCCTGTGTAACCATACATTTTTTGACGTATAAACCTGTCATAACTTTATGCAGCGATTATTAGTACGGCGCTAGAAGTCTAACGCTGTTTCACCTTCAACTTTGGTTTCTACTGCGCTCCTGTAGGTTGTAGTGCAATGTCATATAGCCTTCCTCGCAAAATACATTTTTTTTCGAACCAGTAGGTACTTTCTGAGATCTGTGCATTCAACCACACAAGAATCCTTTAGCTTACTCTACATTAAAATTGCTTCAGTAGTTTTGACGTGAAAGCTCAGCAGACGTTTGTACAAACAGACTGACAAAAAAAAGGGGTTGCCGTGACCCCGGAACATAAAGGACAACAGAAGGAACATGAATGGGTTTTAGTCAGTAAAAGTCTAACACGCCCTTCCGCCGCACCTAGGACGGGAGCAGTCATTTGATGATTTCCCACTCGCCAAAAAAAAACATAAAAAAATAACAGAGAATAGCGCAGGTTACCTAGTAGTGTCATTATTTTTGACTGTCTCCGTTCCTCATCTCCTGGTCAGTCAATTAAACTTGGTCATCATCTCCCTAGCCTTTTCGTAATTATGTTGGGCTCGGCTTCCAGACTAAGTGGATTCAGCTGGACACCAATGTTTTAATCATTTAACCTTTGAAACCTTTCGACGACCAAGCGACAGCCGGCTGCCGCGCTGCTATTGTCTTTCTATTGTGTCTCGAATCACGTGTGTTCGAAGGTTTAAACTTACTAAGTGATATTTTTTTAAAGTTCGAACTTAAATTAAAAGTTGTCAGACTAAAGTTTGGTCTTTTGAAAACGCAAATTAAACAGTTGCGTATAAAGGATTAAACTTTAAACTTTTTTCTCAAGGGGTACAGGATAACTTTAGTAAATGAGCATTTGTATGGTTTAGTTCTAAAGGGATTAAAAAAATATTTTATAGGAAACCTTAACAATACGTTTTATAGAAAAAAAACTACATATTATATTATTTAGTTGGATCTTGAATTGTAAAAAGGAAAAGAAAGAAAGAAATACATTTTTTATTTGGGACTCACGTGACAGGTAATTAAAAAAATAAATTATAAGGGCTCAGGATAATATTATTAAAAAAAATATAACATAGAGCATATTTTATAAAAATAAAAACAGAGAATATCGTGATACGTAAGTGGCGAAGTTTTAAATTACTAGCGGATTCTGTAATATATACGTTTTTAGATGAATATGAGATAAATGATTAATGACAAAGGTTTACATTGCCTGGACAAATTCACTCAAACCTACTGTGATTCCTGTGTGTGTTTATCTCATCAAGAGAAATGATTTGACCAATTCAATTGTATGTACTTTAAAAGACACTAAATTACCACTGAGTTTGTTTCTGATAAATTATTTATTCAGGTAGAAAACCGATCCCATAGTTCGCTACAGTAAACAAAATACAATACTGACTAGTAAAACTGTTATCCAATTTACAAAATAATTACCATTTAATTTTTTTAATTATATAAATAGATGCTAAAAATGCACGTCAAGTCTTGTAAACCGTACCTAACAATAGTCGCAATGCATTCACAATTAGCATGAATCGCAAGCAGTCGTGACCACGACTGAGCTCCTTTTGTGTCGCCATAACACGTCGGCTGCCCTTTTGAAGAACCAGCTCCGCATTGGTACCTGCCGGTTGTGTTGCTAATGGCAGATATTCTGACGATTTCCTGTTTAAAAGTAGCGATACCAGCTTTGGACAGTTGTGACGTTAAATGATTTGAAGACCGGTACTAGACTTATCATATACTAACTGTCCCCCGCGGTTTCACATGTGTTAAATCAGATTTTTAGTTGCTAAAAAAAGTATATAAAAAGTACTCTATGTCCGTCCCCTGGTCCTAAACTACCTCCCCACCAATTTTCAGCCGAATCGGTTCTGCCGTTCTTGAGTTATAAAATGTGTACCTAATACGACTTTCTTTTATAAAATACTAGCTTCTGCCCGCGGCTTCGCTCGCGTTAGAAAGAGACAAAAAGTAGCCTATGTTACTCTCCATCCCTTCAACTATCTCCACATAAAAAATCACGTCAATCCGTCGCTCCGTTTTGCCGTGAAAGAAAGACAAACAGACAGACAGACAGACACACTTTCCCATTTATTATATTAGTATGGATAGATTATGACTTATGTAGACCTGATACCGGTTACGGCGGCTAGTATACAGTTAAACAGTTAATAAGCTCGCAGAAGATCTTATGGTGTACAAAAGTTTGCGAAAACGTAGATGTACTCTTTCTTTTCTCACTCTCATAGTCTATTTGGAAGGCAGTCCGACATGAATGGAGAGAGATCAGTCGCGAAATTAAGCGATTGCCCATCAGACCAACTCAACCTAGAAGAAAGATCAGGTGTCTTGGAACGATTACCCATTAGACCTCTACAACCCATGTACTGGATAACATGAGACCCCTTGGCAAGACTGGATTTCAGACTTTCTGACTCCTAACCCGTAACGTCGGTCAAAGAAATACGGATGACAACCAGGACGTGTTTAACGTACTTTCCGAGGCACGGAGTTATCACACGAACTCTCAATCTTTGGAGAAATACAGCTCTTTTTGCCTGACCTAATAATCGAACCTACTCAGCAGTCCTGCCCTCACACCGAAAACGATATTGATCATAAGGAAAATTGTACCGTTCTACTTTATTAGCAACACATAAAACTGGTTCCATACCAAACTGGGCACAGCTTGTACTAATTTGAGGTCGATTGTACGTCACATGCCCTTTAGCGGAGCTCGTATCGATAGGAACCTATCATGTCTGCCAGCGTCATAGCTTTCGATCTATTTGGGGTCAATGAGAGAATTTTTAATAACATGGTTAATTATTCAATCTGTGTACGTAATTATGTAGGACTGATTTAGACAATTTATCTAAACAATTTTCAGTTTGACGTGTTTTAAGTGTTTTTGTGGGCGTTTTTTCTGGAGGGGGTAATTCCATAAGCGTCGCTCGTTGACACTAATAAATTAGTTTATTACTTTAGATTTTGAAATAATCTTATCTATAAAACAATTTTAAGGCTTTAAAAAGTTGAAGATTTTGTTTCTTTGAATGTGCTTATTTCAGGAACTACTGTTTCAAATTAAACAAGTATTCTAGTATAAGATAACTCCCATTATGTATCGAGGAAAGGTTTAGGATATAACAATATCACGCTACGATTTCGGTGTAACCACGGGGTTAGTTAGGTTAGGTTAGATAAAATATATATTTTTATATTTTTTACATTTTTAAATGTTTTTTTTTGTATTGATATTTAAAAATGTAAATTATATGTAGTATGGTTAAATAAATTCATATGTACTTTCTGAAGTTTATCTTAGACATCACTGACATCCCGTGCCTCGGAAAGTACGTAAAGCCGTTGGTCCCGGTTGTCATTCGTAGAACTTTGACAGTCGTTACTGGTTAGCCAGAAACTATGACCAGTCTAACCAAGAGGTATCGTGTCGCCCAGTTACTGGGTTGTGGAGGTCAGGTAGGCAGAAGCTCCACGTAAAACACCGGTATCCAGCTGAATCCGGTTAGGCTGGCAGCCGACCCCAACACGATTGGGAAAAGGCTAGGGAGATGATGATGATTAAATAAATGTAAAACATGATAAAATGAAGTCTTCATAATCACCTGAAATGTAGAAAAACATTGGAAGGGAAAATCCGAGTTTATTACTAACGAAAGTAATAGTGAAAACTGATTGTTGCTGACTGTACCTTACCTTGCACAAACCCAGTTTTTGTACTGTCATGCAAATTGAAGATTTAACCGACTCAATGTAGTCAGTCATCAGATGACGACACAACAAGTCTTGAAACCCAATCATCAACTGTTTAAAAACCATTTGATCCATAAAAAGTCAATGATTTCCATTGACGTTTTACTGACGACTATAAAACCATAGTAAATTATCAATGACGGAGGTGTGACAGCTATAGAAGTTCGTGTTTATGGTGCGGAGGAAATACGTCATCTGTGTATAATGTGGCGATAAAAACAAGTCTATGGTTGATGTCTGTGACCCTTGTAGGAAGCTAGTTAAACACGTCACTGTCTGAAATAGCAGACTATCCTAGTAGTCTGCTATTTCAGACAGTGACGTGTTTAGGGGTCAAGATTAAAAGCTCTACAGATTTTTTGCGATTTAGAAAAACCAAAGTCGCTGAGACATGTTGCTAATTGAGTTATTAATTATTTATTTTATTCAAATGAATTTATCTTTATTGTAGGCATATGTCAGTTACAGATCTTAAAAATATATAGTATAACTTAAAATTAAAATGTAATATAAAACATACATGTCCAAAAAAAATATATTTTATATTTTTATTTCCCTATTACCCTTTATTTAATTTGTTCATAATTCTTACATACATAATTTTTTCATTACAATATAAATTAAAATCTAGTCATGGACACTGACAAAAGAAAGAGTATCTAATTGCCACGTTGACACAAAAATACTCGAAACTCAACTAATTTCATACTAATACAAAATTAAGCTAATTGAACTTATATAAAAACTTAAATTGCTGAGGAACGAATCACAAAAAAACTCGATAACTTGTTTAGAAGCTGCAAAAACCCAAAATCACGCCCCCAGTGAAAGTATATCATCCGTGACCGAGCAGTTTGCGAGGTCACTCGTGACAGACGAGCGCTCACAATAACATACCCACCGGAGCGGACGCGGGGATTCCCCTGTCGGCACTTGAAATAGAAAGTGATTGTTGCTACCTATCATTGGAAAGGTATTCATTAATTAACTAGTTTTAATTTACGTATTTTTATAAAATTCTAGATTGAACTGAAACTGGTAATTTCAAGGTCCACTTAAAGTCATCGTCAGATCCGAAAGAGTTAGCTTAGCTCTTAACACCTTTGATTTATTTAATTAAATTGACGAAAAAAGAAATTCAAAGATTCGTTGGAGTTTGATGGATAGAAAGAAAGAAAGAAAGGAGGATTTGATGGATATAAGCTAGATGTCACAAATTTAGAGGGCCTAACTCCCAACTATAAAAAAGGCATCAGCTTTTACATAATATAAAAAAAGCTTTTTCCAAAAATAAGATAACCGACTTTAAAAACTAAAAGGACAAAAATAACAATTTCTGAGGTCGGTGGAAATAAGATAACCGACTTCAAAACTAAAAGGACAAAAATAACTATTTCTGAGGTCGGTGGCTTCTCTTCCACCGACCTCAGAAATAGTTATTTTTGTCCTTTTCGTTTTTGAAGTCGGTTATCTTATTTTTGGAAAAAGCTTTATATTTTTTTTTACTTTTTAGTTAGAGTCCCACAATGTCTGACTATGTTTTAGAGTAACTTTCAAAATTGAACTACTAATAATCTTATAAAATGAAAACGGCTCTATGTGCGCAATGTCACGGGATATCCATTAGTGTTACATACTAAAACCTTTCACAGAATGTAACAAAGACTTTTCTGAAAACCGTATTAAAATCGGTTCAGCCAAACGCGAGATAATCGCGGACAAACATACATACATACATGTCGAACTGAGAACCTACTTTTTTTTAAGTTTGTTAAAAATGAGTTTTACACGATAGGCTTAGAGTTCTTTTTTTTTTTGAGAGGGAAATCATCCAATGACTGCTCCCGTCCTAGGTGCGGCGGGAGGGCGTGTCAGACTTTTACTGATTAAAACCCACTCATGTTCCTTCGGTTGCCCTTTAAGTTCCAGGGTCACGGTAACTATTATAAACATTCCGCAACCCCGGCAGGGGTCTAGAGTTCTTCTGCCCGCTGCCTGATGTAGAGAGATCATGGAAGTTTATACATAGAAAGAATAGGGACCAGGAAGGGTACTGCAAGCTGAGAGAAATCTACGCTACAGTTATCTTAGCGGAACTAAAGGGCGGGTCCAGTCTTTTAATTAGATGGGGTAACATAGTGGGAATCCAAGTTAAAGTTGCGGGGTCACATTATCTAAGGGTGTTGATTGTCAAAGTCCGAACTTTTTTAAGTCAGATGCTCGGCCCAGAGCGGGAGGAGCCATTTGATGATCTCGCATCCCCAAAAAAGGGGTCCATGTTAAATAGTTAAAATCCAAACCTTTAAGTCAGAGAGGACTCACATACATAGTGGAAGTCTTATTAAATACGGTACGTATTTGATTATAAAATACCTGGTCCCTGGTCTGAGAGGATCATGACCTCCTTGATTGCACCTTTCCTGGATCTGCCCTCGAGATTTCTATTTTTACTTCAGCGTCACTAAATGTCTATCAAATTTAAGGGCAACACCGGCACTGTGTCTGGTGAACGCCACTCTTAATTCTGCCTTTCAAGAATTGCGTAGGAGATAATCTGGAGAGCTTCGTCCATAAAACATAACACGATCGTACTGTGTAATATAAATAGAACAGCTGTTTGCATGAGCTCAATCGTGTACTTGTCATACTGTAAATATTTATGACAGATAGGTACCATAGCTTTTGAAATAACTCACAAAATGTGGCGGTTATCTTATCAGCAATCACGTCATAGCGTTATCAGCCACCGCACACCTGCTTCTGACAGAAGAGCCTGAAAAACATAGATTGATGTTTGAATACATCGATCTTTCATATAAACACGTGCCTCGGAAAGCACGTGTTGCTGTTGGTCCGGTCTTAGCTGTTATTTGTGATCTTTGACAGTCATTGAGGGTTACAGAAGTCAGAAAGTCTGACCAGTCTAACCTGGGCCTATAGTGTCGCCCAGAAACTTGGTTGAGAGGAACTGGGTTTGATAGGCCGTCGCTCCGTTTAAAATACCGGTAAAGCTTAGCTGAATCCGAGTCAACCCCAACAAAGTTGAGAAAACGTTGGGTAAATGATAATGATGATCTTCGACAGTCTTTACGGTTAGTCAGAAGACAGAAAGTCTGGCAATCGTTCTAACAACTGTTTCAGAAGTATAAAACCTTTTATACTTACTCCGTGTACAAAACATATTTTCCTTACTCCTCCGCTGTTCTTTTCTGATTAATTTCGTTGCGGGATCCAAGACAGTTGAATCGTTTCTACGGGACGGGTCGAGCTTCATTGATCGACGCTTTTCTTGTGGACGCCACTGTTGATATTGGTTTTCAGGAGTTGCAGTGATTGAGATATTGTCCCAATAAAAAAACGATCTAACCTAGAGGTATCGTGTTCCCCAGTAACTAGGTTGTGTAGGTCTGATAGGCAGTCTCAGGTTAGACTGGAAACCGACTTGATTTTTAGTAATCTACTGTATAAAAATAAGCCGGGTTTTCCTTCCTGACGCTATAACTCCAGAACGCACGAACCGATTTCCACGGTTTTGCAATCGTTGGAAAGGTCTCGGGCTCCGTGAGATTTATAGCAAAGAAAATTCAGGAAAAATCCACGCGGACGAAGTCGCGGGCAGAAGCAAGTATTGATTAAAATTTAAACCGTATATTTTGTGTATTAGTAACACATTCATAATATTCATATACATAGATTAAAGTAGTTAAATAATTAGTTTAAAGTGCTGGCATCTAAATAATTGCATTATTACGTCACGGACTAGCTCAAGAAACAACAACCAGATTTTAATTAACCTGATGAAACAGGTTCAATGACCTTTGTTGATGTTTATACGTTTTGTAGGATTTTCCTTAATCTACCAGACTTTATTATATCACTCTAGGCTAAATTTTACATTTATTCTAGCCTTGCAAGCTTAGTTTGCAAATTAATAGCAGCAATCATAAACAATTTTAGTGTATTCATTGAATACCGGTTTATTACTATTGCATAAAAAAACATTTGTAGGAGAGGTATCTCAAGAAATACACATCTTCATGCAAAGTTTCACCTTTCTAGCTCTAACCGTTTGGGTGGCAGGCCGAGGCCAGATGGACGGACGGACATAACGAAACTATAAGGGTTTCTTTTGTACCATTTCGGTACGGAACTCTAAAAAGTGAAGTATATGTATAAATGAAGACTGATACTTTTTGTCCAACCTACTTACAAAAGCATACCAACATATACCTTACTACCAAGGTCGGTAAAACCGGTTTAAATTAAAATACATAATAATTCAATCATAGTTACATCACGAGATCTCCGGAACAAAACGTGCATACAAATTAATGTCTTCTTTTACATCAGTATATAGTAACTTTCAATCGTAACCTTATATAAATATTTGTTGAACTTACAAGATTTGTTGCAAAAAAATATATAATTAAAAATCCCAACTGCGATTTCGGAAACCTTCCGAAGCCACCAACTTCCAAAAATGCAGTTAGGATTTTTGATATTATACTCTATACTTTGACTCCAGTGAAAACAACATACAGTTTAAAAAAGGGCATGCGCTTAATAAAAGGTCTTAGCAGGCGTTTCGACCGCTGGGTTCCGCCTACTCCGGTCGAAAAAGGAAATTCGAATTTTTTAAGGGTGTTTCGGACGATGGCTAAGTTTGTACAGTAAGAAGGTGAGCTGTCATCCAAAACACCCCCCTACTAAGTCGAAAAAATTATACAAGATTGTTAAATGGCGCTCGATTGTAAAATGGGGCATAATTTATTGAAGATGCTGCAGAAACCTTCGACCTTGCCACACCTTGATTACGTTTGCACGTGCCATCCTCCTAAATTAATGTAATCCAAAAATATCACTTTTCTGACGTAAATGTAGAATCTCATAAGCTTTTTCCCTATGAGCGCGGCGTCACAATGGTGAAGGAAAAAACGTATTATAATGTATTACATTAAATGACGTATGTTTTATCGGACTACCGTAATATGTTGGGCAAGATCGGACGTAGAGGACCGGTCTTAGCCTCGAACTATTGCCTATGTAGGTGGGTTATGACGTCATATAGTATTTGTAAGTTTTTGCCATTGGATTTTGGTTTTGTAACTGTTGATTAAGGTTAGTTGTGATGTCAAGAGTGAAGAAAAAGCCTTAGTAGAAAACTGATAAAAACTATTTAGGAGTGTTAAAAAAAAATAAGAGGGAGTTGGACCCACTTTTAAATGGTTTTTCATTATGGGTTTTTCTGTGAAGTAAATAACTATCAGCGGATTTATTTGGCTTATTTTTTTTGGATGAAAAGTTAGGGAAACATCAGACAGATAGACACACGAGTTCTTCTATAATGCCTCCGTTTCGCTTAGGTATTTATTAAACAACAAAAAAAAGATGGCTATTTAGTTCCAGAATCTTTTTATCATTCCACGGAACCAGTTCTAGTATTTGTTCAAAACTCTAGATTTGTTCAGAGAAATGATAAAATAGTGTTGTAGTGTTGTTATTTTAACATTCTTCGTGATTTTATCAAATCACTTAGGGAATTTACCAAATCTCTGTTTTTATCATATCCCTGTGTCACAATAATGTGTGGTTAGCAACAAAAGTCATTTAATACTTGGAACTTTTTAATCAAATAATTAATTAATAGCAAAATGTGTCTATAATCGTCTTAAAACTACTTTACATTACATTGACGCTACACTAAAATGTAGGCTTTAGTTTTAGTTTCGCTGGGCTTGTCCGCTCTTAGCCTCATAATTGGGCCAATATGTAGGTTATTTACTTATCTCTCTCATACCTATGTTATGAGTAAACACCTACAAATAAATACCAACAAGCATTAATTAACATTGAAAATACCCATCCCCTATTACTCCGTCACTACATAATACTATGATACATAATAAAATATGGTAATATGTACGTGTTACATAGCACATACCTACATATATGTGTATAGGTACTTGGTATTACTCTGGGTAAATGAGACGACTAAGCGGTTGTAGGTAAATACATACACTGAAAAAGTAATTATCTTATAAAAGTAAAAATAGAAAAATTAATTAAATTCCGGAAGTCGGCAGCATTTGACTTAAAATAGGAAAAACACCATCGTGTACTTTTATGACATCAATTATATAAGAATTAAATATTTAATACAGACATGGTAAATTAAACTAAAGGAAAACTATGAAAATACTGTTAAAATAAATGGGTGAATTCAACTACCGACATTTTCATCCAATATCCATTCTTCATACTAATATTATAAAACTATTCAACGCGGAAGAAGTCGCGGGCAAAAGCTAGTAAATAATATTCTTCAAAATCAATCAGCTTTCCTATAATTAAATTAACCCATGCTTGTTGGAGAAATTAGTTCCTTATGTAATTTTTTTAGGATTATAACCGGCTCCAATTCTTAAGCAAATTTAAAAAAAATCAATGTTTTTAAAAAAATTGGAACGATTCCTTCAAATAAAATAATCTATCTTAACTATTTAAAGCAGTTTTCTTCCTGGGTCCATTCAACTTTTCACCCTATCTTAACTATTTAAAGCAGTGTTTTCCTGGGTCCATTCAACTTTTTACCCTATCTTAACTATTTAAAGCAGTGTTTTCCTGGGTCCATTCAACTTTTTACCCTATCTTAACTATTTAAAGCAGTGTTTTCCTGGGTCCATTCAACTTTTTACCCTATCTTAACTATTTAAAGCAGTATTTTCCTGGGTCCATTCAACTTTTTACCCTATCTTAACTATTTAAAGCAGTGTTTTCCTGCGTTTTGTAAATCTAAATATTTGTAGTAACCAGCCCAGTACTCCCAAAGTATTTGTGATCTTAAAACAATGAATCACTCCCACTTTATGAATAGGTTTCTAGAGGGTCATGTTCATTCATAAAGACGGGTTACTCAGCCCTCCTCCCGAAACATGAGTCCTCCACGATCACTGGAAGACGATGTTCTAATAAGAATTGACCACAGTACAGATGTTACGTGCAATTGACGCTAAATATAATTGTTGTTTTTGTTTCTATTTGGTAATAAGAATTAGTCATGTTTTAGAAACATTATTGGCATCGGTCAAGGAAAATTTTGGGAGGAAACGTGGATTTGTCCTTACAAAACTGAATATTTTGTTCGTATTTAACCAAACAAACATGCTAATCCGTACTAATATTATAAATGCGAAAGTAACTCTGTCTGTCTGTCTGTCTCTTCTTGACGTATAAACCATTGAACCGATTTAAATGAAATTTGGTACAGATATAGTCTGGGACCCGAGAAAGGACATAGGATAGTTTTCATCCCGAAAATCTCCCGGGAACGGGAACTATTTTGATTGAATTTTGAAGATTGAAGAAGGATATATAGGCTTTGACCTACGGGAGCGGAGTAGTACCTAAGGCTGGAGAAACCGCGGGGGATAACTAGTAATGAATATAATATTTATAGCCTGAAACATGGTGATCAATGTACGCGCCGTTTTTATATGGGAACTTTATTATTGTAATAATATAAATTGTATTAATGTGCATCCAAAACTTTTTGTTAGAATCGGAATCAGTTTACAAAAAATTACAACAATATGTCTAGTCGCAAAATAAATCGTGAGATTTCTTCCACTTCAGATTTTTTTCCACTGACAGAATGGATCTCTTCTTTTCAATGTTCCAACATATTTAAGACAATTTTTTCCAGCATTATTCTATAATTTAACAGTTTAACATTTTTCTGTGCCCTTCAAACCGGTCCCCAGCAATGAAGGTCACAGATGCTTTGGAGGTAGGACTTCCCCTCTGCCCAGACATGTAGTTTTACGGGATTCCATAAGTACGAATTAAAAACGGAACCTATATAAGGTCACTAGTCTGCCTTATTTTCTCTTTTATCTCCCGGCACTATTGAGTGTAAAATTTGTAATAATAAACTATAAATAGTATTTACAGTAGCTGGCCAAATTATTAGGGACAGTTCCTAGATTTCTGTATTATCAAGTTGGACTGTTTTTTTCAGGAAAATTATTGGGTGTAGACCCAAGCGGTATTTTTTATACAAAAACATTGTTAATTAAGATAATAAAAACAATAAATATGATGGCAAAATTAAAACTGTTAATTTATAAAAAAAAATATCGCATTAATAAGTTGTAGGGAATAATTTTGTGTAAATTTTAATATTTTGTGATGCCTTCTTTTCCTGTCATATCAGGTCCTAAGAGGCATGTTTTACGTTCTATACATTATATAACAGCTGTTGAAGGCTTGTGTTATGATTTGACTCATTTATAAGAGCTGCAACGAGCTGGTGTTTGGTGGCAATGACATGCTTAGCGATAACCCTCTTGGTGAGTTCCTGCATGTTCTCAGTAGAGTTCGTATCTGGTGGTTTATCGGGTCAGGGCAAAATATTTATATTTTTTTCAGCCAGGAATGCTGTAATACTATTGACCTTGAGACACGATGCAGAATCGGCCATAAAAATGTTCTCTTCGACTACTAGGGAACCATTTTTCGACTTGCGGCAACAATTACTATACACAGTTCCTTCAACTAGGCTTAAGAAAATAGGTGGCTCGTTTAAATGTCAATGTATACGCTTTTATAATAAACTACCCAGACAAATTCAAGAACTTAGCATTACTAAATTTAAATTATTTATAAAACGTAAACTTTGTCAGAAAGCTTTTTACTCTGTCAAAGATTACATTGAGGATTCAAATGCTTGGGATTGAGCTGTTTCGATTAATACATTGGCCATTATTTACTTTATTTACATATCTTTTCTCTTTGACATTTCAATTATTATTTTGACATTTATGTGTACTTTTTAAAGTATATAATCTTTTTCATGTATTTCTATTTGACATTGATGTGTACTTTTAAAGTATATAATCTTTTTTTTATGTATTACTATTTGACATTGATATGTACTTTTTAAAGTATTGTGTATATGTTTTTGTGACATTTATTTTTGTGAATGTGAGGACTATGGAAGTCATTGGTTTTTTTTTTTGTTTTTTAAATATGCGGTCTGACGGTTTGAGTATTTAATGCGGCCTACCCAAATGTACTTACTTTGGTACTGTTCGTCAAGACGTTGGGCTCCTTAGTTTTAGTTGAGCTAAACGACTACTGACAAATGCTTGCACTGTCTGGACAGGTCCACTCAAATCTGTGTCCTTCTCTCATCAAGAGAGTGCCTCAGACATTAACCTCCATGGTTCTCGCACATTTTTGACCAATACGATTGTATCCTCCTGAGACCCCCGGTATCACCTATGATACCTCAGTAAAATATTTTTTTTTGCGCCATCTATGCGTTTCTGTAAGATCATTTACCATTTTTAGTTATCTCCTTGAGTGTGCGCTGCCGCTAAATGGCATTACTTTGCCGTGTAAACACATTTTTTAGTGTAATGTCACTTTTGAAGTTAGCATTTTTTGTTAATCACAACATGGCGACGTCACGTGCAGGTAATTATTGTTTTTATGTAGTAATTTCAAAGTTTTTTGTTTGTTTCAATTTGTATTCAATTTCATCTTTAAAATTCAGTAATAAAAACATAGAAATTTAATGAATTTCTCGGTTATTTTTTGCGGTTTTTGAACAATATCGTAGGTGATACTTTGGGCGCTCGTCACCTAAGATTTGCTTTTTTTAACAGACTTGGGAGAGTCTGCAATTGAAGACTTATTATTGAATTTGGACGTGTCCGAATACGAGGAAGAAGATGAAAAAGATTTAGAAAACCTGGAAGTAGAGCAGGATGGTATTGTTAAAGAATTGGTACCTCGTGACGCAGCTGAAGTGGATTGGGATTTCTCCGATGATGAGCCTCTTGCAGAAGTTGCTCGTTCTTCCAATCGTTTGTCTACCAATCGTCCTCTGAGATGGGATCGTACAGAAGATTTTAATAACTCGAGCATGGATGAAGAGCTCCCTCTGGATATTTCACTTCTGTTGTGCTGCTGGAAACGCTAACAGAAAGGAAACTACACGGAATGGGCACGCTTATAAAAAACCGTGTACCAGAGTACCGACGCCCCAACCAACCAAATAAAAGACCAAAGACTTTACTCAAGAGTGACAGATCATTGCAGGCAAGTGGGCGAGGTAGCTACGATTGTGTAGTGCGGCAAGATAAAAAAACTCGCAGTCATCAAGTGGTTAGATAGTAAGCCGATCTACTTGGCATCAACTGAGGACGCTATTCAACCTTTGGGGACATGCCTGCGGTGGTCCAAAAAAGACCAGCGGTACCTTGATGTCCCACAGCCTGTCGCTGTAAAAAAATATAACTCTCACATGGGAGGAATTGACCTTTTGGACAGAGTGATCGGAAAATACGCCAGGCGTGGAAGAACTGGCAAGTGGACAGTAAGAGCGATATTTCACTTCTTCGATTTTGCTGCGGCTGCAGCCTGGATTGAATATCGGAATGTAGCCGGTAAACGTGGGTTGCCAAGAAAAAATTTAATGCAGTATCTAGATTTTAAGATGGACCTAGCAAAACATTAGATTTTCGGCGGCGAAACACCGGTAGTGCTGCAATGTTCTAGCCCCAGCACTGATCGTCTTACTCGAAACAACTTTGTCCAAAGTCCCAGACCTGTACTGCCTATAACACAAGATGATCCGCCTTCGACATCATCACAAAGAAAACACATACTTGTGGTGCCTATTCCCCACATTGCCAAGAGGCTAAAAGAAGCGCAACACCTGCCCATGTTCGTTCAAAATGATAAAAAAAATCGTTCGAAATGCCGATTGAGTGGCTGCAACAATCTCACATTCATTAAATGTTCAACATATGATTTTTTTTTATGTTTGATTGTCAACCGAAACTGTTTTTACGATTGTCATACTGATAAAAACTGAAGTAAAATATAACATGATTTAGTTTCATTAAGACCCGTAGTATCACCTATGATACCCCCCATTTCAGACTTCTGGGGAAGCAAAAATTTTTTTTTCAAATATTTTTGGTAAAAACGCCCATTTTTATGCATCCATACCGAAAACCAAATGGATCTGACAAAATTTGATAGTCTGGGTCTCAGGAGGGTATGGACTTTAAAAGAGACTTTGACCTCTGAGTTTGTTTCGGATGTTTCTTCTCAGAGCAGTCCAGCTACGAAACACCGGCCCCATCGTTCGCTTAAAATAAATAAAAAAACAAAATATTGACGTGTAAAAGTGTTATATATATAACCTATTTACAAAATAAATATGATTTTATGATTTTATGATTTTTATTGAGTTTCCAGTGCTCGCTTGTACAGATCTTGCCTTATGGTCATGTCCACGATATATAGGCACCCTATGTTTTTGCAGAGATCACAAATCACACCGTGATACTACCTGGTTGTTTAATTTTCCCCAAAAGACAATCTGTATGGAGCTGTTCTCGGACAGCTCTAGGATTTGTGCGACTACAAATGTGCTAATGTGGGTCGACATTTGAAATAATTTTTCATCGGAGAAGCATACCACAAAATAATGGAATGAACACTGAATAGTGCTTTTCGTACGTATAGCAATATTAACAGTAATATTATTAACCAACTGCAGTCTGCCACAATCATATCACGCCGATGCCTAGCCCACTGCAGTCGTTTCTACATCATGGTCTCGGTGTGGCGTGCTTATTTGATTGGTCGACGATTTATTCCATTCTCTTCGGTCAGCCACCGTCAAACTGTCCTATCGAATACTTCTGTTTTCTCAACTTATCCCTCGTTTATAATCATAGTCAGGCAGATGACACGCTTTTTACCATATTTCAGGAAGATATCCCCGATTTTATGGTCTTAACAAAGAGTGGTGATCCGTTTTCTGCCACATTTTTTCACAATGTCTGTTTCCAAAAGTTTGATCTGATCAGTTTTCACTTTAATTCTGATTACTACAGACTTTAAGACACGTGTAATAGCTACTAAATCTCACTGGAAGTGTATTAAATGCAGTAATAACATTTGTATTTTTATGATTTTCGGTAGAGACGGGCCTAAAGCTTTGCCCCTTCCAAAAAGTAAAATTTTCGAACATATCGCGACAAACTGTTACCAAAAAAAAAAATTTGTATCCAATTTAGAAAAAAAAGAACACCATCAGAAACATTACCTGCGGTTCGATTAGTTTAAATAGAAATATCTTGAAAAATTAAAACCAAATATCTTTTTTGCCATCAATTAAACAAACGTAATTTTTAACTGAATTTTTCAAAATTGCTATTCATTATAAGCTGTTCTATTTTTTTCGAAAATGGCTGGATCTCATGGTGCTCTCACATGTCAAAATTAATAATAATGATACCAGGAGTAATACCAAACCATAAAAACCTATATGAAATAATTAATTTTCTTGCTATAGGTGTTTGAACAAAAAAAATTGCTCTATAAATACTGTCCCTAATAATTTGGCCACCGATGGTATAATCCGTACTAATATTATAAATGCGAAAGTAACTCTGTCTGTCTGTCTGTCTCTTCTTCACGCCTAAACCACTAAACCGATTTGAATGAAATTTGGTACAGATATAGTCTGGGACCCGAGAAAGGACATAGGATAGTTTTCATCCCGGAAATCACCCGGGAACGGGAACTATTATTTAACGCGGACGAAGTCGCGGGTAAAAGCTAGTAATACATAAAATGAAGCCACATTCCGCTGTCTGTCTGTCCCTATGTATGATTAGATTTTTAGATTTACGCAACTGATTTTGATGCGGTTTTATTGGGAAGGAAGATACAAGAGCAGAGTTTAAGTTTACGTGCAAAATATAGGAGACAAAAGCCGATATTTACAAAGGTTTGTAATTGTAACACCCTGTCGATGCTGGGGCGGTCGCTAGTTACTTTTATATTACAGAAAAACTTATAATAACGGATCCATTTGTGGGTTTTCGAGTCCCAGCTGACTAGTTTTGTTATATATCATAGAATGACACACCATGAATGAGTCGTCTACCATGTTATGAAATTTAAATACCGACAAATTCAAGGTAAATTTCTATTTAAACTTTGCTTTGGTATTTCTCCTGTAACGTTGGTACAGTCAGCAAAGTTAATTAGTTTTCTCGACGACCAATAAATATTTTTCTAATATAAACTTAAATTAAAGTAGAAAATTACTTTATTCTACTTTAAACTTCCGCGTTGCATATTAATATTTTACTGTTTTACGGGATTTAACGCGCACGTACCTTTTTTATTTGTTTTTCGCTTGACATTTCGGCAGGGTTACACCTGCCATGGCCACAAGCAGACTGTAAAAAAACCGGACACAGTGAGTGTAGTGTGTACGCGGCTTTATAGTGGACAATCGTCAACATTGAGGGTAGATGAAAATCTATCTTCATCTTCATCGACGGAGTAGTGTCAGGCGTCCGTCACTCGCTCAAGGCCACGCGTTTTATGCCTACCGCTTCGCGTATCGTCGACGATACAACGAACACCGGGCTGTCGCGCGCCCGGCTGAGTGCTCGCGCGTCACGGGTACAGCGCTGACTATCAAAATGCCGAAACCACGTAATTATTGCGTGATTATTGTGCGATTCCCCTGTTTCCCAATTCTCTTGTTTCCCTTTTGATTATTTATTAAAATTATTCACGCGGTTTTGGATATTTTCGACACTAAAATATATTAGTAGGGAATTCAAGGAACGAAAAATATGCATCAGTCAATTTATCAAACTAAAAAATATTTGGTCAACAAATAAAATACTAATTGTTTTTCTAAAACATTCGTTTTATTACCATTGTCATCATACGTATAACCCTAGCAGATTTGCTGGACGACACGCACACACGTTAGTCGCGCGGCGGGCAAAAGAATCTCAACTCTCTTTGTGCGTACTATGGTACATTTCTCCTTGCTGCAAACAACTGGTATTATTATTATGATTTTGTAGGCTATTATAGCGTAGGTATTTTGGTTTTTGTATTGGAGTGAAGTATCTGTTACGTAGTAACTATTTATTAATCTGTGGTAGTGTCGCCGAACAGTCTGCTTGTGACCATGGCAGGTGTATCCCTGCCGAAACGTCAAGCGAAAAACAAATAAAAAAGGTACGTGCGCGTTAAATCCCGTAAAACAGTAAAATAATTACTTTATTCATCATACTTTCCAAAGTTAACCTTGGACATCACTGACATCCCGTGCTTCGGATAGCAACCTCTATCCAAAATAAAGTACCAATGGAAAGTACCAAGGGACTTTTTCGAATCATATTTCCATATATATTCTAAAGCTTATCTTGGACATCACTCACTCTGAAAGCAAGTAAAGCCGTTGGTCCAGGTTGTCATTCGTATAAATTTAACAATCTATCCAATGCGTATCGTATCGCCCAGTAACTGGGTTGAAGGTCTAATAGGCAGTCGCTTCACGTAAATCACAAGTATACAGCTGAATCTGGTTAGGCAGGAAGCCGACCCTAACAAAGTTGGGAAAAGGCTAGAGAGATGATGATGAGTTGATTATATCCATCAGTGTTCAAGATAACAATTATTTTTGACTAGTCTGTACATTAAATAACTTTGTTGACTGTACGTTGACAAATACGCACACAAACAAGCAGATACGAAATAACTACATGTCTGTCATTCAAGTTTGTTCTGAGTGACTCAGACGCATCAAATCTTATAGTGAATTGTACTTTCTTTATTTTAGCAACATTTTAGAGGGAACTGAAATGATTACTAAGAATTCTACGCGGGGTCACTACAAAGTACTATGATAACATTGTTGATTAAACTCGACTTGGTAATATTCATGCAATTTTTTTATGAAATCTAGGCACCGTTTATCCCGCACAAACAAACAGACAAACATTGTTAAAGCATATATCAGTATTATTTGCTGATTTAGTTAGTTAATGTCTAAACAATTCTCAATTTTGGCTGAAAATAAGGCTGCAGTGAAAGTTTCCTTGGCAGAATTTCCATTTTCGGCTAAACACTAAAAATAACACTGCACAACGTAACGGAAGGTGCTAAAAGCAGTTACAGATGTAGATATAAATAGATGTGGATGATTTTTATATAATACTATAGTAACTATTAATTGTTTACATGTTCTTAAATAAAATCACAATATCTCACGAGATTGCTCTGTTAAAACATCGCGTTCAAATAATAGTTATCTTCCCGTGCAGTAATTAATGCTGATTGAAGTAATTACATGACCACGATACAAGATGACTAGTTTCCTTATATCTGTGAGTTTCGTTTTAATTGATACAATTTTAATGTTGATATAAATAAATATCTTGGGACTACTCATTTAATGGTCATTAGATCCGAAACTAAGAAAAGCTTCAAATGGAAACCTTTTTTTTTTTGGTGAGTGGGAAATCATCCAATGACTGCTCCGGCGGGAGGGCGTGTCAGACTCTTACTGACTAAAACCCATTCATGTTCCTTCGATTGCCCTTTATGTTCCAGGGTCGCGGTAACTATTATAAACATTCCGCAACCCCGGCAGGCGTTGGCCCTGTTGGGCCCCTTCCTGTGCTGTTAAATGGAAACCTGACAACTAATATACTATGTATTATTGTATAATTTACTAGCTCTTCCTCGAGGTTTCACCCGCGTTACGTTAGGTTTTTGGTTACTGTTTCAATTTTTAAAACTAAGCAACTTATTTTGATGCGATTTTTAATAGATAGATTAATTCGAGATCATGAAAGTAGTGTTTAGCATGTATTATTATTCTTTACTAGCTTTTGCCCGCGACTTCGTCCGCTTGATTAATTGTTCCCGTTCCAGGGGGATTTCCGGGATGAAAACTATTCTATGTCGTTTCTCGGTTCCCGGACTATATCTGTACCAAATGTCACTCAAATCGGTTCAGTGGTTTAGGCGTGAAGAAGAGACAGATAGACAGTTACTTTCGCATTTATAATATTAGTACGGATTGCACAAAAAAAATGCAAAATAGCAATAATAAAATGAGTTTTTTACAATGGTGAGCTTAACCCAAAGCTGAGGCATGTATGGAAAAGTCAGTTTTTTAAAGATAAAGATAGATAAAGATTACTATGCAAGATATATAAAACCCGTGCGAAGCCGGGGCAGGTCGTTAGTACCTAACACAAATAATGATAAAAATAGCTAAGTACGTAAAACTTAGACAAAACTGACGGACTAGTCTAAATCCTTCGAAATGGAAAATTTTGGTTAATGTGTTTAAAAGGAAATTGGTCTTTTGGCCTTTCACTTGATTGACATGAAAATTAGTGTTTATTTATTTAATGTCCTATCTATGTAAGAGAGAATGGTTTAATTGTAGAATTATTAAGTAGGCACTACACGCGTAGTGTGATAAGATACTATAATAAAGGCGTTTTCTATACATAATAAAATAACTTAAAAAATACTACAATCATTTTTGGTTACTGCTTCGCTCTAGTAGCTGTACGCGTAATGTTACATGACCTGGGGCCCTAGGCTGCTATTACAATCGTGTCTCAATGTAATATTTCTTAATAAATGCGGCGCTATTCAACACAAAATATTTTTCCAATTCGGACC
Organism: Athetis lepigone; assembly: GCA_033675125.1. Classification (NCBI taxonomy): domain Eukaryota; kingdom Metazoa; phylum Arthropoda; class Insecta; order Lepidoptera; family Noctuidae; genus Athetis; species Athetis lepigone. The sequence goes on from CM066234.1 coordinate 12,386,230, forward strand.
AGTACTTTCTGAAATTTTCGCGTTTAACCACACAAACAAACAAACTTCAGCTTTAAAATATTTATTCAGTACAAATTTCTTTAGGCGATATTTTTTTTGGGGAGTAGGAAATCATCACATGACTGCTTCCGTCCTGGGTGCGGCGGGAGGGCGTGTCAGACTTTTACTGACTAAAACCCACTCCTGTTCCTTCGGTTGCCCTTTATGTCGGGGTCACGGTAACTATTATAAACATTTCTTTAAGCGAGATGACACAAGAATTTTAATTGTTTAGAAATTATGGTGCTCCACTTACAATATGCGAAAACCGACTTACCAAAGACGAACCTTTTCATTCTACCACTGTATATGTTACCGGCCAATCCCGATTTCAGGACAAACTAGTTTTGCCTAGGCTAAACTAGTCTAAGCGGGGCTCCTATTTCTGAGTGGTTTAAAAAAAATAACTAACCTGTTCGAATCTGGGTGCCCTGAGTCGAGGCGAGGAAGAATTAGTTTAGCCTAGGCAAAGCTAGTTTGTCCTGAAATCGGGCTTGGCCGGTAACATAATACTACCAGCCTATTACTGTCCCACTGCAGGGCAAAGGCCTCTTCCCATACAGAGAAGGCACGAGCATTGATCACCACGCTTGCTCAAGGCGGATTGGCGATCTCGGACTTATATTCACTACAAGTCCACGTTTCCTCACGATGTTTTCCTTCACCGATGTCTGTGATGTCTAAGATAATCTTTGGAAAGTACCTATGAATTGAAAAAGTCGCATTGGTACTTGCCCGGATTTGAACCCACAACCACAAACCCCCGCCGACCGGGCGACTAGGCCGGTAACATACATACGAAAATATTTTTTCAAAATTGCAAAATTAAAAAAGTAATTAATAAAAATTCAACATTAATATTTCATCTCGTGACTTGGGATCCCCGTATAGGTATAAATACCTCAGTCCACCAGGGCCGGACTAAGGGCCCCAGGGGCCCCTAGGCACTACGACATAAGGGCCCCCCATCCTGAAGCCATTTTGGTTTTTTTTTTGCTATATAAATATGAAATGCACCCATTGGGAGAAAATTGAAATTTTGAAATTATAAGAATAGAATATTAATAAAAGTATTAACTGGGCAACTGACCGACTGTTATATCAACGCACAGTCCAAACCGCACACCTACAGATACGAAACTTGGAGAGTGTGTGTTGTGATGAGTAAGTATTTACTAACAAAGGTTTTTCAAAATTCAATCCCGGAATGGATGTCATCAATCTCATGTTTTCTGTGGCTTTTGCAGGGAAAAATGTTCAATTTTTTTTTATGTGTTTTTTATCTTTTTTAGTAGAATTGTTTTCTTTTAGTTAAATTCTTGGTAGATCATCACATTCAGACATTCTTGCTGGAGTTGTGAGTTAACGGACATCACTACAATAGCCACTGCACTAACTAGGACTGGGTCTAGACGAGACGAAACTTTTTGTTTAATTTGGGAACATTACGACGAAGCTCTTTTTAGGGTTCCGTACCCAAAGGGTAAAACGAGACCCTATTACTAAGCCTCCGCTGTCTGTCTGCCTGTCTGTCTCCAGGCTGTATCTCATAAACCGTGATAGCTAGAAAGCTAAAACTTTCACAAATGATGTATTTTCGTTGCCGCTATAACAACAAATACTAAAAATCAACTCAAATAAAATATTAAGGGGGGGGGGCATACAATAATCGTGTCCTTTTCGTATATTATTACTCAATATTAAAAATTGTAACAGGTAGACGCTTCAAATTGTCACAGAATATTTACTTTTAAATAACAATCTAGCAATTAATATTAAAGGGGGATCCCATACAACAAACGTAATTTTTAAGCAATTTTTACTCGAGCTTAATAAACAGGTAGAAACTTGTCTATTATCGATGATAGTACGGAACCCTTCGTGCGCGAGTCGGTCTCGCACTTGGCCGGTTTTTATTTTTCTTGTTTCTAACTAGTAAAAATTCGGTCGAACCAGCCAGAACAAAGTTTCAGCCGGTTTTTTTCTCCAACCTCGGTTGAGATTTAGGCAACTTATAATTTTTGACCGAGAAGGATCTTTTCATTTCTAATTTAAAAAATCTGGTCTAACTAGCCAAAACAAAATTTCGATCTATTTTTACCTGGCCTATTTATTGATCCGAGAACTCCTCTGCTCCCATTTAGGGGGGCTGAGAGCAACATAAAGCGGTTCAGAAAATCGCATTATGTGCATAACAAATTATTACTTACTAATAGGACCCTCGTTCCAAGACAAGTACTATTAACTTTAAATAAAGTATGCCTCTCTTTTGCGTTTTGCATTATTTAGTGAAATAATTTTATTTCCGACAGATTGACAATCACCCACACATCCACCCAACTGATGACTGGTGGGTGTGAGGGGCCCCTGTGATGGCTGGGCCCCTAGGCTTGTGCCTTGTTTGCCTAGGGGGTAATACGGGCTTGCAGTCCACCCGTTTTTCCTGTTTCGAATAACGGTGCAACAACGTACCTATTTAGATCAATTTACGTATGTACCGATTTTCCTCAAAGACTGGGAAATCTCAACATGCATATAAAATAGCCATAGAGTACAAAGTAGAGTATAAAAAACTAACGATGTATGAGTCATGGCGTTAGTAATATTGTTGTTAGGAATTCCCCTCAAAAACTATTAAGTAACTGTTTCTAATGTTGCGTTATTCGATTAAAATTGTGAAAATGTGATGAAAAAAGTTGCCAAGTGTGGGTCGAGTTAACTCTAGTGTTCCTTACTAATGTACAGTCAGCGTCAGAAAATAGGAACCCCTTAGAAAGTTGCGAGAGGTTCTCTGATGCTGATTGTACAATATTAAGCCTAGATAAAAAATCGACGAAAAACCTTAAAGAAGTTAGAAAAAAAAATGGAAAAAAAAATTAATTGTTTTATTAGATAGCTTTGACCCGCGGCTTCGTCTGCGTGATTTCAGTGCTCGGTCATGGTCCAAAAGGTATTAATATTGTAAAGGTATATTATATACTTTGTGACAAAGTGACGGGCAGTCAAACAGCTAAGTCAGACTGTGGCACAACATTCTTCAAAAATTGATTATTTGTTATTTGCATCATCTTTATCAGTGAGTTGGGTACCATTTTCGTACGGAACCCTAAAAACATGACATTAGAAGGCCAAACGCCTTACTTAATGTGACACTGTTAATTGGCCTAACAAAAGTTGTAATTATTCTATTATGATCCTAATAAGGCCAGAGTTAAAAAGAATACTTTGTCTCTATCAATATTTTACTGTGTAAGTTATTCCAATTACTGATTGCATTTATTTTATAATTAATGAGTAAATAAGGACAATGTTGGAAATAAATAAACTGTTTATGTAACTGTCTCCGATAAGATGTAAAAATAGAAGTATATTGGTTAACTGTCTTTTGCCTGTGACTTTGTTTGCTTAATTTTATAAAATTTAGGACGATTTGTAGCGTTTTACGCTGATTTTGTAGGGCTTACGTGTAATGTAGTTTTTAATTTAGTCATTAGTTCTGGAGATTGCCACCTTGGATATTCATCCGTACTAATAATATTATAAATGCGAAAGTAACTCTGTCTGTCTCTTCTACACGCCTAAACCACTGAACTGATTTGCATGAAACTTGGTACAGATATAGTCTGGGACCCGAAAAAGAACATAGTTTTCATCCCGGAAATCCCCCGGGAACGGGAACTATTATTCCACGCGGACGAAGTCGCGGGCAAAAGCTAGTATAACATAAGTAAAAATATGTATGTGTGTGGATGTGTGGATATATGAAACTATCTATCTACTAACAAAACAAAATAATAAAAAAAAAACGAAACCTGCACTGGGATTACGTATCTTGCAGAAGCCGAGCGATCGCAATAATTTAGCAATATAAAAGTAAATTCGCGATAATTTAGCAATATAAACGTCAATTCAAAATACGTCATGTCAAATAGCAATCTAGCGATAGTGCTGCCTCTGTGGAGCAATCAGTTAATTGAAATATGCATTTTTCGTTTGGTGGTTTCGTATTTAGTATGGTTTTTAAGAGCAAAGATAAGTTTTTTTTTGTTCAAGGTGATATTTAATTAGTTCCAGCGATTGCTACTTTATCGTCATCGTAGCAATAAGTGCATTAGAACAATCAGCGAGCGATTAGCAATCGGTTCATACATAATACGATTTTTTTGACGTTAAGCGATTAATCGCGCGGTGACCGCGCGATCACTGCGCAAATATTGCTGATTGCTGTTTCATAGGTAATAACCCCGCCGTTTATAATGACAGTGCACATAATTTCTCCAGAATTATTCTTCCGTCACTCTCGATGTGACCGGTGCTGTACCAACGTCATAACGTGCTTTCCTCAATACGCCATCTCCAATTTCCTTACTCTGGACTGCCATTGAGAAATAACGTGATAAAAAAACCTAAACGCACTTTACCTGACAAGGAAATCGGTAAAACTAAGGAAATCCCAACCCTGGACTCAGGGGGTTTAAAGCATTATTTTATAGTTGCATTTAACTGAACAGCCCCCCCCCGTGACTAAAAAAACCAGACTTCGACCAAAGTGTTCAAAGGACGGATCAGCGCCATCCACTTTTTGGGGTCTTGACCCGTCCTAGCCTGGCCGATCGACTATTTGACTGGAACTTGACTATGTAACCCCCTTTTTTTTGGAATGGGAAATCATCAAATGACTTTTCCCGCTCTGGGCAGAGCGAAATGGAGTCTCAGGATTCTACTGATTAAAATCCATCCATGTTCTTTCTTTGCGTCCGGGGTCGCGGTATCTTTTTGGATCAACCCGCAGCCCCGGTAGATTATGTGACCCCCTGAATTACGGACTTAGCTCACTTGCTTCTGGATCGTCGGCGATTACTGACAACTGTAAAAATCTCTTGCAAAGAGTATTTAACCTTTCAACGACCAACCGACAGCCGGCTGTCGGGCTGCTATTGTCTTTCTATTGTGTGTCTAATTACGAGTGTTCGAAGGATTTCGATTGACCCCCACGTGACTTAAAGACATGGACTTTGATTGTATGATCCCCCCTGACGTGAAAGCTTGTTCTTTGTAATACCGATGACCCCTCACAGATTGCGCATGCGCCAAAGAATTAAAAGACAGTGACGTGTCTATGGGTGACTATTTTTTTCGGTAGTAGTATGACTAATGTTAATAGGTTTCCATGACTCTTGATATCTAAGAGTTTTATTCTAAGAATTATTTGTGTGTCAGTTACTGTGTCCTTCTATTTAGTAAATACTAGCAGTAATCCGTACTAATATTATAAATGCGTAAGTAACTTTTGACGGGCCTGTTGGTGTAGTGGTTAGTAGCCCTGACTGCTAAGCCGGAGGTCGTGGGTTCGATTCCCACCCAGAACAAACTTTGTGTGATGAGCATGATTGTTTGTTCTGTGTCTGGGTGTAATTTATCTATAATATGTATGTATTTATAAATTATATAAGTATGTATATCAGTTGTCTGGTTACCATATCACAAGCTCTTAGCAGAGCTCAACTTGGGATCAGATAACCGTGTGTGAGTTGTCCCAGTATATTAAAAAAAAAAAAAAAAACTCTGTCTGTCTGTCTGTCTCTTCTTCACGCCTAAACCACTTAACCAATTTCAATGAAATTTGGTACAGATATATCTGGGACCCGAGAAAGGACATAGGATAGTTTTCCCCCGGGAACGGGAACTATTATTCCACGCGGACGAAGTCGCGGGCAAAAGCTAGTTGCAAATAAATGATTTCTTTCTTTCTTTCTTTCTTTACCCCGCGGTTTTTCTGCATTTTTGCTCAGCTACCGAAGGTCGTTGCGTGATGTTATGAAGTTTATAGTGTAGCTCTATAAATGGGGTTTGCAACACAAAATATTTTTTAAAACTAATGGAAAATCCGTTCAGTACTTTTTGAGTTTATCGCAAACAAACAGATGTGGTGGTTTCTGTTTTGTAATATGTAAGAATAAGTATTTGATTTTAAATACAACAGTATTTTTTTTAAGATTCTGTGTTATATTTAGTACCCCGACAGTGTTGGACAAAAATCACAATACTTTTTGGACTAATTAAGACGAGCACTCGTTACAGACAAACAAACCGATTCATTTGTACATAGAATATTAGTTGGATGTTAAAATTGGTTCATACTTAATTGACTATGGTTAAAAAAAACTTAATTTCTGTTTGAACGGCTCAAATTACACTGGCCGTTAATTAATGACGTAATGTGTCCATTATAAGTTGACTCATCGTTTTCTAATTATTATTAACTAATGATTATTTTAGTGGTTATTAGGGCAGAAATATGTTCAGTAACTCACTGTATTTACAATATAGCTGTTTTCTTAAGTCTTTAATACAATGAAAAAAATCGCATCTTAATTTTCATTTTCATTAAATGTCTATTTTTGTACAAAATGCTTTTTACCCAAATATAACGAATATATTTTTGAGTATAAGAATTTTAAAACACTATTATAAACGTGTGTGTGTGAACGTGTCTGGGTAAAATTAACAAGAAAAATATTTAACAAATTATTTTTAAAATATTTTATTTTTTATAAAAAATACTTAAAACTAAAATACTTGGAATGTCACGTGAGCGATATCTTAGATCTATCCGACTAGTATGTCTTAACAAGCTTCCATTGCACCGAATCCACTTTTAAAACAATAAGTTAGTTTTGACTAAAAATATTTACACAAATAAATGCATTATAAAATTTGGAACACTTAAAACAGTGTTATTAAAAACAACTATGACACTGAATTTGTTGTTTGGAGATCGTAATAACACTTGAAGCTCCTAGGAATCACTATGTTCACTTGTCCATCGCCAAATTCTCGTCGACGCACAGAATACCGAACCAGGCGTATCCTTTCGGACATTTCGGGGTCCTATGTCCACCGAGGACCTTGTCAGACTCTTCAGAAGTCAAAGAGTCAGAGTCAGAGTCAGACTCCTCAGTAATCTCAGGCATGACCTTGCGTTTCCTCCTCGTGTTTTCTGACTTGTCCAAGCAGTTGCAATCGAGGAGCGGAGACAGTTCGCCGGCGAGTACAGCGTCCAGTCTCATATCGTCGCTTGCTTCTGGATCCTTCTGGAGGGCTTTGAAGAACTCCCAGAGGGCAGAGCTCTCAGCTTCAGTCGGAGTGTCGCACTTACACTCGCTGTCAGCTGCGTACGCGGCTGCGGCGACAAGCGCGAGCAAAAGAAGTACTTTAGCGGCCATTTTAGATGTGTTCTATACGAGTTTCGTTGCTAGAATGATTCAAGTCTCGCTCCCGTGCGCTTATATACGTCTCATTTGTTCAATTTCTGAGTCAACGCTACCTATGGCGTTTGGATAGCGAATTCATTTTAATAATATAATTTAATTGTTTGTTTGTGATTTTGTAGGTACTGTGGTTTAATTGGAATGAGTACGTCAGTCGGTTTTGTGTTGTAACTAGTTTTAAGTTTGATTGTTGGCGAAGTATTTGGTTGTTGTTTTTGGATTATTGGTTTATTGTTGCAGGTATTGTTTTAGTGAGGTTTTTGATGCTTTGTACTTAATGATATAGATACTTTGCTTATAGATTTTTTTGAACTAGGTATAAGATATAATTTTTTTAAGTTGATAAACACAAGCCATTTTTATTTAGTGTTTAAGTCGGGTTAAAGTTTTGTGATTATGTTCGTAAATTGAAATTGTACCATTTAAAAACTGGTTTAAATACAATTACAGATGTTCGTATTGATCATTAATACACTCCTGTCTTTCGCCAAATGCAGGCTCTTTCAATAAAACATCAAGTAACTCCGAAGTATTTTACTAAAGTAGGGAAGTAAACGAAAAGGTAGAGAAATAAAAAAATGTTTTTTTTGCCAAATTGCCGCCTCCTGCCGGGGCTAAATTATATTAAATTATTTCTTGTCTGTTCGTCTAATGATATCGACAACATTTCTCAGAAAATATATTGTAACATTGAATAATAATATTATAGATATTTGTATTATACATGGCATATTTTTTATAACAGTATATGTGTTATTATTTTATTTGTATCTTGATATTTTTTGAGTTTTTAGGTTAACTAGAGAGGTCTCTAAAGGAGAAAGACCTTTGTTATTTTTTTTGTATGTTTATAATACAAGGTTTTTTTTGAAGTATGAATCAAACAAGGGTGTGGGCAAGGTCATTTCTGACTTTTTGACCATGACATTTAGTTTTTTTTACGGTTCGTTTTTTTTCTTTTCTATTTTTTTTTATTTAAAGTCTTCCCCGTAATGTATGTAACCAATGCCTGGAAATGAGCTATAGAAAATTGAAAAAATTGGACGTATTTTTTTTTAATTTTCTTCGGTTTTACGGTACGGGTTTCAAAATTTAATTGGTTTCAGCTTGAATATTTTTTTTCCAATTTTCCATGCTAATCAAATTTATCTTATTTATAAAATAACAAGATTTATGCTCGAAAATTAGTTACAACTTTTGAACCGTAAAAATAAAACATTGCCCGTGCCTGTATTTAATTTAATCACTTGTAGAGTCGTTATTTCGGATCTGAATATTTAGGATGTAACAGCAACGATATATACATATAAACTGGGGTAACACTGCATCTGTCAGGACCAACATTACCACAGTAATATTAAATTGGTTTTTACAGGCTGGTATTACCTTCGAACACGAACGTGGTTCGAAAAACAATAAGAAGATAATAGCAGCCCGACAGCCGGCTGTCGGTTGGTCGTTGAAAAGTAAAAGACCAATATTACATCTTAAAGGGCAAAGATCTTTTAAAAGGCAAAGTCCTCTTCTCAAAATATCCTTAAAAAATGTTACGATTTGACGAAATATAAATTATACTTAACGTGAGTTTTCAGTTGTTATTGAGCTTTTTTGAATATACTAAAACTGATACAGTTTTCAAAGATAGCCCATCTGAAATAATCAGATAACACCCTCCAAGACATCTCCCGAAGTCGTGATGGACCAGTGATTGAGACGCCTACATCTGATGTAAGTGGGTGTAGGTTCCAATCCGGGCAAGTACCAATGTGTGAATTCATATACACTTTCTATAGTTTATCTTAGTCATCACAGACATCGGTGAAGGAAAATATCGTGAGGTGCTCTGACTTATCTATGCTAATATTTTAAATTCGAAAGTAACTCGTAATCTGTCTGTCTGTTGTGCTTTCAAGCCAATAATACTGAACCGATTTAAATTAAATTTGGAACGGAGATAGTCCGTCTGAGAAAAGACAAGGGATATTTTTAAATCCATACTAATATTATAAATGGGAAAGTGTGTCTTGTCTGTCTGTCTGTCTGTCTGTCTGTTTGTCTTTCTTTCACGGCAAAACGGAGCGACGGATTGACGTGATTTTTTAAGTGGAGATAGTTGAAGGGATGGAGAGTAACATAGGCTACTTTTTGTCTCTTTCTAACGCGAGCGAAGCCGCGGGCAGAAGCTAGTATTTATATAATCTATTTGCACCTAGTGTAAACCAGCCCTACAAACCAAGATGCGCCGCACGGCGGTAGACAGTACAATGTTTTCAACTTTTAACTTGAAGAACTTTGAACTTGTACCTTCATAATAACGTGTATTTTTTTTTATATTGACTTTTTATATTCTTGCTACTCCTGGACAACACAAATGTATTTTAAATAAGTAATTTGAAGTATTTTTTTCTGTTCAAGTGATTTGTAATCTTTAGGAAATAAATGAATTCAAATCATAATTAGCCGACTGCCAAAAGGAGTTTTTTTTTTTTTTGTGAGTGGGAAATCATCCAATGACTGCTCCCGTCCTGGGTGCGACGGGAGGGCGTGTCAGACTCTTACTGACTAAAACCCACTCATGTTCCTTCGATTGCCCTTTATGTTCTGGGGTCACGGTAACTATTATAAACATTCCGCTTGAAGTCGTAGGAAGATTTATAGTAATAAGTAATCTCGTAGTAGAATATGAAGTTTAAATAACGTATGTAGTATTTACTTTAATTTATCTAATTAAATGTTTTTTGATTAGAATTATTTTTTAAGTTATAATTTTGAAATATCACTTTTTATTAATTAACATATCATATATTATAGTTATAATCCTTCATAATTAAAATAAAATTTTAACTTACACCTGTATTCGTTGAAGGGGTGTGGTAGACGTGTTTCTCACTGTCTTATGGTAGGTAATGGCTGAACAAGAGTTCCGTTACAAAACACTATAGTACAATACCCACTAAAAATGTTATAAAGTAAAAGAAATAAAAACTCGGTCAAGTGACTGTCGAGCGCGTAGTGTAAGGTTCCGTAGTTGACTTTCACACATATGGAATACGTTTTAGCGATCTATGCATTGGCACTCAAAATTGGACTGACGTAAAATCAACAGCTTTACGTGACGGGAGGACCTATTTTACCACTTTGTCCGTTAAAACATAAGTAATTAACTTTTTATTTCACCACTCTATCGGGTCATTATTACGTACCTACATAAATCTATACCAAATTATAATTTTCTTATCCTAATATTAATAATTTTCGAGCCTAGCCGCGGATAGACATATTCATTGTCGAATCATAATCATAAATGGTATAAGTGAAATAAATGCCTTGAATTTTGAATTTTTTTTTAATGGTTTCTTCACCAACAGAACCCTAAAAATCAGGACTTCAGACCGAACTTTGTGACTATTCTCATCTCACTTCATCGCATTCAAAAAGAAAAAGGACAGGTATACTTTAGACATAGTTTAGAAATATCAAGTTTTTTGAATTAGGCCTACTTAGATGAAGAATTCGGATTTCAGGAAATGACTCATGCAAAAGCTTCGGGTCCCGAATACTTTGATTTCCGATTGCAGTTGAAATTAACTTTGGACCCAACATCATTATAGAGCCTTCAAAATTATAATTTCGTGTGTCTGATATGAACGTCGACGAATATAAAAAAAATGTGAATTGATATTTAGTTATGTAGAAGTTTCCAAATTTTGTTTTCAAAGTTCAAAATTCTAGGCATTTATTTCACTTAGACTATTTACAGGTACTTATGAGTTGTCAAAGAGTCGGTCGGTTAGTCAGAAAAGTGACGCTAATTGCCTGTTCCAAAATGAAGATCTCTATGGAGAAGAACAGGTAAGAAACTCCCCGGACACTCTTTTTAAAATAATCATTTTAAAATTGTATCTACATATACACAAGTAAGTAAAATCGAAGTTTATTTTTCTAATATTGAAAAATGAAACAGCTTTTTCAAATCCATATAAAAAAACATAACAAAATATGAAACAGCTATTTCCAAATCCATAAGAATACAGAACAAAAAAGAAATATTTTTATGTCCGTCGTTCTGTTCTGGTCAATCTCAGCAACATCTGGAACGAATTAGACAGGACTGGCCACACTAGCTTTTTAGTTTAGAAAAATAAATTAGGGTTCCGTGCAGCATAATTCAATCCCATATGACGTCCATACTAAGGAAAAAGTTGGTAAAAGTTGGTTTAAACTATTTTTGGTACAATGAAACGTTAAATGAGAGCATGAATATTTAATGGTAATTACTTCATAACTGAATTTATTTTTGTACAGTCAATTTTGATTGATACGTATAAATCTATTCTAAGCATAATTTGGTTTTGTATAACGTTACACATTCAGTAACAGTTAACATTCAATTTATAGTTTGAAGAATGTTATCCATGAAAAGTAGTTTTGGAAAAAACTAAGCTTAAACCGCATCGAAATCCGTTGCGGAGTTTTAAAGATAGGTACAGCGGAAAGACTTTGTTTTATACTATGTAATGATAAGTACGAGAAAGCTTACTATTCGCGCTCTGTGTTAAAAAAATCCATACTAATATTATAAATGGGAAAGTGTGTCTGTCTGTCTGTTTGTCTTTCTTTCACGACAAAACGGAGCGACGAATTGACGTGATTTTTTAAGTGGAGATAGTTGAAGGGATGGAGAGTAACATAGGCTACTTTTTGTCACTTTCTAACGCGAGTAAAGTCGCGGGCAGAAGCTAGTGAAAAATACAGTTGCATGTAATTGTGAAATTCTCACTTTTTTGAAGTATTTTTGCGGGTGGTTGTTAGATTTTTATAAACTTACCCTTTTGTTATGTCGTGATGGCCTAGTGGTTAAGGCGTCCAGCCTCTCATGCATGGTTAGAATCCGGGCAAGTACCAATGTGACTTTTTCAGTTCATATGTACTTTCTAAAGTTTATCTTGGACATCACAGACATCGGGGAAGGAAAACATTGTGAGGAAACCTAGACTTGTAGTGAATACAAGTCCGTAATCGCCAATCCGCCTTGAGCAAGCGTGGTGATCAATGCTCGTGCCTTCTCTGTATGAGAAGAGGCCTTTGCTCTGCAGTGGGACAGATATAGGCTGGTTATTATTATTACGCCTTTGTTAACTCCTCGCGAACAGCTTTTTTAGGGGTACATATTTATTTAATCATACTTAAATTATTTATATTCATTATAGCATTATGTTTAGGTTCTGTGCATATTGTGTGTAAGATTTATTTAGATATATAGATATTTACTTACATTCATTCTAATTCATTGTAGTAAGTAAATTAAACAGTTAGTCGTTACATAAAACATAATTATTTATTCTGGACTTCTGTAATGACGTCAGAAAAATTTCATGGCAATCGATTCAGTAGTTAAGGCGTGTAGTTAGCATGAAAGCAAAACAAACAAACTCCTTTTCGCATTCGTAATTTTTTTTACCAACTTACGGTGGTAGACGGCTGTGCGTCTGAATAAATATATAATTTATACTAATATTAAAATAGGAAAGCGTTTGTTTGTCTGTCTGTCTTTCACGCAAAGTGGAGCGACGAATTGACGAGTTGTAGGAATGGAGAGTGGCATAGGCTACTTATTGTCTCTTTAAACGCGAGCGAAGCCGCGGGCAAAAGCTAGTTATTTATAAATAAGGCTTAGATGCATAACAAACAATCCTGCTCATCAAACAAAGATTTATTCCGGATGAGAATCGAGCCCTCAACCTCCGACTTAGCCGTCAGGATCAGTACCCACTAAACCAACAGACGATTCAGTTATTACAGTAAGAATATAATTTTGACACTCCCAATTCAACAATTTGACACCGCTATGATGGACGCAATAAAAATTAAGTAAATAGGGCTCGTTTACCACTTCAATGGTAAAGCTATAAAAGTGCAATTCTAGTTTATTATAACTGAGGCTAGGCGAGTCAGGAAATTGGGCAGCGGCGGGGAGTGACGTCATAGGGGGGGGAAGGGGGGGGGTAGGCCAGCGTTTAGGTAGATAGAGGAATATTCTGGGTGATACAACTGCCTATTTAAAAAACATTGTTTAGTCGATTTATACTATAAAATAAGCTGAAGGGATTTTTTATTTGAACGTGCTAATTTGTAAAACTGTTGGTTGAATTTGTTTTTTTTTTTATATATATACTAGGTTTATAGAAGTGAAGGAAAAGGGAGTCTGGAAGGAGTTCGGGGAGGTCTTTGCCCAGCTATGGGACTGCATAGGTTAGTAAAAAAATAAGTTTAGGGATCAGTTGAAAACCAGCGTCAGGCAACTTAGTTGTCTGGCATTTTGCTGAACTGGACCTATTTGTTGCAGCCGCGAGACACGTTTTTTTTTTCTCTTTATCATTGTTTTTTTTTGTAACATATGGTTTTCTGCTCTGTATTTGTCTATATGTGATCCAAATAAATATATTTCTTTCTTTCTTTTAAAAAAAAATGGCTGGGTCTATGAGATATCTAAAGAAGCTGAGTAGTAGCCAAAGACGCAGGAGACTCCTAAACTCTACATAATTATTATGTAGGATAAAATTATTTTTTCTGCCTTATGTACTACGGTACGCTTAGAGCTTGTAAACTTCGAAACTGATTTTAATGCGCTTTCATCAAAAGATATCATAAAAAAAAATATACAATGATATTTATTTTGTACATTGGCTAAAAATAATTCTTTTACTCGTCGATTTTGTTTTTCTTAATTTAAAAGAACGATGGAGCCGGTGCTTTTAGTTGACTACTCTGAGAAGAAACAACCAAAATAAACTCAGACTAATAAATGAATTTCATAAAAATATTTTCATGTAAGTATTAAAAACCCCGAAAGGAGATGTTTTAGAAATGTGTGGAGCTTGGGCCAGCACTATGTACACCTAATGTAAATATCATTATAAAGTATAGTTAACGTTTTTTATTTAGGCTTCGTTTTTATGTATTTTCAATTCAACTCGGTCAAGGAGAGCAACACAGCTACTAATAATTATGGTGGTCAGCAATAAGCGAAATGTCATTTAATAATGTCAAACGTCAAAGATAAACGGAAACAATACTTAGAACTGTCAAAGTCGTCAATCAAACGTCATAACACCACTGTTAACTCACTAAAAAACTTTGGAAATAATTAATTATTTACAATTTTACTTTTATTCAAATTAATTTTATTGTATTTTTACGAAAATCTTTTATTTTTTTCCTTTTTATCTATGTAGTGTACATAAAGGTGGCCCAAAATAAAAAATCTCCTTTTCAAAGATATGTGACACCAGTTTTGTATTCGTATTGGAATTAAATTTTGTCTATATGTCTAGCCTGATGTAATTGTCTTAAAAAATGTGATGAGTTCTAAGGAAACAAGAAAGAAACATGAATCATGGGCAAAAGCAACGATTTTCCTTTTACTTGTGGGAAAAAATTCATCACTATTGTTTTCTGTCTTAGTAAGCTTTCAAGGTCCTCTTAATTCATTATTTAACCTCAATCATAGAGTCTTATTTACACAATTAAAATTCTGTCAAATCCATTGGTATTTACTGCAACGGTTGCGTAGCAGTCGTAATAGCATCCTGAAAATGATTGCTGGTAGACCAGATTGTCCCTTCCAAAGACACTAGTGGGTGGAATTAGCTTTAGGATTACAAAATTAGTACTAACAACACTAACATAGTATATTAAACACGTTCTGTTACTAACTCACTAACAGCGTTATGGACACTTTGGGTCTGAAATAAAGGTATTTTATTTTTTATTTTAATTTATTTTTATTTAGCACGTCTAAAGTAATTAGATCTCTATACTAAGTCTGGGCAATGGTTTAATATTAGATTGTTTCCCGTGAAAAATCATTGGCAAAAGTAATGTCTATTTATAGGAATTTTCCATCCTTAGCACTGCTAGATCTAAGCCTTAGTTTAGCAACGACTATTTATCTCACTCCAAGAATCTTATTATGTAGTTTCGTTAAGAAGTCGAGGAAGATTCTATAGTAGAAGTTCAAGCCTGGACCTCTGGAAGTCAAGGAGGTCACACACAGGTTAGGCTCTTTACGTTTTAGTTGAGCTAAACGACTTTTGACAAATGCTTGCACTGTTTGGACAGGTCCACTCAAATCTGTGTGCTTCTCTCATCAAGAGATCACTTCAGTTATTACCTTCATGGTCCTCGCATAATTTGACTAATACAATATTGTATTGACTTTAAAAGAGACTTTGACCTCTGAGTTTGTTTCGGTTGTTTCTTCTGAGAGTAGTCCAGCTAGGAAACACCGGCCCCATCGTTCGATTAAAATAAGAAAAAAATGACGTGTAAAAGTGTAATTTATTACCTATTTACAGAAATAAAAATCATTTAAATCATTTTTTTGAATCACACAGCCGAAATCCTATCAAATTCGCATTATCAAATGTTCAGTGATTGGCCTAGACCCTGAACTTGGGGTCTTAAGTCATAATCCCCTTGCCTTCCCTCTCCCCAGGTCTGGTCTTATCTTTAGTGTCTGCTTTTAGCGTTTTTTTTTGTTATTATTGGTTTACACTAATAAATTATAGATATTATAATAATTATAAAACCAAACAACGTATTATCTAAAGTTGACTGACCTTTAGATAAAACGGGGTTTCCGTCTAATTTAATTACACAGAGATAATTATGTTTATAAATACTTTCATTAGTTAATTATAATGTGGATTGTAGCAGAAATCCCCGGCTTAGGGAAATTGAATGATTTATTAAATAGGTGATTTTAGACGTTATCGCTGAATCTAAATCTTGTAGTAAGAGGTTGTAGGTTCGAATCCAGGTGACTTTTTCTTTATGTACTTTCTAAAGTTTATCTTGTACTATCGACAAAATTGAATCATGACCCATTTCGATGACAAATCGTTTGAAGCTGTCAAAATAATAAGACTAGGCGTGTGACATTTTTAATACATGTTTACGCGATTGTCGACCTAATTGTATTTGAATGTGGTGTTGATCCCGGTTGTCTTGATTGACTTTGACAGTCGTTACGACTCGAGTGATCAAAAGTCAGAAAGTCAGACCAGTCTAATCAATGGTTACCGTGTCGCCCAGTTACTGGGTTGTGGATGTCTGATAGGCAGTCGCCATGTAAAACATTGGTATCCAGCTGAATCCGGTTAGGCTGGAAGCCGACCCCAACAATATAGTTGGAAAAAGGCTAGGGAGATGATGATGGTTTTGGAATGTAAAGC
The DNA here is from genome assembly GCA_033675125.1 of Athetis lepigone. Taxonomy (NCBI): domain Eukaryota; kingdom Metazoa; phylum Arthropoda; class Insecta; order Lepidoptera; family Noctuidae; genus Athetis; species Athetis lepigone. Next base: position 12,402,776 of record CM066234.1, read on the forward strand.
ACGGTACTGAGACTGCCTGCCCTAGAAACATCCATAAATTGTGTCACACTTTTCGTTTCGTAGAAAACAATTGGTTCTTTAATTAATTTATTTTTTATTTGAATATACATATTCACTTTGATTTTTTGACTTTAGCTAATTTGGCCAAGATTTGTAAAAATGAAATAATGTATACAATGAAGAAGGGCGTTCTAATACTTGTTAACTATTAGCTACCTGGTGAATTAATTAAACGAAACTAATTGAAAAACTTAGTTGGTTAGAATGTCAAGCCTGTCCTATATAGTTTATCTTAGACATTATTACACACATCGATGAAGGAAAACATCCCGAGGAAACATAGACTTAAAATTTTACTAACAAAAATTTGAGATCAAAGTAGGAATAGTAGGTTAGAATTATTACTAATAATTAATGTCAATTAACTCTAAACACCAATATAAGACATTACTCATCCCATTCACAATCAATTAGCGTACGAGAAATTCTGCCAACAAGCCCCAGTACATACATTACTAATAAATAATTTTAATTGGTCTACGCATCAGACCCACGTTATTGGCTGAGTCAGGTCACACTGACGTCTGTCAGTATCTGCGTGTGCGCATGTCAGAGTCAACTGCGACGATAAGCGCACATATGAGGTTTCCCCGTCACGTTAAAGGGGAAATATTCGCTTTATAAAGTAGGGGAAAATTAAACGGGTTTCTTTAAGTTTGTTGTAAGTGTTGTGTAATAAACTTGCTAATGCAATTGTTTGTTATGCAAGAAGAGTATTAAATATACTTTAGATTCGTCATTTCTTTGGTAGTAGATTTGGACATTTTATAATATCTTTGAGAAGAAGTTAAGTTTTGAAAATTAAGCAATTTTTTTTATTATATTTTATAAAGAAGTAAAGCGGTAAAGCTTTTTCTTGTTATTTTGGTTTTAGGAGGATTTCCAACCAATGCTCAATGTAGGGTTCCGTAGTTTCCCGTTCGTCACAATAAGTGTTCCCATTTATAAGTTAAAATTTTTGGCTATTTGTTACGTTGACATACAAAGTATGCAGAAATTATTTTGTACAACCTTTTTGTCTTTTTTGTACAAAAACTGTTCTTTCTATCAAGTTCAAAATAATTTTCCTAGAAAGTACTAATAAAGTTCTACTTTCCAGACTTTTTTCTTTTTTTTTTCAAAAACTGATTTTAGTAAACCCCTTTTCATTTTTAAATACCTATCCAACAATATATCACACGTCAGGGTTGAAATTAAAAAAAAAAACACTTCCCTCTTTACATATTATACTCTAATAAAACATTTTTTTCCAATTTTTATTTTACCACTTGGTCGGCGTGGTTGATATACATATTGGTACCAAATTTCAGCTTTCTAGTGCTAACGGTCACAGAGATTAAGCGAGGACGGACGGACAGACAGACAGACATGGCGAAACTGGTTCCTAGTTGACTACGGAACCCTAAAAAGACTGATACATAGCCACATTATTCCTGACTGCTAGAAAATAGTTGTAGAAATTGGTTTATAATATAAAAATATTTCATATTTCAAGATTGGCGATTTCAAACTTACATTTTATAAACTCGTGGTCCCCCGCGATTTCACCGTGGTTTTTGTTTTTGTTTTGTTTTTTGTTTTTCTCTGCTCCCGTAAGTCGTGGCGTGGTGATAGCCTATATCCTTCCTCGATGATTAACTATTTAACACAAAAAAAATATTTGTTTTTTTTTAATTCGGACCAGAATTTCTTAGATTAACGCTTTCAAACAAACTTCTCAGCATTATAATATTAGAAAAGATATAAGTAAGTATAGATTGTAAGTCAAGGTTTTCTCACGATGTATTTTTTCACCGCTGTCAGTGATGTCCAAGATAAACTTAAAAAGCACATATGAATCGATCAAAGTCCTATATTGCCCAAGCCCGGTAGCGAACCCAGTCTTCTGTACCAGAAAGCGGTACCTTATCGTTTTTAAGTATTTGATGCTTAATTAAATAATATAATTAACGTTAAAGGACCTTCCTTCCTGGTGTATGACGTCAAACATACCTGCAAAGGTTTGTACCCACATCGAGATTTTTTTTTATTAATAGTTTTATGGTTTTTGTTGAATATAGAAATCTTTATACATAAATATAAGTTTTGTGTCACAATGTTTGTCCGGGCTAATTTTCGAGACTAAGTACTGGCCTGATTTTAAAAAAAATTTTGTTCACTTTAAAATATAGGGTACTTATTTTTTATTATGATAAAATGCACAGGAACGGGTAACCTGGTCTGCTATATATTCAAAAAATAAGGCTTATTAAAGGTGTTTTTATAGTAAAATTCTATCAACCGTTTTATTTATATGAGTATTTTTTTATTTTCTATTGAAAAACCGTTATTCTACTTTTAAATAGACAGACAGACAGTTTACCTGATTATTCATACTAAAGGAAATGCTATCTGTCTGTCTGTTGCGCCATCACGACTAAATCACTGAACCGATTATGTTGAACTTTGGTACGAAGTCAGCTGACCCTAAGAACTGGTCTCGACTACTTTACGCGACTTTTTTAGCATTCACGAGAACCGACACTTATAAGGACTTAGTCACATTATGGCATTGATTTTCTTGTTTACAAAATAAACCAAAAAGTGCATCTCTTACCATTTCGTGAATAAAAGGACAGAAGATATAATATTGTCAATTTAAAACGACACATTTTTAGCGAATTATTTTGATAGAACTAAACTCATATTCTATCGTGCAGTGAACGTAAACTTAGTAGTTCTTAAAAAAGGAAATTAGCACCAATTTGTATTAATGACAGCCGGAACGAACGGCTTTACTTGCTTTCCATCATCATAAGCCTTCATTCCACAACTGGACAGGCCTCTTCTTCCTTTTCTTCTTCTTCTATTCTTCAGCTACACGAATCCGGTAGTCGCCAGCTGCCCTTTGCAGATCGTCGCTTCATCTAGCAAGATGGCGTCCTACACTACGTTTGCATGGTCTCCACTGCAAAATATGCTTCCTACAAAGACTCATTTGAACACTGGCCCCATTCCTAGCTGCCTACTCTGAGAATCCGAAATCGAACATCCGAAACAATCTTATAAGTAATCTCATAAATCAATCTCTATATTTAGAAGTTCATACAATTGTATTAGTAAAAATCATGCGATGCACTATTATTTAGGTTTAGACGCTCAATTGTTGAGAAAAGCATAGGTAAGTACATATTTAAGAGGACCTTTCCAGGCAGTGCAAGCATTCGTTAGTTATTTTTGAGCTTAACTAAAGCCATAAAGATGTAGGTCTATATCCGTAACTCTGGTTCTCGGTCATATGTTTTGCGAGGCCCGGTAAACGGGGATAATCTAGCCGTAAAATCCCCATTAAGAACAACCTAGAAACTAAAATAAAAATAACCATAATTTAATTCAAGCGTCTGGCATTTTGTACTGAGGGAGTTAGGCGTCAAACAGACGAGTAGCTCTTAGCTGTCGACAGAGCGAACTTAACCTGTCGACAGAGCCAACTTCAGCTGTCGACAGAAGCAACAGAAAGAACAGACAAAGCAACTGCTGCTGCAGACAAAGCAACTGCTGCTGTCCATAGAGCCAATTTCAGCTGTCGACAGAGCTAACTTCAGCAGTCGACAGAGCCAACTTTAGCTGTTGACAGAGCCAGCAGTCGACAGAAGCAACTGCTGCAGTCCCTAGACCCACGGCTGGGAAATGACATCTCACAAGTCCTTTTAGGTATTCTGTTCTCAAACTTCCTCGAATCAGCCTTCGTTAACATCATCTCGCCATCTTGTCTGGAGCCGGCCTCGCGCCCTTAGTGCCCTGGCGCCCTAGGTACGTGCCTCTTTTGCCATAGGGTTAATCCGCCACTGCTTCAGCTATCGACAAAAGCAACTGCTGCAGTATTCAACACGCCGATTGCCGCCGACTATGTCGACAGCATTGATATAGTGGGATCGTTCGGTCTATTTTAAGTCGACTGACAACAGCGCGCGCAGCGCTAATACTAAGCTGTCGACATTGGTCGGCGTTTGCTGTCCACGTGTTGACCAACGCCGACCAATGGCAGCTGCAGTTGCCTCTGTCGACAACTGAAGTTGGTTCTGTCGACAGCAAAGTGCTGTTCGTCTGTACGAAGCCTTAAGTCGCGTGCGGCTGATCGGTGTTATATCGACCAATATACACGAGACTTGCTGTTACAGCTACCTACCAACTATTTCAGGTAATTTTAATTTAATTGAAATTATATTTTGTGCCTAATTTTTTGTAGGAATTACTTGTAGATATGTAGGGTTAGATTTATGAAGGTAGTGTGGAGTTTGAGTAACGAGTGGCATTGTGATGAATGTTTGTTAAATTAATAACTCAAACGTCACGCTTTAAGACGCTCTCAAATCAATTGCTGTCGTTACTTTATTCATTAAAAGTAACAGAGACAGCAACAGATTTGCAAGTGACGTTAGAGAGGCCATTAGATGATTTTGACTGACCTGACTCTGGCTTTGATAGAATATAATTAGTAGCAATATGTCCTGAGTTTTTTTTAGGTGGTTAATTTCGTTGTAGGATCCAAGACAGTTGAATCGTTTCTCCGAGACTCGTCGAGTTTAATTGCTCGGCGCTTTTAAGGTGGACTCCATTGTTGATTCTGGCTTTCAGGAGTTGCAGTGGTTGGGGATAGTATACAGGGTTTGTCCCATAAAGAATGTCCTAGGGTTGTCGCTTTAGCATGACAAAATAAACGATTATTTATTTATTATTTATATATGACTAAAAATAGAGGCAGGACTATATAAAAAAAAATACTGGGTCATTCCGTTTCTATTGTTTCTCGAATCACGTGTGTTCGAAGGTTTAAAATAATATAAATTGTATTAAGGAGAGATACTTCCCGTAGATTTGACTAGTGAAGCGATTGTCTGAAGCAAATCTTGAAAACGCTATTTATAACATTGGTAGCAGACAAACTGCGTGTACACCACTTAGCACCGGGTAGCAAAACGCTGAAAACGCAGAGATGCATTCCCATAGACAAAGATGATATCTCACAATTGTCGAACAAGGAAACCATTGCATCAATTCGACTGTGAGTTAATCAATAACCTACCATCGCCAGCGCTTTATTGCAAAATATTAATCTCGATTACATACATCTATATACATAACACACACAGCCGTATCTTCGGCGCTGTAGAAAAATCTTAGTAAGTCCCCCTACGGCCGCTCACAATAATTAGTTTAACAGTGTTCGTACACCCCCTCCACCCCACGACACCCCCAACACCCACAGAAACCCCCTCATTGGAACACACGAGGATTGCCGATGTGTGTGTGCCAACTATTGGGAAAATATCCAGGAAAATTGGGGAAAATAGCCATTTGTATTTAGTCGACAGTACGAACGTACTGTAGCTTTATGTATGATAAACACGTCCAAATTAAATATACGACGGATCTGTTCTTAATATGCGAGGCTTTAAATTTTCAAGAGATGCGATGAGAAATTTATGGAGAAGAATTTATTTGAGTAACTCTGGACTGATGCCAGAGAGGATGAAATGGCTAATCTGCTCAATCATAATAAATCTTATTCCTTCAAGAATGTCTTGACTTCCGTCAACTGTAGAATGGCCTTGTTCGTAAATATTTAAGAATTTTTATTTGTTTGTTTCACAGAGCATAGAAGAAACAAGAATAATGATATCGAGGTTTTGTTTAAACTTAATTGATAGGACTGTCAATGACGTTTCTTGCTTATTATTGTTCGTAGAGATTTACCCACTGAGTAACGAGCAAGAAGCTTCAATATTCTGATTATTTAATCAATCTTTGACAATTCAAAAGTGTTTGTTCCAGATACATACTATAATGTAGTATGGGGAAGTTGAATTATTATTAGTGTTAGTTACGCTTTATCGGTTGAATAAACCGATTTTGGTTTTAGATACGAAAGCTTAAAATCAAAGTCTCTCTATTCTCCAATTCACTTTATTGCATTGACTTCGTATAAATCCATAATAATATTCAGGACAGGTGGTGAAAATCAGTACAGGTAAGAAAACGAAAGGAAGTTATAAAAAAGTCTTAGTGACTTAGTTAAGGGCTTTTTAAAACTTAGTTTTTTCTGTCTGACTAAAATAAGTTTAGGTTGAAACTAGTGCCGATTCTCTTATGCACAAACTAACGTAAATTTAAGTTAAGTGCATCTTTCTCTTTCAATTTCTTAAAGAAAAGGACAGAAGATATATTTTAATTTAATCATGTCAAATTAGACAGCGCCTGATGAAAATTGACGTATATTTAGACGCCATGTTTTTAAATTGCGTCTAAATTATCTATGGAGTGTCTAAATTTGACAGGACTAAACTAATATTTGATCTTCTGTCCTTTTTTTAAATAAACGGAAAGAGAAAGATGCACATAATTAAGTTAGTTTGTGCACAAGAGAATCGGCACCATTATTTCATAAATCATGCTAATAACTTGACGCGTATAGTCTTACAGATTCACAGTGTCAGCTGCATGTCAGTGATGCAAGCTCAGGTCAGGAGCGACCGCAGAAAGAAATGACGAAGTGAAGTTACAAAATTAGCACAGCTTTCTAAAGTTGCGTAATTGAAGGCTATGACTGTATAGAGAGAGTCCATAGTTGCATGATCCGATTTTTACACACTAGATTTTACCCACGATTTAAAAAAAAAGTCGAAAGTCGGTGATCGAGACGCAGGCGCGAGTTATAAAGAAGGATTTAAAGCTAGGCATTGGTGCCAATTCCCTTGGTCACAAACTAGACTAATTTTAAGTTAAATGCATCTTTCTCTTTCCATTTCTTAAAGAAAAGGACAGAAGATACAATTTAGTTTAATCCTGTCAAATTAGACAGCGCGGGAAGAAAATTGACGTATATTTAGACGCCATGTTTTTTAAACACGTCTTAATTATCTATGGAGTGTCTAAATTGGACAGGACTTAACTAATATTTTATCTTCTGTCCTTTTCTTAATTAAATGGAAAGAGAAAGATGCACTAAACTTAAATTTACGTTAGTTTGTGAACAAGAGAATCGGCACCATTGACGGTCATTTTTCCGCGTCAGTTGAACTGACGTCCATCCAAAATTTGATCGTGAGTGTCGAATCGTCACTCCAGAATTGGTTGGCCGCCTAAACCATTTGGAGTGACGCAGTTTTACAACTAAACTGACGCTAGAGAATGACCGTCGTGGCCAGCTTATCTTACCTCTCTGCCAAATTTTGTTAAAAATGAGTTCCAGAGTTTTGTTGTGATAATAGACAATGAGGGGTTTTGCGTATGAGAAATCCGCTAGATGGCAATACGTAGGCGTCAGGTCCAACTGATTGGTGAATTTTTGACATATCTGTCAATGTCATGTTTTAGTTTTATTGACAGATATGTCAAAATTCACCATTCATGCTGCAGTTGGACCTGACGCCTAACGTGCTGCCAAAAAACCCTCACTGACAGATTAACATTTGTAGTAGACAGTAAACAGTGCGTCTTTTTGACCGTCTGTAATACAGCTTCTTTATACAAAAGGCATTGTAAAATAGAGTTCGATACGAGATGTCAAATTACTAAAGGTGCTCCTAAACGGGCAATTTTTTACTGCAATTGTGTTGCTGCAACACATTGCCGGCATTGCCCGGCAATGTTTCCGAACTCTCTGCAATATTGCCGGTATTGCCGGGCAACACTTTTTGTATGACAAAAAATTTTCGTCGATCCTACACGAGCAATATTTTCCGGCAATTAGTTGCTGCAATATTTTTTTTGAGGGTCCAGCCACACTAAAATGATGTTATTAATTTAACAATGTAAGTCCTTAGTGTGGCGGCACTGCTTTGGCAAGTATTGCTGCAACTTTTTTTGGATTCGACCCCCTGTCGATATCATGGGAAATATTGCCGGGCCCGGTAGTGCAGATTTTGTTAGGAATTTTTTATATAGCTTTCTTTAGAGTTTTGGGGTTGTCATGGACTTCGAAGATGCTGGGTTCTTCGTGGATATTTCTCATCGGTGATTACCAGTCACTCTTTTTTAGATAAGGTTATACTCATACAATCTTTAATATAGAGAGTTCGATTTCAAAGCTCAATAGAGCGGTTATGAAAATTTTCCAAATATACGTTTTACCCAAGATGGCGGCTGAGAGATTTTTTGATCTGCGCCTTGGCCTCACGTTTTGTGGTTTTCGGAGGCGCTGAAGCAGAAAATGAGGTCCATTTAAAACCCAAGATTGTGGCTAAATGTTTTCAAAATATTGGTCATGGGTATCGTATCCGAGGTTTCTGGGGACACTGATGCCGAAAATAAGGGTCATTTCAGAATCCAAGATGGCGACTAACATTTTTTACGGGATTGCACTGCTGAAAATATTGAAATCGTAAATAACATGTTTATAGAAAATGTATAAGTAGGTAAAGTTTTTACTAACAGTGCCAGTTGAATTTTGAAATGGACCTCATTTTTGGCATCAGTGTCCCCGAAAATCAAGGAAACGATACCCATGACCAATATTTTGAAAAAAAAAAATAGTCGCCATCTTGGATTCTGAAATGAACCTCATTTTCGGCATCAGTGTCCCCGAAAACCACGGAAACGATACCCATGACCGATATTTTGAAAAAAAAATAGTCGCCATCTTGGATTCTGAAATAAACCTACTTTTCGGCATCAATTTCCCCGAAAACCACGGAAACGATACCCATAATACTTGGAATATTATAAATTCAGAAACAGGAAGAACCACTGTACAGAACCATGACTATCATCTAAAAATCAATGATATAGATGTTACGGCAGACATGGAGGTGGCGACAGAGTTTGAGAATTTCTTTACTAATATTCCTTTAATAACAACAAAAGCCTTGCCGTCCTCCTCCACTTCTGCCTACTTAATACTCAAAGAATGTTTACCAGAATGTAATAAGCACTTTGAATTTACCGCTGTTATTGCTAAAGACGTTATAGAATCTTTTAAAGATATTGATGTTAAAAAAACTGCTGATATTTGGGGATTGTCAGTATATACATACCTTGTCTTCAATAATTGATATAATTTCACCCTTTTTAGCAATTGTTTTTAATTCATGTATAACATCTGGCATATTTCCTGATTTGATGAAACTAAGCAAGGTGATTCCACTGTTCAAATCGGGTAGTTCAACAGACCCCACGAACTTTCGGCCTATTTCGATATTACCAACATTAAGCAAAATTTTTGAAAAGCTAATTTTAAAACAAATGTTAAGCCATTTTAATGTTCACAATTTATTTCATCTAAAACAATTTGGCTTCACAAAGGGTCGTTCAACTACAGACGCGGGCGTGGAATTACTGAAAAGCATATTCGTGGCTTGGGAGGAGTCGCAGGATGCTCTAGGTATCTTCTGTGACTTGTCCAAAGCCTTCGATTGCGTACATCATGATACACTCATCAGGAAATTGTACCACTATGGTATGAGGGACAGAGCTCTCGACCTTCTGACTTCTTACCTGAATAATAGAATTCAGAAGGTTGATGTAAATGGCAAGAGATCAACAGGATCAGCGGTTACCATGGGCGTTCCGCAGGGTTCAATTCTAGGTCCTTTCTTGTTTTTAATTTATATTAATGACTTACCCTTTCACGTAAGGGATAATCACAAAATAGTATTGTTTGCGGATGATACATCCCTTATTTTTAAAATTAAGCGTCAACTTGGAAATTTTGACGATATTAACAATGCATTATGTAAAGTTGTCCATTGGTTTAATGTAAACAATCTTCTACTAAATGAAAAAAAAAAACCAAACTTATAAAATTTTCTATGCCTAATGTGCGGCATCTGAGTACCAATGTACAACTAAATGGAAGTGAGTTGAGCCCTGTTGAGTCGACAGTTTTTCTGGGATTGACTATTGACTCCAAATTACAATGGGGTCCACACATTGAAAAATTGTCGAGTAGGTTAAGTTCCGCCGCTTATGCTGTCAAAAAAATTCGTCATATAACTGACGTGGATACAGCCAGAATTGTTTATTTCAGTTATTTTCATAGCGTTATGTCGTATGGAATTCTTCTCTGGGGATCCTGTGCGGACATTGACACCATCTTTGTTTTACAGAAAAGAGCTGTTCGAGCTATTTACAACCTTAGTCCTAGGGATTCTCTCAGAGAAAAATTCAAAGAAGTGAACATTCTGACTGTAACGTCACAGTATATATTTGAAAATCTAATGTATGTACAAAAAAATATATCGAACTTTAAGAAAATGTCTGATATTCATAATGTAAATACCAGGAACAAACACAATCTTGCTGTACATCACACTCGCCTCCACAGAGTAGGTAACTCGTTCATGGGTCAATGTATACGTTTTTATAATAAACTTCCCACAGATATTCGAAAATTACCCATTAGAAGATTTAAAAGCTGTATTAAAAACAAACTTTGTAAAAAAGGGTACTATAAAATTTCAGAATATTTAGAAGACATTAAAGCTTGGGATTGAACTGCTCGCTCTGCTAAGCTCTGTTAACCCATACTAGAATATATTTTTTTTGTTGTATAAAAAAAAAAACATTTATATTATTATTGTAAGTGTACAAATCATGTAGAATGCACTATGTAACTATTTTGCACGCGGCTTGCAAGCCCATTTTTTAAGCTCTTACAAGTAATATTGTGTCGGTTCGTGGAGCTCCTTAAGATTAAGTTGAGCTCACGTTGCTTGTTGAGGCAGGTGTACCTAAATATTGTAATTGGAACTTTCCTCAAGAGGTCTGACCGAAACGTATTCTGCATGGTTTGTTGCACAAAAAAATTTGAAATCTATGTCTGGACTTTAAAAGAGACGATAATCCTTTGAGTTTGTTTCGGCATTTCTTCTCAGAGGTAGTCAGCTAGGAAATGCCGACTCCATCTAGTTTAAAAAAAAATTACATGTAAAAGTGATTTAATATCCTACTTGCATAATAAACAATTTCAATTTCAATTTCAATAACCGATGTTTTGAAAAATGTTAACCGCCATCTTGGATTCTGAAATGAACCTCATTTTCGGCATCAGTGTCCCCGAAAACCACGGAAATGATACCCATGACCGATATTTTGAAAAAAAAAATAGTCGCCATCTTGGATTCTGAAATGAACCTCACTTTCGGCATCAGTGTCCCCGAAAACTACGGAAACGATACCCATGACCAATATTTTGAAAACATTTAACCACAATCTTGGGTTTTAAATGGACCTCATTTTCGGCTTTAGCGCCTCCGAAAACCACAAAACGTGAGGCCAAGGCGCATATCAAAAAATCTCTCCGCCGCCATCTTGATTTAAAGACATAATCAAAGATTTCCCTTGTTTGGAGTTTATAATACAGGCAGCCAAACTATAACTGTAGTGTAAATGAAAAAATTGCTGCAATATATGGCCGAGCAACACCGGCAATATTGCCGGAGTTGCCGGGCCATGCTCAAAAAATTGCTGCAATGAAATTGCAGCAATTATGTTGCCCGTTTAGGAGCGCCTCTAGCGTAAGGTTGTCAACCCCATACATTTAACAATCTATATTCTATTCAACTATCTATTCTACAATGCCACTTGTCTAGAAGTAAAGGTAGTAGAGTTATCGTAGTCATTAGGTATTAAGTTTATTAACATTTATTTACTTTACTCGTGACTTTACATAAGGCTAGCAATTGAAATTTACGATTACAACATCGGGTTGCTAAAAAGTTTCGCAGAATTCCACATAGAAGTGATGAAGATTGTGTGTGAATGCTTCTTGTATTCGTCATCAATTTTTTTCCTGCTTTTTTAGAAGTTATCTATATAGTATCAAATGTGCGTATATAAGGGTTTTCCTCTAAAGTCATGGTGACGTAATTGGCCATTTAATGGTATATATTTGACTTGACTTCCTCTAAATGATTTCCTGTATGTAAAAGGAAGACGGGAGTTCTTACTGGTAAATTTTATTGATATCTTTATGTATAAAAGTATTGTGTTATATTTTATGTATTTATAATGTCGTTAAGTTATGTAAACTTTTCTTGAAGTCAATATAAAAGTTTTTATTTTAATTCTTATATTACTTCTGTGATACTTGTCTGACCCAGTGGTTAGAATATCCGTATTTATATATGAAACTAGCGCTGCCTTGCGGTTACACCCACGCTCGGATTCGGGTAGTCGTAGGAGTTGATGTAGCCTAAAATCTTAGTCGATAAATGGACTATCTAACACAAAAGCATATTTTCCTAAGATTCGTGCGTTCAACCAAATTTTTTCAGTTTCATAAGATTAGTATAGATTGTAGATACGTAACTGGGCAAGTTTAATGTGGCATTTTCGATCCATATGTACTTAACATGAAAAAAAAAATTTGTAAGTTTGTAAGTTTGTAGGTTTGTAAATTTGTATGTAGGGGGTAATCTCTGGAACTACTGGTCTGATTTGAAAAATTCTTTCAGTGTTAGATAGCCCATTTATCGAGGAATGCTATAGGCTATATACCATCACGCTACGATCTACGGAAGCGGAGCAGTAACGAAAAATGCGGGTGAAACCGCAGGGGACAGCTAGTCGTGAATAAATCTAGCTTCAATTCAAGCTTTGTGATCAAATCTCGTGCCCTCTCTGTTGTGGGACAATGACAATAACATTTGAGGTCAATGTAAGCTACCAAGGAGATAGAGGGACAAACTAGTCGGATTCCTGCATAACTGGACATAGGAAGCATGAGCGAAAGAGCCAAAAAGTGTAAGGTTCGGTTACCACCAAGCGGAGATATCCCGTGTATCATCTTCTTGCATTATTTCTACATCCCACTGCTTAGCTTTAGCGTAATCCTATTGGTTGTTTTTACGTAGCATCTCCGCACATCTCTGCTTTGGTTGAGACCGGGCCTAAGAAGTAGAGCCTCTGGGTATAAGTACCGGAGAAATTACAGACTCAAGAATTGTCAGCGTTGTTACCAAATTGGCGACTGTCTCACAATGAATGGACATTGACCTTTGAGTTTATTTCGGATGTTTCTTCGTAGGGTAACTAGGAAAGGAAGGTTCCTCGTTCGCTTTACATTTTTAACACGTCGTATTTTTTAATATTATTTGTGTAAATAGGGTTATTTACACAAATAATATAATTTTATCTTTAGGATGGACAAGTGGGGAAATAGGTAAGGTTGTGTATTCGTAATCTGCTAATGCCACTTTTCAGGCGCCCCAACACTGCCAACGGAACCCTATTAATAAGCTGTTCGCCTATCTGTCTATCAGCTGTATCTCTAAATGGAAACTAGAAATTCACATATAGAGATAAAACAGCCATAACAACAAATAGTAAATAAAAAATGAAGGCAGTGGAAAGTTCAAAAGAACTGTCCACTGTTTAAAGGTCCTCAGGGGGCCTAAGGGCCTATAAAGTTAAAAATTCTTGTAAACTATGAACATGTCGTAACGTACAAGTTATTTAAAATGAAGGTCAAATTTACATAGTTGTTTTACAAAAAACTTGTCCACTACAGCGCCCCAAATTGGTCTTTAACTTTAGAACATTAAAAGCTCTGGACAAAGACTTATACATAACAAAACATCGGCTTCTGAGATCGGCTTAGCCGTTTTCAAGATAGATGATGACACACATTTGCATGCATGTCACTTGCACCAAGTACGTCTACCGTTTTAGTGATGGCCCTAGTTAAAAATAAAATTAAGAATTACAGAATTTTCCAATTACCAAATGCTTGCACAAGTTGTTGACAAATCTATATCTCTCATTAAGAAAGCACAGTATATTAAGTTACCAAGTTCTCGTATGATCTGACCAATTAGATTGTAAAGGGCTTAAAAAATACTTTGACCTCTGAGTTTGTTTCGGATGTTTCTTCTGCATGAAGAGAGTTCGATATTTTTTTTTATTATCATAGGTATATACATTTATATATATACTAGCTTCTGCCCGCGGCTTTGCTCGCGTTAGAAAGAGACAAAAAGTAGCCTATGTTACTCTCCATCCCTTCAACTATCTCCAAATCACGTCAATCCGTCGCTCCGTTTTGCCGTGAAAGAAAGACAAACAGACAGACAGACAGACAGATAGACAGACAGATAGACAGACAGACACACTTTCCCATTTATAATATTAGTATGGATTTAGGGGCTTTTGGTCACAATACAACGTTTTCAGCCCTATCATAACCTAATACAATAAAAGCACTATTCAGTACCTACTGAAAACCTTATAAAACTATTTATGAGCAGATAGTATGTAGTAGTCAAATTACTAATACTCGTAGTAAGCTTCTATGTCAATCCCATATCACTTGGTGCTCAGCTGCCAGGAATTCCTGACCAATGAGGGTTAGAGAGAAATCCGCTAGTTGGCAATACGTAGGCGTGAGGTCCAACTGCAGCATGATTGGTGAATTTTGACATATCTGACAATGACCTGACAAGCATTGACGTGACATTGACAGATATATATGTCAAAATTTACCAATCACGTTACGTAGCAGATAGACCTCACGCCTACGTATTGCCAACTAGCGGATTTCTTATACGCAACAACCCTTACTGAATCGTTTCCGGGACTCATTGAGCATCATTCCTCGGCACTTTCCTGGTGACCACAGTTGATTCTGGCTTTTAGGAGTTACAGTGATTGGGGACAGTATGTCGAGTTTGATTACGATAAACGATAAACATTTTGTTTGTGACGTATTTTCCTTATTTTTTTAATGGGTTATCTGTGATTCCACGTAACCGTACTTGCGTCATTCTGTAAAAGTTTATATGTGTATTGAAACGGAGATAAAATAATAAACTTATACACTTTACGAATAATCACTTTTTATTATTATTTTAAAAATATTTATTGAAATTAGTATATTTCTACACAATCGGGCAGAGTTTCGACTTCTCTCGTGTACAAAAGGTGAATGTCACAAAATGAGCGGTTCGAGTATTTATATTCTTCGGCCGTTAGGATGTGACGTCACTAACGGACACTAGGCTTGACTGACAGTCTTTGCATTGGCGTGGCATTGGCTTGGCTTGGCTTGGCTTGGCTTGGCTTGGCGTGGCGTGGCGTGGCGTGGCTGGACACGTGGCGTGGCTGGATACGTGGCGTGGCGTTACAGTCGGCCATCCTGTAACAATTGCTCCCGCAATGGAGCACACAGTTTGCATTAGCTCTCTAATAGGTCAATTAAGTCTTCAGTCTCTAGCTGGTCATCAGAACTGCTGGCACTGTCAGATACAGGAGCTATGCTACGATAAGGTCGCAGAGAGTCTGCAGAAACAAGCCCTGTAAAGTTTTTGTAACCTCTTAAACCTTTAATGCTCCTAATCCTGTATCTGTCATTGCCAAGTACTTTAGTAATTACATAGGGGCCTGAATACAAGTCGTCCAGCTTTGTGTTGACCCTAGCAGCACTACTAGTGGGCGCCTGCCTCCATAATACTAATTCTCCTTTCTTATAAACATGACAATTTTTGCGACGTTTATCAAAGTTACGTTTCATCCTATCGCTAGCTTTATTGATACGTGCACTGGCCTTGCTACGTTTGGATTGAGTCGGTTCACATATTTGATCTGGGGTTGTTACATCACACACTGGCCGACCACTACGTGCAAACATTAAATCATAAGGCTTAAACCCGGTTGTATCATTTAAAGTATTATTTATTCCCCAAATCACATCGGGTAGACGGTTTGACCAGCTATTAGCGGCTTCACTAGGGTCAGACGCGCGTAGAGCATTTAGTATGGTGCGGTTCGTGCGCTCCACTTGCCCGTTGGCACGAGGGCACGCAATTGCATTTAACGTATGTTTAAACTGTTTATCACTTGCAAATTTCTTAAAATATCTACTTGTAAATGCCTTGCCATGGTCAGTCACTACTCTATCCGGATAGCCGAATAATGAAAATATTCTTTTAAGTATTCTAATTGTTTCTACTGAGTTAACTGATCGACTGCACTCTGCAATCACAAATTTTGAAAAAGCGTCAGTTATTACTAACATATATTCATAACCTTTCTTTGTCCTACAAAACGGGCCTAAGTGGTCGACATGTATCATTCTAAACGGTTCATTTGGTTTAGGAATCGGATGCAACATGCCTTCCTTTCTACCATGATCTCCCTTTCCATAGGCACAACTTAAACAAGCGGTTACATATTTACGAATGAACCTTGTCATTTTAGGGAACCAGAAATCACTTTTAATTAAATCTGTACACCGTTTTAATCCTACATGTCCTATTTCGTCATGGTGCATTTGAAGTATTTTCCACCTAGCTGCGCCAGGCACTACAAGTCGATTTCCACCTAGCGTTTTTCTGTATAACCTGTGATCTATTAACACGTAATTGTTTATTATATCCTGTTCCGCCGAACCGGCTTTCAATTTGTCAATAATGTTTTTTAATTTGTCATCTTGATATTGAACAGTATAAAACCAATCAGTAACTTCTAAACGATTAATATTTATAGCATCAATTGGATTCCTACTTAACGCATCGACATGTTTCATTCGTTCACCCGGCCTATATTCTACACTAATGTCGTATTCCTGAATTAACAGCCACCATCTCGCAATACGCGGTATAATGTCGCGTTTAGTGAGGGTAGCTCGGACGGCAGTACAGTCGGTTACTACCTTTACGTGTTTTCCTACTACATACATCCGAAATTTACGCAACGATTCCACGACTGCTAATGTTTCTAGCTCGTAACTATGATACATCGTTTCCTCCCTAGACGTCACTCGGCTAAAATACATAACAGGGCGCAAAGTACCGTCTGACTGTTTTTGTATTAACCTCGTACCGCCCCTTGTACATTCTATTGTACATAATATTAGAAACCATTAAAGCCCAAACATAGTTTTAAAAAGTACGCATAAACGCCCAGCGTACATTACGATGCACAAAATAAATTTTGTGTCTAGTTTAAATTTTCCGCCAGTATACATGTTAATGGTGACAATTTTTTTATTCGTGTTTAGTTAGGTCAAAGTTTTGACGTCTGTCTAATTTGTATAAGGCAATGGTTGCCCGTCAAATTTCACACACGTGGCAAGATGGCGCGCCGGCGAATACCACGTAAGTTTGAATCACTTTTATCTTTTTAATTTTACAGCTTTTTGTGTGGAGTTTTGATCGTAGTGAATGAATTATTACTATACTGTTGTTTGATATTATTATTTTAATACATAGACACAAAAATATTTTTTAAATCGCTCTTAAAATATTATGTACATTTTATTGCACATTGAGCGTTGCTTCAATTTAACATCCTAAATAATATGTACATTCTAATGTACAATGGGTTATTGTATAAATTAATGGTTTGGTTTTATTTTTACTCTCTAGGTCTGGAGGAGTTCGATATTGAACGTTTACTGGTAGATTCGGAAATTAAAGATTTTATTCCTTCAGACGAAGATGTAGGGGATCCAGAATTCATGCCAGTTCTAGATTCCCCAGAAAATAGGGCACATAATAAATCCGAATCGAGTGACACAGAATCAGAGGCAGAAGAGAGGCCGGTTGGACGTGGTCAAGGTCGTGGACGCTGCTGTGAGAGGACGTGGTGCTGGGCGAGGTCGGAGCCGTGGAACTAGACAGCCGAGAGGCGTATTATGTTCTTCGAAGTTGATTATTTTAGACCAGAATTTAATTAGATTAAAAAAAAAATGTTTTTGTTGATTTTAGAGGCATGTTGCAGTAAATAAGGTGGTTTTAATTTAAGAGACTTGTCGTTAAAGACTAATTTTCAATTAAGGATCTCGATGTCTGTAATAATTATTAACGCTTACAAAATAAAAAAATGGTTTACTAATATTTTTCTTTTTATCCATATAAAGTATATAACACCCAATGTACATTTAAATGAACAAAATAAATAACCGTAATATAGTAGGTAACGCCTAATGTTCATTTAAATGAACAAAATAAATCGCCTTAAAAATCAATTCTTGATCTTCTACATAACACCAGAGTATGCCCAAAAATATACAAAAAAATCCTAAGCGTTTATTTACACAAAAATAAGCGGAGACTTGCTTGGGCATTAACCATGTTCATATTTATGTACATTAAAATGAACACTGGTCATTTAGCTCTCATGGTATTTTTTATTCTTGGGCGTTACGAGGATAAAATTCCTGCAATTCCTAATTTGCATGCATCCGTATGAATTTCTATATCGAATGAAGGGTCATACAAAGCTAACACTGGTTTAGAGCATAAACATGTTTTCAATTCGTTAAAACTATCGAACTGCTTATCACTCCATACCCACGGTACATTTTTCTTAGTTAATTCCGTTAAAGGGCGAGCTATAACCGCGAATTTGTATATAAATTTTCGAAAGTAACTACAAAGACCTATAAATTGACGTACTTCATGTACATTTCTTGGTACAGGAAACCGCGACACTGCAATTAATTTTAGTTCTGCCGGTTGTACACCTTCATGGGAAATTTCATGTCCTAAATAAGTCACTTTCTGTCGTAAAAAAGAACATTTTTGCATATTTAATTTTAAATTTTCTGATTCAAACTTTTGCAACACCGATTCTAACATTTTTATACCAGAACTAAAATCAACTGAGGGTAGTAATAAATCATCCAAAAATGCGAGAATTTCACTATTTGAATTGTCAGTTTGCAACGTCTGGGAACGAATGGAATCAACAATTTTACTTATCATTCGCATAAAAACTGAGGGTGCATTGGCTAAACCAAACGGAACGCGCATGTACTCATAATGACCCTGAGGTGTTATAAATGCAGTTTTGTGAGTGTCTTCAGGTGCAATTCGTAGTTGGTGGTAACCTTGGGCCATATCGAGGCTCGTAAAGTATTTCATACCGGCCAACTTTGAAACTTGATCGTCGATGTTTGGTAACGGATACCTATCTTTTATAGTGATTGAGTTCAGAGCACGATAATCAATACATAACCGACTATCACCGTTCTTTTTCTTTACTAAAATGACTGGAGAGGCATAATCTGACTCGGATTCTTTAATAATGCCGGCGTCTAGTAAATCACGAACTTTGGAATTTACTATTTGTTGTTCAGTATGCGATAACCTATAAGGTTGACGATAAATAGGTTGCTGAGTGGTAAGCTTTATTTTCATGTGTAACAAATTAGTGCAACCGAGATCTTTTGTGTCATTTGCAAAGGTGTTTTTATATTGTAATAATAAATGTATTAAACTATCACGCTCGTCTTTATTTAAACTCCCCATATTGATTTCGGATAAAGGTACTCCGCCTATATTATTATTATTTGTAATTTTATTAGTTGTTAAAATCGAAGCAGACGGGACTGTAAGGCCATATGAATTGGAAAAATTAGTGGCTAAACAATGTGGCTTATTTGGCAAAATGTTTGGCAAGCGAGATAATATTGGCTTGGCTGAACTCACCCGGCTTGGCTGGATCGCAGACTGGTCGCAGCAACCTGCTCGTGCGAGGATTTGGCCGGCTTCCCACTCGATGTCTTTGGTGCCGGTGTTGATAATCTTCATGAAGCCCTCGCGACCGCGAAGTAACGTAGCTGGCAGCGAATAGGAAACACCATGCAGTTCATAGTGGCGTGGCGCTGTGCAGACGTCATCTTCCTCGGTATTGCCCAGCACCCTGACTTTAATGATGGAGGTACCGGGTGGCAAGGACTCTTTGCTTGATGTCACTACGTTGAATTTCTGAATATCTTCGACTACTTGAAGTTCAGCAAATGGGTGAGGGTCCAATCTTAATGATGCAGTTCTATTAGTCACCACCAGCGACACATGATCAGCGTTGATAACTGGCTGACCAACTAATAATTGAATGTCCTGCATGTCAGCTTCTGTTACATGCGCAGTACATCTAACATGAATGTCATCAATTTCTAGGTCAAATTCAACTACTCCGCGGCTTGTAAGTAAACCACCAGAAAAGCCCTTTAGGATGGTGCTCGTAGGTATAATCTTGAGTGCCAAAATACCAACAATATGTGCATTTATAACATTTACCTGGCTTCCAGTATCAATGTAAGATTTCAAAAAAATTCCGTTCACCTTCACGACCTTCTTGTAAATATCATTATAATTTTGCACTAGTTTAATTTCCTTGATGTTGCTGTTCGATTCGGTCGACGACTTAAGCTGTGTGGTTGAAGAGCCAGGGCAGCGGGTAGCAATATGACCCTGTACACCACACTTAAAACAAACGCGTTGGTCAGGTAATGAGCAATTTCGTAGGATGTGGCCAGTCTTCTTACATCGCGGACAGGGATCAGTCTCAAGGTTCACTTTCTTATCTGGGTTCGGCAGCAGTCTGGCGTCCTTGTTCGGCTTGTCACGTGCTTCAAGTATCGGTGAACGATAATCATCGAGGGCACAGAGGAAGGCATCGTATAGTTCATCTGGTCGCTGACATTGGAAAGCCCGTGCATTTGGTTGTAAAGCAGACGGTAACCCTCTGATTATACACGAAACGCTAGCAGCGTCAGACAGGTTACAGCGAAAGCACATGGCGATTTTATCCTGGTAATATTTTGTCATGGTTTCGTTCGGCATCTTCTTCCTGTTCATCATTTCGTCCAACAAAGCACTGAAATCACGATGTTTGGGAAATGCTCTTACTAGCATGCATTTCCATTCCTCCCAGGAGTAGTTATAATCATCGAGTCTATTGTACCACTTACGTGCTTGACCACGTAGTTTATCTTGAAGGTGAAAAGATTTCACTTTGTCGCTCCAGCCGTGTATGTCTCCCAACTGATCAATTTTCTTCAACCATACCGATACTGTGCAATCTTCTCCTTCAGGGTCAAATTCCGGGATAAGGGATGCCGCACGATGGCCTTTGAATTGGTTGAGCGGCAAGGTTTCGTCATTGAGTTCTTGTATCGCCCTACCCACTTCGTTTTCTAGTATACTTTTGAGTAGTTTTCTAGCAGGTGGCGGTGGGAATTCTTCATCTTCACTAGTATGGTCTTGCTCTTCTTCACTCCAGCCAGGCGGACGGACTCCACAGCCAGCAGATGCAGTAGGGCGTCTACGCTTCATGTCCCACTTCTGAGTGAAACGGAGATAAAATAATAAACTTATACACTTTACGAATAATCACTTTTTATTATTATTTTAAGAATATTTATTGAAATTAGTATATTTCTACACAATCGGGCAGAGTTTCGACTTCTCTCGTGTACAAAAGGTGAATGTCACAAAATGAGCGGTTCGAGTATTTATATTCTTCGGCCGTTAGGATGTGACGTCACTAACGGACACTAGGCTTGACTGACAGTCTTTGCATTGGCGTGGCATTGGCTTGGCTTGGCTTGGCTTGGCTTGGCTTGGCGTGGCGTGGCGTGGCGTGGCTGGACACGTGGCGTGGCTGGATACGTGGCGTGGCGTTACAGTATCTATTATTACGACCAATTACTGGAGGGCAAAGGCCTCTTTTCACGCAGAGGATTGGCAATTTCTGGCTTTTATTTACTACAAGTCCAGGTTTTCTCGCTTTTCCTTCACCAATGTCTGTGATGTTCAAGAATGAAAAATCTTGAGTTTGTTTCGGATGTTTCTTCTCAGAGTAATCCAGCTAGGAAACACCAGCTCCATCGATCTATTAAAAAAAAATGACGTGTAAAAGTGTAATTTTTTACCTATTTACAAGATAAAATTCGTTTAATTCGAAAATAAAGTACTTATCTATTCAGAATTGAATAAGTCAGATTGTTACTTGCCCCGATTCGAATCTCTTACATGAAAACGCCTTACCGACTTCTACCGTTGGCCGCTGGCGCCCATCACTACATAGCAATTAATTATTATTATTACTATTGGTAAGGTTTTTAGTATTACACAAAATTAATAATTCTGTATGTGTCTAGGTGCGTAAGTTAAAAAAGTTAGTAAGTGTTAGTTCTAAAAACGTCTTAATAAACGTTTTTATATTTAACTAGCTTTTGCTCACGACTTCGTCCGCGTGGCCTAATAGCTCCCGTTCCCGGCGGATTACCGAGATGAAAACTATCCTATGTCCGTTCTCAGGTCTCAGACTACATCTGTACCAAATATCATTCAAATCGGTTCAGTGGTTTAGGCGTGAAGAAGAGATAGACAGACAGAATTACTTTCGCATTTAGAATATTGGTACGGATTTGACTAGTATGTTTGATTGACAGACAGTCAAGTTTCTAACTTCCAGCAACAACTATCAAAGAAACTACTAATGACAACAACATCCAAGAGTTTATTATGACTACCAAGCCGTATAAAATCAACAGCCAACGGTCACCCATCCACAATCCGACCGCACAAGCATAACTTAACTTCACCGAACAGACCAATGCCTTTTAAATTAAATTCAACCAAATCCACCTAACTTTACTACCTCACCCGGAACGCGAACCCAAACCTTTGTTTTACTGGCCACCGTTTAATATTCCTCATCGAGGCTGAAGACGTACATAAATCGTTCCCCAGCTAACAATACGGGTTCCGTACTGCAACTACATATTTATGAGGTGTCTACGGAACCCTGGTGATGGCCAATCGATACCCTTGCCTGTTAATTGGGGTCTGAGATTGGAACCTTTGTGTCCTCCGAAGTTATATGACATGTAGAAATGGAGAAGAATGAGGGGTCACATAAATGGTGACGGATTAAAAAAATACGGGTGTTCGGGGAAGTTTTTTAGGATAGAGTGGTAATGGGGCTAAGTTGGAGGTTAAGGCGCTGCGTTTAGTCTAAATAGGCGTCGTAAAAGTGTTCTTTGGCAAAATATGTACATTTTAGTGCAGCAAAAAATACTTTAATCTATATCAAACCTATGAGGGTTAAATTACAAATTCTCTTATTGAGCGTGATTCATTATTTTGTTTTCGAACAACTACATGACAAAAATGGAATTACAAAAATGGAATTTCTAAATCTCGGCAAGAATCTCTCTATAAAGTTAATTAAAAAAAATCAAATTGAATTTGTTATTCTTAAGAACAAAATTCTTTAAATAAGTATATCCACTCATAATTATAAGCGTTTCAGCAGGTTTTCTAGGATTAGTGGTTTATATTGATATCTGATTAATTGTGACCACTTGACCACAAATATTAATAAGAACTTAATAATATATTATAATATTACCTTAATTTATAATATTAGAAAGGATACGGTCTAGATTTATTCATTACTAACTGTTCCTCGTGACCTGTTTTTGATTTCTGCTCAGCTCCCGTTTAACACAGAGTGATGTTTGATAGCCTATTTTATTCTTTTAAGTAATAATTTTTGAAAATTCTTTTTGTATTTCCTACCAAGAGCTTTTAAACAAACAGAAGTGTCTTAAGCGTTTTATTTACCGCTTCCTTAGTTACTACTCCGATCCTGTAGATCTTAGCGAAATGTTATATAGCCACAGTCAAACTGTGAATACAGTTTTGTGGGACTTTTTTTTACTTCATAAGTTAATGTAAAAAAAAAATATAGCCTTTAGTAACAAACAAACATCCTTACATACACATTTTTTACATTTATAATATTAGTACAAATTCATCTGGTTGTTATAGAGCATGTTTTAACAAACAAAAAGACAAATAAATAAGCTTTTATCCTTTCACTAATGTCAGTGATGTTCAAATCAACTTAGTGTTAGCATCGACTAAAAAAAACTATAAACGTAAAAAATATACATCCGTTTACACTCACTTAATTTCTCGATCATACTAACTACATAATATTATAAAACAAAGTCGCATTCGCCTGTCTGTTTGTCCCTATAAGAATAGATGGATATTCCCTGCTTACATCTTTAAAACTACGCAACGGATTTTGTTCCGTTTTTTATATATATATATATGGTAGGTAATTAAAGTGTAAAATTCATGCATATAATAGTAAATAATATACCGAGATTTTAATGACATATTTTATTTTTTGGGTAGTGAGAAATCATCAAATGACTTCTCCCGTCCTGGGCGGGGCGGGAGGGCGTACCCCGCAACATAAAGGGCAACCGAAGGAACATGAGTGGGTTTTAGTCAGTAAAAGTCTGTTACTGACTAAAACCCACTCATGTTCCTTCGGTTCTTTATGTTCCGGGGTCACGGTAACTATTATAAACATTCCGCAACCCCATTTTCAATGATATATAACACAGGTACGAAGCTAAGTCGGGTCGATAGTTAATCCATACTAATATTATAAATGGGAAAGTGTGTCTGTCTGTCTGTCTGTCTGTATGTTTGTCTTTCTTTCACGGCAAAACGGAGCGACGAATTGACGTGATTTTTTAAGTGGAGATAGTTGAAGGGATGGAGAGTAACATAGGCTACTTTTTGTCTCTTTCTAACGCGAGCGAAGCCGCGGGCAGAAGCTAGTAAATAATAAAAGATTGTACACTATTAAGTTTTGACACGCACTGACAGCATAAGTGGTTGAAAGTTTTTATTTCGTGAAACTTTCCAAATTGATTGCATAATTAATATATTATGGACATTATGGTTGACCACAAACCAAAACCATTTAAAGTAAGTATGTGCTAATGAGACATTTCATTGACCTCTCGTATACATACGTATTGGTTTTAGGGTTCCGCGAAGAAGGGTGCTGAACAGGACCCTGTTATTAAGCTTTTGTGGTCCGTCCGTCAGAGGGCTGTATCTCATGAACTGTATTAGGTAGAGCTGAAATTTACAAGGAGTACGTATTTGTGTTGCAGCCATAAGTAATAAGAAATTTTAAAATATAGGTTATTAAACATAAAAGTTGGTTCTTACACTAGTAACGTGTTTTTTTTGCCACGACATTATAAGTAAGAGGGGCAATAGATTTTTTGTTATAATTTTTATAGATATTTAGGTGTAGAATTGTTTATTTTACACCTTAATATCTATAAAAAATATTGATTAACTACTTTGTAGAAATTAGTTATAATAATGTTTATCACATTGTAAAGATGCAACTGCCCCTAACCTGTCTACGTATTTTAACTTGTAGGATTATTGTGTTTTTAAGTATTCTTTGCTCGATTAAGTACGGAACCTTTGTGTATAAGTTGACTCGCACTTGGCCAGATTTTTTGTTGTCAAAGTTCCATAGTGATTGCCACAGGACAGTTTTGTGGTCACAAAATAAAATTATTATATTTTTACTTAGTTGTAGATAAGTGGGAAAAACATATTTCATTATAATTATATGAATTATGAAAACAATTTTAAGTAGGTATGCGGTTACGGGTGTAATTTTAAGTCTTGTAATATACTACCAAATCGCCCCAGCTTTGCATGGATGTTATAAATCTTTAATAATCTCGGCAATTCTCTACAATAATTTGCATTGATTATACATAATAAACCTTTATATTTAATCACTCTTTCTATTTCAAAAAATATCAACATAGGGAATATTTCGTCTGTATGTCTGTTAGACGATCTATTCGCCAGTTGTGATCGGCTTGCAGACAGACATATTTAAAATCACGTTTTTACAATACAAATTAGCTTTGTCTATTTTTTTGTGAAATCCTGAGACGGACCTTCGGATGGACAGACGTACAGCCGAGACTTGCCAATATTGTTCATTGGCACCCTCCGTTGTACGGGACCCTACAAAATATACTCATTGAGTGGAGATGTCTATAGGATAAGAATAGAGCTTTAGAGATCATTTATAATTATTCACACATAAGAAGATAGTATAAAAATATATATATAATTAACTAATTAAGAGTACTCTTAATTAGTTCTCTTCATTTTATAACTTAAAAAAAAATTTCTTAGTTACTTAATAACTTCTTAGCTTCAGATATTTAGTTCATTGACTTCGTAGAGGCTTCTTTAGTTTTTGCGTGAGTTAGAATATTACGGAATTGCGGTTCTTTTTTGTATTATTTATTTGCCTTAACAACCGACCTTACCTCTTAAACTAACACAAACGGTGGTGAAAATTAAGAAAAAATTAAAGTTTTAACTTGAATAATGGTGCCGATTCTCTTGTGCACAAACTAACGTAAATTTAAGTTAAGTGCATCTTTCTCTTTCCATTTCTTAAAGAAAAGGACAGAAGATACATTTTAGTTTAATCCTGTCAAATTAGACAGCGCCTGATGAAAATTGACGTATATTTAGACGCCGTGTTTTTAAATTGCGTCTTAATTATCTATGGACTGTCTAAATTTGACAGGACTTACTTAATATTTGATCTTCTGTCCTTTTCTTAATTAAACGGAAAGAGAAAGATGCACTTAACTTTAATTTACGTTAGTTTGTGCACAAGAGAATCGGCACCAATGTATGGTTAACTTAGCTGAGACGAACTTCTACCTACCTATTGTTTTCATAATATTTATTGACCCAGATTTTTAAGCAAAGATATAACAGCAGGGATGGGTATGATATGATACCCATCAAACATTTAAATATTTATTTAGACCTTTTTTTTTTTTTTTTTTTTTATCTTTATTTATTAACGAGGGTTTGATCACACAGTGAACATGTCACCCTCATAGGAAAACTCTTTACAAACATTAGGACCTTAACATCTACGCTTAATACCTAAATCCACTAATTTATACAATATTCTAGCAGCTTTGGATGCAGGGAAAGACAAAATAATATTACAAGCTCCTAATTGCCTGACATTTAAATTATGTTGATCCTGGATCATAATTCTTTCTCTTTCATTTCGGACACATTCCACCATTATATGAAAAACATCTTCGACAATGTTGCATTCTGTACAGTGTGGTGAAGAGACTTTGCCCATCAATGCAGCAAAACTATTTAATGGGATGTGTCCGGAGCGAAGTCTGAAGCTGGTCACTATTTCTTGCCTACCCATATCGGTACCATCGAACCACGGACCGCAATGAATGGTTGGTTGAACAGTTCGATACCAAATGCCTTTTGTCAGTGACTTCACGTCAAAGTACTCTTTCCATAATTTGTGAGTGCGCGACCTTACTTCGCACAGCACATCTGTTAAACAGGGTTGAAATGTCACCGGCACGCCCTCCGTGCACGCTTCCTTGGCCAACACATCTACTTTTTCATTATCTTCGATACCGATATGGGAAGGAATCCATTGTAATACAACATTTTTATTCTTATTTTTTAATCTGAAAACTAAAATTAATATTTTGTATGCTATCGGATTGCCACGGAAATTAGTTGTACATTTATTTATATGTTGGAGTGCGCTTTTGCAATCGGTATAAATTACGCAATTTTGAAAATTGACTGAATCCATGTATGAAATTGCCTCCAAAACAGCTATTAACTCGGCAGACATCACTGAAAATTTTGGGTCTAATTTAAACTTGTAATGTGTATTACATTGAGGATCGTAAAAAGCCGCACCAACATTACCTTGAACTTTTGATCCATCCGTATAGATCCTGTAATATCCAAAATAATTACTGCTAAAATATTTACTACATATAATTCGTAATTGAAATTGATTATAAGATTTTTTTGACTCTGTAATATCTTTAATCAGTGGTTTAACTGTACAAGACAAATTCACACTGCTTACCCACTTATCAAGTGAAAATATGCCTAGTTTATTATTCGAGTATATATTTATGCTATTTAGTGATTCAAATATGTGAACTAATAGGGGTTTTTTTTTACGGCTCCAATATGTACCTTGACAGAGATTGCTAAGCTTCTTAATTATTGCCCACGTATTACAGTCTACAAACGTTCTAACCTTCAAGTAAAATTTACCTGCTAGATAGTACCTGCGTAAATGTAACGGCTGCAGGTGGAGTTCACATTCCATTACATGAATGGCTGTACTTTTTATGAAACCACCAATGACCCTCAAACATTGGTTTTGAATTTTGGTCAGTTTATTCAAGTGAGTTTGGCAACTATTATCATATAAAAAACTAGCGTAGTCTATTCTGCTGCGTATTATAGCAATATAAAGACGCCGTAAATGAGATGGGTGCATGCCCCAACCTGGGCCCGTAAGAATCTTAAGGACATTTAGAAATTTTGAGGTTTTCTCTTTTATTTCGTTAATATGTTTGGACCATCTTAAAGATTGGTCTAACCACATTCCCAAATATTTATAATTATTTACTATCGCCAGAGGCCTATTATTTATACTTATCTGTGTTATATGTTTCTTAAAACCGGTTTGAAATATACAGATTTTGCTTTTATCTACTGAAATATTTAAACCAATATCTTGAATCGAGTTGTTAAATAAATCTACCGCCGTTTGTAATCTGTGTGTCGCCTCAGTAATATTGTTAGTAGTATAGTATAGTACGAAGTCGTCTGCAAACTGAGAAACAAAAACATTATTTATGTTTTTACAGATGTTTATGGTCGCTATATTGAATAATAACGGGGATAATGGATCTCCTTGTGCTAATCCACGGCCCGTGGATCTACTTATATAAGAATCATTTATTAGAATTTTAAGATTTCTGCTTTTTAAAAAGTTCCACAAATACGTACATAATTTCCGTCCTACCCCCAGGTGATCCATTATACGAATTAAGCAATGTAAATCAATGTTATTATACGCATTATCTAGATCAATAAAACAGCATACGGTAATTTGTTTTTTAGAAAATCCTGTCTGAATTCTGGAAACCACACTAGTTAGATTGTTTAATGTTGATCGACACTTTCTAAAACCTGTTGTGTTCTGTGCTAACATACTCTTATTTTCTATAAACCACTCTAATCTATTGAATAAAATGTTATGGAAAATTTTGCAAATACATGAGATCATAGAAATAGGGCGCAACGAAGAACTTAAACTAGGATCACGTCCGGGCTTCGGAATTGGCACTACCACTATATCACGCCACTGTTTAGGGACAAAAGAGTATAAGAAAAAATTATTAAACAACTTGAGCAATATTAGTTTGCCATTTTCGGGTAAATATTTTATCATAGAATACGCAATATTGTCACATCCGGGGGTTGTGTCTTTATTTTTTATGCATCTATTAAATTCCTCGATTGTAAATGGTATTTCTAGCTTTGGGTTTACCGACGTGAGTAAAGGATCGTCGCGTGTTACGTAATCGGGTGATAAACTGCTAAGCAATTTACTTGCGTTATGGCTGTCTATATGTAGATTTGGTGTTCTATGTCCTTTCACCCATCTCATTCTCCGCCATAGTTCGCTATGTGTCGTAGTTTGATCCACAGTCGAACAAAAGGCTTGCCATGATTTATTTCTTGAGTTCCGTATATATCTTTGCGCATCACAAATTTTACTTTGTAGCAGTGTTAAGTTATGAGGGGATGGATTGCGGCGAAACTTAGCAAGGGCAAGTCGTCGTTCTGCCACTGCTTTAGAGAGACTGGGACTCCAATATGGTTTTGGTGTAAATGTCTGGTCCGGGTTGGAATTAATTTTTGTGTATGGTATATACAACTCTGCAGCCATATTTAAGTAGTCTATGAATATATCGTAACTCTGTTGAAGATCATTGTGTGATGTATAATTTTCAAACAAGTTATTTAATAAGTCTTGGTAGGCTGTCCAATTTGCCTTTTTAAAATTACGACGTGACGTGGAACTATTACTGGCTTGGAAATATGTAGAAATTTTAATGATGCAATGATCACTTCCTAACGTCTCATTCATCACTTGCCAATTCAAGGATAAGCTTATGTCTGATGAAGCTAATGAAATATCGGGACACGACTGCTGTATTACCCCATTAACTAACTTAATACGTGAGTAATCACCGTTGTTTAATGAAATAAAGTTATTATCAATAAGAGCCTCAAAAATTTGATTCCCTCTTCGGTCTATTTTATTAGACCAATTGGAATGGTGTCCGTTAAAGTCCCCTAGGAGCAGGGTTTTTTTGTTTACCTGAGAGAATAGTTGGTCCCAGTCTGACTGGCTAGTATTAACGGAAGGAGGGCAGTATACCGATATAATATTTTCAATTTGTTGGCAATTAAAAAGTTTAACGTGAAGTCTTTCTATACCTGGATTACTCAACTGTGATCCATGGCAAATTTGAGATTTAATAGACCTATGCGTGAGAATTGCAACACCTCCATAACCATCGTCTCTGTCCCTACGATATATCGAATAGTGTTTCACTCTAAGGTGGCTTTCCGCTTCTAACCAAGTTTCACTTAATATTGCAATGTGAACTTTGTCTTGTATTAAAAAATTTTCAAATTCGTTTAACTTTGGCCTAATGCTCTGTGCGTTCCACTGGATAATATTTAGTTTGACAATATTTTTACCGTTATTCGTCATTTGAAAAATAGTCAAGAATAGATTTAAGTACTGGCCAATCCGATACATTGTCAACAACTACTAGTATTAACCATTCAACACAAGTTTTAATTACTCCTTTAACAATCATTTGTATAGTGCTTCCTTTCATAAATATTATTTCTTGTAGTCTTTTTAACAAATCTTTAAAACTAATATCTCTCTGTGTTTTTCTTTCGGGTTTTTCTTTGGATGTCTCTGTTTCGTAATGTTCTTCTTCCATCTTATTCCACTCGAATACCTCTAGATTCGAAGACTTATTTTGCTTCTTACCAGAATCTGTCTTTGCTGATTGATTATGTATCTGTGCCTTAGTAGTCACTTCCGCGTAAGTATGTTTCTTAATGTTTTGTGTCGGCGTTCCATCCATATCTTGTGCTACCGAAAATCTAATTGAGGTTTCCGGTTTCTCTTCTTTCGGGTGCTCCTGAGCTGGGATAGGCTCTTCTTTAGGGACGTATATAGTTAAGGCCTTTCTGTAGGTGCAATTGAATTCCGACATTAACTCCCTTATTTTTTTTTCCTTTAAGAAGATTGGACAGGTTTTTGATAGGGATATATGTCTTCCATTGCAATTAACACAAGTCATGTTTGTGGTTTCGCAGTTGGCATGATTCTTTCCACATTTTGGGCATACCACTTTAGTACTGGGACACTTTTTGAGTACATGGCCGTATTTCCAACAGCGCGAACATTGCGTCACGGGAAATATGTATGGGTCTACTTTTATTCTCAATCCATGAGTGTAAATATATGGAGGTACATATGAGCCCTTAAAACAAAGGCGAACCGCTTCACTGGGTGACCATCCATCCTCTTCGAAATTCTTTCTATTCAAGCGACTTACCGATATAAGTTTAGCTGGCTCTGGGCAAGAAATACTTTCTAAAATACTTTCTTCTGACATGTCCAAATCCACGTCTCTTATTACACCATACGACCAGCTCTTTTCCATCGCTCTTTGGATTTGCCATCCCATGTCGATAAAATGTTTGCATGTTTCTATTTTTTCCGCGCTGATTTCATTAATTACTTCTATGCGAACTCGGTACGGATTGATGAATTTCACCCTAACTATATCATTTATATTCTGGTCCCTAAATAATTTAGCTAAACTAAATTGTTTTGGTAGTTTTTCTTTGCAGGAAATGTATACTTCAATTTTTTCAGTCTCCTTCAAAACTTTCTCCTTTCTTTTAACTTCTATCCACTCTTCGTCACTACTTTCTCTCATCCTTTTATTGTTGCTCATTACTTCACGTTGTACATCTTCATTTAACGTGTCAATGCCATTCAAAGAATCATTTAACTCATTACTAGAAACATCGTTATCGCTCATCTTTACGTAAACAAGTCGCTCCCGCGGCAGGTACGTGGCCGGCCGGCCACGTGCCGCAACTACTCGTGTGCACTAAACAGACGGCGTAAACCACTTATAAGTACACGACTCGCTCGCACGAATGCCGCGACGATACTGATTTAGACCTTTGAAATCACAAACATTTATATACTAGGTACTTTTTAGGTATTTTGTTTGCAGCTATCTCTGAAAGTGCTGACTGGTCCAATTGCAAAAAAATGTCACTGATATAAGTCAACTGGATTCTAAAATGCTACAAAATAATGAGCAACGAAGTCGCGTGCAAAAGCTAGTTATTAATAAATATATTAATATGAAGTTAGTGACGAGTGAGCCAGCAACTCGCATGTAATATCGCACAGAGCTTACAACAATCTTTTTCAAGTGGTTCCACGAACTAACGCTTCCGTAAGAGAGAGACAGCAATACCCGCTACTTTTCCACCCCCGACCTTTCAATTTTCGTCCGACGTTTCTTATTTAGTTTCTCGCAAATTATCTCCAATTCTTCATATTATTAAACATCCAAGGGGAGAACTAACCTCCCCGTGGGGGGGTGGTAGGGGGCGGCGGGGGCTTAATGACGGGGAGCGGTCAGTTCCCCTCCCCTAGCCGGCACACTTGTTTCTTGTAAAATTTTTCCCCAATCTTTATTTTCTTCGTGGACGTATATAATTAGAGTTTTGGTCGGCGCGTGTGTGCGTGTGCTGCGTGTGTGCCGCGTGTGGCGCGCGTGTGTTGTATACAGGGTGGTGTAAGACGGGTTATTAGTTTTCTTACCAGTTTCGGTTCGGGATGCTTTTGTTAGATTTCGATAATTTCGCAACGGCCGTCCGTGGGGTGGAAAAAATCAATATAGTTGTTAGTATGTTGGATATGTTTGAACTCGCGTTAATTAATATATGAAGGCGTTGTGTTGGCAACACTGGTACCTACCTATATATCTACCTATATCGTGACTTCTTAATGGTTGGGTGTAGTGTAGATGCCTATTTATCTGAATTATTATGTACAGACTTCATGGAAGTTGGTTTCTTGGAAATTGTGAAAGCACGTGTATCATATATTATAATGTGGGAATGAGGATAATGCGTAATTTTCTTAGCTTTTTGGTGCTTGTTCTGTTTGTAAGGAAAACATGAATTATTTGGATAAGTACTTTGATGCGAAATTCAAAGTTTATAATAATGAACACATAAATAATAATACAGCTTCTATTGAATTGAATACATGTAACTTTAACGTTTGTTACTGTTCATCATTTTGTTTTATAAAAGGTAAAATTGTTAGCAGTAGGGTTTGAAAAATATGAATTTTATTATTACAGTCATACACATATCGCATATTAAAGTTAAATTAAATGAAGTACATAAAACTTACTTAAGTTTAAAAAAAAATAAGGAATTTTGGATTTTTTCCTTTACTTGTGCTGTAAGACAATGCCCCTAGCCAAATTTTGTGATTCTAAGTCCACGTGTATCTTTTAAAAGACATTTTTTTTCAAAATTGTTATATGTTTCAACTTCATACCTCCCCGAATTCCTAAGAAAAAGGTTTTTGGCAAACATACTGACCGTTCCGTTTCCTATTCCTTTTTTATTTTGAAATACGGTAAACTAATACTTAAATTGGTTTTTCAATTATTTGAATAGAATAGAGCATAAAAGCCCGGATGTCAATGAATTGAATAACAGTACAATCCTAGTCGAAATAAAATCGTAATTAAGTCGAACTGTTCATTAATTTCATTACTTATTATTAAATAAATATATAATATGTATGTTCTATGTTCTACAACCGATGCCGTAGCCAAAAATATAGTTTTTAGAATTTTTGTTTCTTTGTTTGTCTGTTTATCTGGGATTTGGGGTTTGTGTGTTTGTCCTGGATGAACTTAAAAAGTACTTCATAGATTTAATTCAAATTTTGCGTGAATATTACCAAGAGGTCGGGTCAACACATAAAATAAGCTATCACGCTATATCACCTTTTTATGATGAATAATGAATTCTTACATCAAACTGATGTAAGAAAGTAAGTTGTATCTGTGTAAGTATAATTTAAGTGAACTGTTAAAAACAGCATAGGTATCTATCAATGTTATTTATGTTATCTACTAGCTTTTGCCCGCGGCTTCGCTCGCGTTAGAAAGAGACAAAAAGTAGCCTGTGTTACTCTCCATCCCTTCAACTATCTCCACTTAAAAAATCACGTCAATTCGTCGCTCCGTTTTGCCGTGAAAGAACGACAAACATACAGACACACTTTCCCAATTATAATATTAGTATGGATGTATAGGTAGATAAATGAAATTTACGCAGACAGCGTCGCGGGCAGTAACTAGTAAAAAATAAACTAAATAATACTATTATATTATTGTTTAAAAACTCCTAATCGACTCGCTTCATGTAAAATATTAATGGTTTCAGGTTCAAAGTTATTGCTTCGTTAATACTTAATAACGACAAAATTAAGTAATTACGAGTTACAAGCAAACAGACATTTAATAAACTCTACAATTGTTTCACGATTCTATAATTATAATGAGTAGTTGTATAAACTAATAGGTAAATCATAATAATATTTATTCGGACTTAGAAAATTGAAAAAGTTTTTTTTTTTGTGAGTGGGAAATCGTCATATGACTGCTCCCGCCCTTCGTGTCAGACTTTTACTGACTAAAACCCGCTCATGTTCCTTCGATTGCCCTTTATGTTCCGGGGTCACGGTAACTATTATAAACATTCCGCAATCCCGAGTTATAAACATTCCGCAACCCCGGAAAATTGGAAAAGTCTACCGATAGTTATGTTCAAAGTATAAAAATTCGAGAAAATCAAATACCTTTTCCTCAGTAATTTTCTCTGAAAACTATACCATATTTAATGGATACGACTGTCTGTCTTATTGTCTGTCTGTTGCTGCGGTCTGTTAGAGAAGATCCTACTCGGCGAAAAAAGAAGATTTACTTGACTTACCCTATTTATAGAATCAGGATGTGAATATTTTTTAGTTAAACATAGGTAAGTATTTAAATATAGGTCTCAGATTAAAGTACTTAGAAGAATTCGACGATAAAACAATAAGACAAATTGGTTATAAGCCAGCAGTACGGTGTCCATATTGACAGTGGAGTAGACGGACAGTCCTGTGACATCTTGTTAAAAAGAACATTTTAATATGTCACATTAATAACAGTAATCATGGATATTTGAGGGTTCCATGAAAATAAATTTGCGTTAAATAGTTTGTAATATACTAAAACTGCAGAGATTATTCGATTGAAAATGTTAAGCTCTGTAATTGGTCCGTTATTTTTTTTTTCGCTAATAGGAAGCTACGTTATAATTCGCTGTGTTATCCTTCCTATACGTTATGTTATGAAATATTTAATATTCACAGGTTAGGTCGAAGGTCGTAACTAGTTTAGTTATTTAAAAAAACCCTTGAATGAATACACTCAAAACTAATAACAAGTCTAGTAGGAGTCAGATTCGCTCAAAAAAGGTTCCAATAGGTTTTCCTGTAATCTATAAGTAAAGAACCGCTTATGGTACCTTTTCATATATCTACTATATATGAAATCTTAATAAAGATCCTTGATAAAAAATAAGAGACAATAGACAATCAGCCGTAAATACAAGTATTCAAGAAGAGGAAGAACAAAAATATTTTATTTTACACACAGAGATACCCATAGTGCAGAAATCCACATGTAGACTCTTATTGCCCTTACTAATAATCACTGTGTAAAGTTATGCAATGAATAAGGCCTGTGTAACCCTACATTTTTGACGTATAAACCTGTCATAACTTTATGCAGCGTTTATTAGTAAGGCGCTTAATGTTAAACAATAAAATAAAAAACGAACGTTGTTTCAAGTATTTTTATGTTCCTATAGTTTTTCATTCGAACCTCAAAATAAGTGCACTGCTTTATATTTTTATTCGAGACATCCACTAAGACCTGACCGCTTTGATGTCAACTCGAATCACTGGTCCCAAACCGTACAAATAACTGGGGCCATTGTAACAAGTCTCGACCCCCGCCCGGACTACGTTACGAAAGGTAAACATCCCGATTGTTGTGACCCCACGACCAGACTATGTATACAAGCTTGGTTTTATTGAGACAGTTATCTTAGATCTATCATTTTTTCTTGAAAAATGAAATGTGTTATTTTGGTAGTGCTTATTTAGATTGACTCAATTATTGTTGTTTGACAGCTTGAGGAAGTAAGCTAAGTCTAATAAAAGTTAATTTGTGTTAAAAACGTTATTTTAATCATAATGTTAATTTTAAAAACGACCAGTTTTGCCTTAAAATTCATTAATTTCTTAGATAATCTTAACTATCTAACCAGGCCGATTCTGTCCTGTCGTTAAATATTGAATTCAAATCAATTGATAAAAAATGCATCGCGCTTAACCTTACATTCTGTCTGCCTGTCATAGACTTATTCTTATATTAATTTCTTACTTTGTTGTTGAGAAAATTAAACGTTGTGTGACTTTAACAGGAATATTGCTTAGCTTATACACGTGTTGAGTTTTATTTATTTTCTTTGTATAGTAAAAAAGGTTCTAGAACTTGAGATTTTGTATTAATTTCAACTAAAATTCCAGATTTAACCGATCCTTAGTAACAAAAAAATATCCTAACTATACTACTTATTTATATTATTAAAGCAAAATACTTAATACACTTCGAAACAGTAGATCAGAAAAAACCCATTTTTTTTCTTGAACCCCAGTAACTTAAAAAACAACCAAACCAGAATCTTAAAAGCTACACACAAAAAACGTGTCATGTGAACCTATTACGCGAAATCGTGTCGATTAAACCCCGCCCTTTATTCCACGTCACTATAGGTAAATACCCCGACGTCCCTCGCTCATGGTCACCCTACACCTAATATGTATACAAAGTTGTTTTTTATTGAAACGGTTACTATTGCACCGTTTTGTGGTACTTATTGGAAACCGATTTTTTATTTAAGAACTAGATTTTGCACGTGGCTTTTTCTGCTTGAATGGATTGATATAAACCTATTATTTACACAGATTATTTTATTTATCAAAGGGAGTTTTTTATACTCTTTTAATTGTTTAATTGGCAATCATTGATCCAAAAGGCGAATAAAAAATAAAACTAAATAGTTAAAATCATTTTCAGGAATAAAATCTGTTAAATTAACTCTAAAAGTGTTTTAATTCATGGGGTTTAACTTCTTGTATGCCGTAATTAATAAAAAAATAGAAAAGTTATTGTGTCTCGCGTATATATGCGCTTCTGGCAGTCTAAGGGTTAAGCATTTTTTAATTAATTTTAATAATAATTTTTAAAAATGACTAGATAGGTGAGGACCATAATGTATGTTTGTTACTTTTTTACGCTTTACACACATTTTTTTATTATTAATAGTACATAAAACATCCTAAAAAACATATTCACTAACATTTTACTACCAAAACAGCGTTTAAAAACACGTTCCACAAATGTCGACTTTACCCACAAATCCGAACAATACATGTAAGAAACTGATTTCCCAAATTTGTTTATTTTCAAGATAAAATGTAACAAGGAATCGGCAATCTTGACCGGTGCCGAACGAATTGATAAAACATTCAAATGGCTTGAGGGGACAGATGTAAGCTTCGATTAAATCTCTATCGTTGACAATAAGGTATTTTCAGTAAATAATACTATTCAATATTTTTTTTACGGGCCTGTTGGTCTAGTGGTTAGTGACTCTGACGGCTAAGCCGGAGGTCGTGGGTTCGATTCCCACCAAGGGCAAACTTTGTGTGATGAGCATGATTGTTTGTTCTGTGTCTGGGTGTAATTTTTCTATACTATGTATGTATTTATAAATTATATACTTAAGTATGTTTATCAGTTGTCTGGTTACCATAGTACAAGCTCTGCTTAGTTTGGGATCAGATGACCGTGTGTGAGTTGTCCAAAGATATTTATTATTTTGTTAATTAGATCCGGACAAGTGCCAATGTGACTTTTTTAATTCATATTTACTTTTTAAAGTTTATCTTGGACATCGCTGACACCCCGTGCAATTGTCATTCGTAGAACTTTGACGTAGTTAACCAGAACCCAGAAAGTCTGAACAGTCTAAACATGGGATACCGTGTCGCCTAGTTACTAGCTTGTGGGGATCTTTATTTTTGTCT
Organism: Athetis lepigone; assembly: GCA_033675125.1. Classification (NCBI taxonomy): domain Eukaryota; kingdom Metazoa; phylum Arthropoda; class Insecta; order Lepidoptera; family Noctuidae; genus Athetis; species Athetis lepigone. The sequence continues at coordinate 12,440,627 of CM066234.1, forward strand.
TTTAATTTTTTATATTTGTCCTTTTATTTTAATTTTGTGTTTGTTTATTTTGTTACATACTTACATTGTTTTCACATGTAGAAAAAACAAAAAGAAAATGTAACCAAGATTTTGTAAAACATAATTTTTTTTTAAGTGTGTCCGTGGAGTTTCTTGCCTGTTCTTCTCCATAGAGATCTACGTTTTGGAACAGGCAATTAGCGTCACTTTTCTTTTCTGACTAACCGACCGACTCTTTGACAATTCATAAGTACCTGTAAATGGTCTAAGTGAAATAAATGCTTTGAATTTTGAATTTTGATCTAGAAGCAGATGCTTTAAAACAGTGATTTTCAGGTGAATTCAGTAAGGCTAACAGCCGATCCCGAGATAATTGGAAAAAAGGCTAGGGAGATGATGAACTACTTTCGATTAAATTATAATACCATAATAATTCACTGATGTCAGTGATGGCTCAGTAGGTACCTCACTTTCTATGTTAGAGGTTGTAGGTTCCAATTTACTACAGAGGCTTAAATAACTGACCGTTTTCTTGTAGTAGGTACATGTTCGTAAAATCGAAGATCCTTATAATAGGCGAACGACATAAAAAAAAGTAATTAGTCCGTCAGTGAGATTATTAAAAAATTTTGAACACGTATTTTTTCTTTTTTCTCGTAAATGAAAAATGACAACGATACAGTGCGTTGAAGTTGCGCGTCACGTCACGATCAGATACAATTTTTGCAGCACGGTGATGTCAAAAGCCCTCACTCCGGAACTTTGTTGCTCATCTTTTTATTATTTTAATATTTTGATCAAGCAAAAAATACGAGTCCCGTATTTTTGGCCGATCTACAAGACGGACTAAACAGAATGCCATTTTTTTATGCTGTCGTCATCCCTATTAAATATACATAAGAAGAATATCGATCAACCCAGCAGATTTGTTTATTTATTTATAGATTGTTTATGTAAAAATCAGACAAGAGCGAGAGCGAGTCTGTCCCACACACGAAATTTTCCGATCTTATATCAAAGTAAATCACTATCGATGGTATTTACTTGATTTAAATATAATAGTTTCAGAAATAAAGGAGGAATAAGTAACATTTCTACTTATACCAGAGAAATTATCACCATCCTATAAAATAGTTTAAGGGTGTGTGTGTGTGTTTTTAATATCGTACGTATTCTATAACGCATCCGGGATTGCCCCGCATGCAGAAAATTACATGCAGCGTGAAACCCGGCAGCCTACGATTTAGTTTATTTATTTTAGGATCACGCCCCGCGTCCCGCGTGCATATTCCACGCATTGCAATAAATACTTGTATGAAAAGTACATTTGCGGGATTTACGCATGCGGGGCAATCCCGCTTGCGTTATGCATATAATTTTAGCTTCATCTCTACCAAACTTAAATGCGTCGCATGTCTATTATCGGAAGCAACATTGCTCTGTGACAGATTTAGACATAGATTCACAGGAAAACCTCACGAAAGAACTTATATATTAAGACTAAAAGCCGTTGTTTCAGAACCGAATAATTTTAAACCAACCTTGAATAATTTGTGAATTCTATTTCCGCATGTGGAGAGACGATTCAGATATGATCATGTCACAAGATTGAGTGTGGTGTCTGTCACGTAGCTTAAAATAGGTCACATTATGAGTACTTTATTATTAGACTAGCTTTTGCCCGCGGCTTCGCTCGCGTTAGAAAGAGACAAAAAGTAGCCTATGTTACTCTCCATCGCTTCAACTATCTCCACTTAAAAACCACGTCAATTCGTCGCTCCGTTTTGCCGTGAAAGAAAGACAAACATACAGACAGACAGACAGACACACTTTCCCATTTATAATATTAGTATGGATTAAGTCTACTCAATTCTGGTTTAAGGTCTCTGCACACAGCCGGCGTGGCGTGGCGGGGCGCGGCGTGGCGGGGCGGTGACGCTGCGCTGGCGCGGCGGCATCGGTCAAGGTCTCTGCACACAGCGGGCGCGGCGCGGCGGGACGGGACGGCGACGCGACACTGAGCAGTTGTAATGTACTAGATATTAAGGACGACGCCACACAGAGCCGTCCCGCTCGACGCGACGGTCACCGTCGCGCCACGCTGCCGCCGCGCCGAGCGGGAATACAAGTCAGAAGCGGCGGGGACCGAATGGGACGGTGATCGCGCTCGCAGTGTGACCGATGCCGCCGCGCCAGCGCAGCGTCGCCGCCCCGCTACGCCGCCGCCGCCGCGCCCCGCCACGCCACGCCGGCTGTATGCAGAGACCTTTACACTGCGAGCGCGATCACCGTCCCATCGGTCCCCCGCCCCTTCTGACTTGTATTCCCGCTCGGCGCGGCGGCGGCGTGGCGCGACGGTTACCGTCGAGTCGAGCGGGACGGCTCTGTGTGGCGTCGTCCGTAATATCTAGTACATTACAACTGCTCAGTGTCGCGTCGCCGTCCCGTCCCGCCGCGCCGCGCCCGCTGTGTGCAGAGACCTTTATTGGTTTATGAATATTTCAATAGAACACGAGGTGATTCTCATAATATTTAACCACGATCCGTCCTAAATTACGTGCTACAATTATTGAAGTTTTTTCTGCTATTGTTTACTTTTATTATACACCTAAACCTTCCTCACGAGTCACTCTGTCTATTGGTGAAAACGGCATGATAATCCGTTCAGCAGTTTTTGTGTTAATCTAACATACAGACAGGCAGGAAGTGGGAGATTTTGTTTTATGATAAAGAATAATCTTTATTGAAATTGCTAAATTATGTCTTTTTTGAGTTGCTGATTCTGATCCTTACTGATCAGTAGGTAAGGGTGTCTCCTCCACCTCGTTTATGATTTAAAATTCGAGATAGTAAGTATGTACACTGCTCTTTATTGAAAAACTTCGCCTTGCCGCCATCCTCACTAATAGGCAGAGCTCGATACATGAGCACGCGCCTCGTTATCGCACATTACACAAAGCAAATATTAAAGATCGCGAAAACTTTGAAATAAATATATCAAAGTTGTTCTCTTTTCCTTTACACGTGTCGCCACGCTTCAAGGACACCCGACATTCCGACCAGCGCTGCCGAAATGTAATAAAACAATGTCTACAATTGTAACGTAATATTTTTCATGTTATTAATACAAAGAAACAACAATTTAAACAACAATTCTACAACAAATAAACGACTAATCGCAAAAAAAGTCTTCAACAAAGTGATTTGTACGACGCAACGTATTTTCCACAAAATGGGAGAAGAGAAAAAACGCAAAAAAGCATATTTTAGCGCGTTATAATTTCAGCGCGACGTCGACGAAAAATTCGATTCGGCTACATTGTCATCCGAGGCTCCGCTACGTCAAAGAAAATATAATAAAAGTGAAAAAAAAAAATACTACATCACACACGGAATAAAATAAAGTAAAATGAAATAAAAAGACATGCGAAGGAAATACATTGCCATTTCTACAGGGCGCGCACACATACGCGCCGTCCAATTTATAATATTGTTTTCCTTAGGATATATTTTTTCACTAGTGGAGGAAGAGGGTGGGAGCCTCCCGGGCGGCCTCCCCCAGATATTATTAAAGACGTATACTCACACATTCTTGCCGAAACGGAGTGTGATTAGATTAATATACGTTCGTGTGTTTGTGCTCGTGTCGTGGGGTGATGCGAGGACGGACAGTCGACCTAATACAATGATATGAGAACCTTTTATAACCTGTGACGTGAGTATCAGATTTCAAAAAGATGCTCCTTATAATTGGTGGAAGAGAACCCAGTTACTGGGGAACTGTGGAACCCAGTTACTGGGCTGACAGTTTTAAAATTGCCGTTTTCGCTGTTACAGCTTGCTATCAATCAAACTAGCTTCCCTTTCCTCATTGTCTATGTCTGTGTGGAGATACAGTTTTACTGCGTATAGAGGAGATGAAATTGTGAGTTTTTTTTTATAAGTACTTACTTCGTTCGGTTGTTTTTCTTGCTTGATGCGACGATTTATATTTCAGTTTTGTAAATTGCATTCTATACTTTATTACCAACGAGGCGACAAAGTATGTATTTTTATTTCAACGTTTGAAAATTAATGCTCGTGCCTTCTCCATATAAGAAGAGGTCTTTGCTTTGCTGATCAACATTTGTGAGAAATTCTAGTTTTTGCCACATTTTACGGATGCATATGTTTTTGCAGACGCAGAAAAATCTCCTTATGTATAACGAGTAGTCCTTTTCCAAGTATTAATCAATGAAATTCATAAAAAAAATATTCAGCGATTTATACGTGAAAACGTGACAGACTCATATTATAAAACTGGTTTTATAATTTGAAGTGACAGAGTGACAAATTCGTTCAGTATTAAATTCTGGTTCAGCTTCGAATTTGAGTAAAAAGGGTGCAAAATACTTTCTTCACGTATTACTTTACTAGTTACCGTGACCCTTAAACATAAAGGGCAATCGAAGGAACATGAGTGGGTTTTAGTCAGTAAGAGTCTGACACGCCCTCCCGCCGCACCCAGGACGGGAGCAGTCATTGGAAGATTTCCCACTCACCAAAAAAAAAAAAATGTTACTGTTAAGTTTCAACATAATCCGTTCAGTATTTTTTGCGTATAAGACTAACAATCATCCATTGATCCATTGTCACGTTTACACATTTATAATATTAGGAAGATTATTGAGAGAATGGGTTGGTCTTTATTCTGCGGGTAATAGGGGCGGTTTTTGCAGATCAAGTGTTACTTTTCTTTGACCCTTATAGCACCTTATAGTGTGTCCTGCTCTATATAAGAGTAAACCATTATGATCTTATGTTCATTATCTCTTTTATAGATATTCAAACAAAAGATTTATGTACTCGTAAATATTATGTTTTGGCATATATTTTCGGATGTAGGTCGAATTATATCTAGTCTATGGTCCTTTAAGGTGTGAGCACCTTTTACACAATGGCCCAAGTTTGTCTTGTACACATACAGACGGAAGAAGGTAAATCTACTAGAATGTACCTTTTAATGATTTTCAATTTTATTGCTAAAGTTTTAGGTTTAAGGTCGATTGGGAAATTTTACAGTTTTCAGTAGCTTAATGAACTGTACTAGTACTGTTCTGTCTGTAAAGACAGCAGGAAAATTAAAATAATAAAAAGTTGGTTTCATTCTTCTTTTTCAATTTTTTTTTGTATAAACGTTAAAAAGTAAAAAAAAATGTGTTAAGTAAATAAATAATCAACGGAAAATTCTCTTCATTTCTTTATTATCTAATAAAAATAATCTTTAATTAAAAAATGAGATAATTTTCTAACTGTGGTTTTAGATCCAAAGCTATTTATATTTATTCAACCCTGTAAACTTTTTGCTTGCATTACAAATTCAACACATGTCTATTCAAAAATTTTTTTTTTATTAACCTACCAAATAACTAAGCCTCAACTTTAATACTATTAGAAAACTAACACAGTAACTACCAACTATCAAACTCGATCGTTACATTATATTTTGATCCATTGCGCAATTTCTTTCAGAACAATAACAATTTTATAGAAACAGTCGTTGTTCAGACGTAATGGATTGTAAAATGTTATTTCTATCGTTTAGTTTTTGACCTTCGATTCGGAGATGTTCCTGTGTTCTTTATATTTGGATTGTGGAGTTTGTAAAATGGATATTGTTGGATATTGTACAGAAGCACAATCGTATTATTATTATTAAAGCGAAAGCCTTTAAGGTCGTATGTTTTTAACGTTTTCAAGAATCAAAGAAGGATGGAAATTAGCTGATATTTAACCTTACGACGACCAAGCGACAGCCGGCTGTAGGCTGCTATTGTCTTTCTATTGTGTCTCGAATCACGTGTGTTCGAAGGTTGAATACAGCTTTCTTAGTATTGTTTTAGTTTCAGCATTAATTTAATCAATTTCAAAATTCTAAAATATTAATTACCTATTCTATCTTGGTGACTGTACATAAAGCGTAAATAGACACAAAATCTTACAGAGCATTGTTTTTCAGCATTTCAGTCACTTAGACTTTATATTATCTTGTTTTTTTTTATCCTTTTCCTGTTACCTTTAATAATGTACTCAATAATTTGTGCTGTCATTATCACTCAAAGTCAAACAATTTGTTTCTAATAGACCATTAAAAAGGCACTTTAGAACGTCAAAAACAAAGAAAAATAAATCTAGTTAAGTTACTCGACTACCAAACTACTCCATCATCATCTCCCTAGCCCTTTTCCAACTATGTTGGGGTCGGCTGCCAGCCTAACCGGATCCAGCTGGATACCGGTGTTTTACGTGGAGCGACTGCCTATCTGACCTCCACAACCCAGTAACTGGGCGACACGATACCCTTTGGTTAGACTGGTCAGAGTTTCTGGCTAACCAGTAACGACTGTCAAAGTTCTACGAATGTCAACCGGGACCAACAGCTTTACGTGCTTTCCGAGGCACGTGATGTCAGTGATGTCCAAGATGAACTTTAAAAAGTACATATGAATTGAAAAAGTCACATTTGGTACTTGCCCGGATTCTAACCCACAACCTCTTACACGAGAGGCGGGCGCCTTATCTACTGGGCCATCACTACACCCGACTAACTACCGACCTCGACTATCAAACTACTATCACACTACTATTGTAAGAAAAAGACAAAACATAGCTAAACCAAAGCGCGCTAAGCACAATTTATTTATCTCGATCTAAAAGCTTCCTAAACCGAAAATAATCGTATGCAGTACTTCCAGATAAAGCTAATCGATGAATGATTTACTACATTTTTAATTTCGCTTATCGCTACTACTTTATCTTTAAACTAGGCACAGAGATAAAAATATAAAGTTTATTCGACACAAAATCAATACCCGCCGTCACATATGAGAAGGATATATACATACATATTTATGTGTGTCAGCTTGTCTGTTCGCGCGACGACGCTCGCGATTTTTATCTAAGAACGTGTTCAGGTGGGCCATTTTGTGTAGTTTTGGCCGAAAACTCAATCGTCCCACACACTTGATTTGAGACACAATAGAAAGACAAAAGCAGCGCGACAGCTGGCTGTCGCTTTGTCGTCGAAAGGTTAAGATGCTCTCAAATCTGTTGCTGTCCTTTTTTTTATCCCTTTAGAGTGACAAAGACAGCAACAGATTCATTTATTTAGGATTTCCAACAGAGGATACAAAGATTACTAAAACTACGATACATACATTAGGAACTGATTACTGTGTACCCCCAATTAAAGGAAACCACAGCATGCACTTAATAACTAGTTACAAAAAAGTTTGACAAGACAATAAAAATAAAATTTGAATTAACGAAATTAAACAAAAAAATGAGAGAGATTTGAGAGCGATTTAAAATTAAGTGACTTTTGATTATTCGCCAATAAACTTATAAACAAATCGCTACATAGTATAAAACAAAGTCGCTATCCTCTGTCTGTCTCTGTCCCTATGTGTGCTTAGATCTTTAAAACTACGCAACGGATTTTGATGAGGTTTTTTTTTAATAGATAGAGTGATTCTTAAGAAAGGTTTATATGTATAATATATTTAAGGTTTATATAATTATATAATACATGCTTATTATAGTAGAGAAAAGCCGGGATTTTTAAAAAAGCTGGGGCGGGTCGCTAGTAATTTTATAAAGAAATAAACGTCTAGTATCGCTAATATGCCTTGATTGAACGCTGGGATCGATGCTTGTGCCTTCTCTGTATATATATATAGAAGAGGTTGCCATCATGCCCCGAAGTGGGTAAATATTAGGCTGATATTTATGGATAAAATATAAAAGTAATGACTTCCTCACTGAATAACTGCTTCATAAAAGAGCCGAGAACTGGGATGCAAGCAAGAAATATTGCAGTGGTTGCCTTTTATTTTGTATACTAATTAATTATGAAAATTTTCAGCCCCACAAGCAAAGCCGAAGCCAACACGCACCAAGCACGTGTGGCTTGAAAACTGCAAGGTCCTGACAAATAAATGTTTCTTAGCATAGTCTTATACGGTAGACCACCATAATCCTAATGACAGTATTACCTAGATGGCAGTATTCGTATTTATTCGTATTCTTTTGATGTACACAGAAAAAAAATACACACATAGTAAAAATATAAACTACTTATGTAGAAAGGCGAGCTTAACCCAGAATTTTCTACCAGCAAACCAAACTGCAATATCATATAAATCACATACATAATCATCCATTTTTAATTTCCACAGATTAAATTGATAATGTACCAAATAAAAATTGTGTTCTGACAGTTCCAACATAATAAGTTTCTTTCAAAGGACGTCGATGTTAAATTATTTCCGGTTTGTTAGAGATAAGGATCAGTTCTATGTATTCTTTATCAATCGAACATTATCATATAAACTTGACATGTATGTGATGTCCTTTAAAATGTCGCACGTGTAAGCAAAACTAGAGCAGTGTGGTAATGAAAAGAAATTTCGAGATTCATTCAAATTAGAAGCACTCGTTCCGCATACAATATTAATTTGGTTTGATAATTTTATTTTTAGATAAGTGGTTAGGACTTAATTTTAACCTTCAATAAAAATGAGTGAGTGAGTGAGCCCATTAAACCTAGAAAGACAATAGGAGCGCGACAGCCGGCTATCGCTTGGTCGTTGAAAGGTTAATATAAAATATAAAAGCTATGGTTGTTTAACTTTTTAGACTTTCGTCATGTTGGTGTTTTTCTTTATCAAAAAAGTCAGTAGAGCTTACTTTTATTTTGATACCTGATTTTTCTAAAAAAAAATACGAGAAATCCCAAATTATCTTGCTTTAAAAGAAATCATACAGAAACATTAATGGAGCCAGAATTCTAAACAATGTAACTAATTAAGTTATTTAATCAATATTTGACGTTCATTATTACATGCTTTCTTGGACCTCATACATAGCCATTTTCTTTAGTCGCCCGTTGTACAAAATCTCACCAATTTCTATATGTCGTTTGCGACAGAAAGTGTCTCCGTCTGAACAAACACTTAGACCTTGGTTGTTTAGATATCGTTAAACACAAATAAGTTCAGGGCCGCACAACTTTAGAACTTCACGCTGAATATGGGGCATGGGGGTAGGCAGTCAGGTGGGAAGTTTTTGAGCTGATCTTAGATATTGGAAATAAGGTTGTTGGTAGGTGAAGAGTTTTGTGGACTTGATAGATGCGATTTAGAAAAAGATGTTCATATACTATAGCCTTTTTCACTTTTGCCATTAAAAACTTGCTGTACTTGCGGCATCGCTTGCGTGGTAAAGTATACCGGAAAAGTCTATTGAATGTTTATTTATTTATGCGAAATGTTGTTGTAGTTATGACATACCTTTTCATGGCCGATCCTCCACAGCAAATAACTTTTAAGTCTATTAAGAAGAAGTCCGGCAGAGAAAGTGTAACAGAGACTCAGACTGAATTTTTACTTTAGTTAGATAAATAAATCTTAAAACTACTCAATCCCAAACTAAGCAGAGCTTGTGGTATCCAGACAACTGATAAACGTACGCATCTTTGAAATACGTAAAATAACACACTGCTCTCTGATTGGTCAATGTTCATAGTAGCAATGCTTGTGTCCAAAGACTTTTGTATAATCAGACTTGACAAACTATAATAGTCAGTTGAGTTTTCTTTGAGTTGCAACACAGTTCAACATTTAAAACTAATAAAAACGCACAAGCAAACTGGTTTATTTATGTTCCGTGGCGAACAATGGCGGCCGCGAGGAAGGAGAAGTGACACGTGACAGTCAACCAATAAGATCGCGAGTAGCGTTGTGTTACTGCTTACTTATTATTTTACGAGTAAGTTCAGCAAGTTTATCAATTTACGAAAATGTGGACGTAAAATATTACAATTTATTTCCCGTTTAGAATCCTACGAAAGTTTATAAACTTCCTAGTAGATTGATAAACTTACGGATCTTGTTATTTTCCGGTGACATAGATAAATTATAAATTACACCTAGTCACAGAACTAACAATCATGCTCATCACATAATTTTCCTGGGTGGGAATTGAACCCATAACCTTTGGCTTAGCAGTCAGGGTCACTAATCACTAGATCAACATGCCCGTCAGGTATTAAGTATTTATTTATTTATTTATTAATACTTTATGCACAAAGAAAAACATTGCACAATGGCGGTCTTAATGCTTTAGGCATTTTCTACCAGTCTACCTTAAGGTGATGCAGAGACAAAACATGGTAGGTGCGCAAAGATTTTAAAGTTAAATGAGAAAAAAAATGTTTTATTAAAATCCATACTAATATTATAAATGGGAAAGTGTGTCTGTGTGTCTGTCTGTCTGTTTGTCTTTCCTTCACGGCAAATCGGAGCGACGGATTGACGTGATTTTTTAAGTCGAGATAGTTAAAGGGATGGAGAGTAACATAGGCTACTTTTTGTCTCTTTCTAACGCGAGCGAAGCCGCGGGCAGAAGCTAGTAAATACATACATATAAAATAGCGAAAAAATAAAATGTTTATACTCGACTACGAGAAAACAAAAGATGGAGGTTAATAAGGTTAATACATATTTCGACCGATATGTATTTCTAACTTAAAAAATCTAACATGTTGAACCCTTTGCATCACATTCTAAAACAGACATACAACGTTATTAAACACCAGTCGTGATGCTTACCCTACAAATGATAGCGACATGCTTATAATAATGTACTGTGTTACTGTGTGGGGACATCTCTGTCGACCACTTTTGGCCGTTGATTTGTGGTTTAGGGGTCCGTGGGTGAATAAGGAAACCTCTACGTGGTATTTTTTTTAGAAATGAAAATTAAACGCATGTAATTAAGAGGTGGACTGTTTATAGCTTTAGTCCAATTGTATAATACACAAGCCAATGTCCATCAATTAGCCAATTAAACTAAAGAATTTACAAAAAAAATGCAATAATAATGTGTTATGATGTTACTATAGTTGTATATAGTAAAGATGAAAAAAAATCCTACAGCAAATTAAAATACCTAGCTAAATACACATAAAGTATACAACTATCTACAAGAAAAACATAGTAAAATCTCAAAAATCATATAATTTAACAAAATAATCTCAATACATATTTATTCCTATATCTTTTACCTACATTACTTTTTCCCCAAACACGAATTGACCCAGATACGGTGTTGAATTGGGCAAATTAATTGAATTTGCTTATATAACTCAAAAATGTAAAAATGTTAGTGAGTAATGGACTTACATTCGGATGGTTGGAGAGACTTAATTATGGAGAGACCGTACAAGTATCTAGTCTAATAAAGTTGTTAATGAGGCCAATACTAAGGAGGGTTTCAAACTGGCGTATTTTTCTGCGCGTATATATCGTCGATTGCGATTGCGTCGATACGCGCGTTATATTTCGCGCTTCAGAAAACCTGAATCACGTACACGGGTTTATTTTGGCTTATACGCTTTATACGGTATCAGAATCAAAATCAGAATCAGAACGTTTATTTGCAAATGAAATACACACACATTACATGGAAATAAAATACATGCTTCAAAGCTAGTATTTCACAAATTACGAAGCGTATCCTCTTTTCGCCCCTTACCGGGGACGGTGGCACTTGATTTGTATCATCTGGCCCGGTAAACATATCACCGGGCCAGTTAAAACTTTTTTGTCCCATGTGGCCCGGCACCGGGCCAAGTCACCGGGCCAGATGGGATACACCCCAATGCTCGTGCCTTCTCTGTATGAGAAGAGGCCTTTGCCCTGCAGTGGGACAGTAATAGGCTGGTATTATTATTACAAGGAAAGATCTTATTACCTTAAAGTAGTGGTGAGTCTGTAACAATATGCTAAAAAGCGCGTCAACGGTCGTACTACTGCGCGTTTGACAAATTGCGCGCTTATTCACCAATACACGCGCTTCTAAACGAATTTGTAAGCGTGTGAATACCGCTAGTCTGAAATCGCTCTTATTGACACGTTTTAAAGTAACCGTCGATAAGGTTACTCTTAATTCTTTGACGCAAATTAGTGTCATTTTTCTCACTCTTGAGTGTGGTAAGAATTTAATGTTATTTTGGTAGGCGTTAAGATTAAAACTCTTTAGCTGTTTGAAACCTTAGTTTTTAACGCGAGTCGTGACTAACGACTATAAAAACCTTATTTATAATATTACTAGCCTTTGCCCGCGACTTCGTCCGCGTGGAATAATAGTTCCCGTTCCCGGGGGATTTCCGGGATGAAAACTATCCTATGTCTTTTTTCGGGTCCCAGACTATATGTGTACCAAAATTTCATTCAAATCGGTTCAGTGGTCTAGGCGTGAAGAAGAGACAGACAGACAGACAGACCGACAGACAGACAGACACACTTTCCCATTTATAATATTAGTATGGATTTCAGTTTCAAGCCGTTAATCCGTCCTGTCATTTGTCGATCTTCGACAGTCATTCCGGGGAGTCAGGAAGCCAGTCGAATATCGTTACTCAATAATTGTATTGTGGACGTATTCGTTACACATAATCTTGGTTATTAACCGCAAACGAAATTAAAATTGGCATCTTGATAAAGCTAAAGGTATGCCTTTTCTTTTGAAAGGTACATAACATGGAATTCAACAGCAGTAGGAAATGAGATCCAAAGTTAATGCCTAAAAAATTGATCTAATAGTAGGATCCCATGAAATTAAATAAAAAAAACACAATTGCAATTTGGGAATGCCACATCGGGTATTGACTGTCATTATTTTAGTTATAAAAGAATATACGGGACCCTTTCCACAATAACAATTTCACACACAAGTGCAGCTTTAAAATACCACGTCAGTCACAGACCTCAAATTATAAAATTATAAGCCCTTAGCACCTGGCAGCGGGGGTGTGGGTCGCGGGTTCGACTCCCGCCCCGAGTGATTGAATATAAATACACGGTGACGTGTCAGTTGATTTGAAAAGGGATGGAGTAGAACTAAGATATTTTTTTTTCAATTTTATTTTGTGCTCGGGTTTTAAATTATTCAGTTTTGATATATTTTTACTACTGGGAATAGAATAAAATATTATTCAGTTGTTAGCTGTGATTTGAATTAGTCTAATTATGTTAATTTAGGTATCTGCTTGGAATTTCTATGCATAGGATGTTGACGGTAATTAGTAATCCATTGCTTTCCAAGTTAGTAAAGCTCATCTGCCCAAAAATGTAAATAGCGTAATGAATGTTATTTTTCTGTCAAAATGAAACGACGTAGTCAGTGTCAAAACTGCCCATTTTTTTATTATTCACAACAGCTGTAATTTGGTTTTTATACTAACTACTAGAGTCGGCTTATAATGGTTAATAGTTCAAAACAAGTTATAAACATAACAGTGCAATAATAATTAAATTATACCTAACATGTTTCCCATTCGTCAGCGTGTCATAAATTTAAAAAGCCCGTACCACTAACACAAAAAGCCCAACAACCTTTAAGCCGAAATAGTTCACAAAAAACAAAACAAAATATAAAAGCTGAAATCGCCAAAAAATCACGCGCTGACATTTAGGAAGTCTCTACAAGCTCGCGCCCCGACGGCGCCCGCATGTCATTTCATCGTCCATTATAAAATGTCGGCCGTAATCGGCCTTTATTTTTATTTTATTTGCCAACCACCCCGCCACCCCACGCCTCCCCCGCGACCGATATTTCAAAGTTAACGACTTAGCAGTAAAATATAGCACTTGACTCGAAAAAATGAATGAATATTGAGTGGTGTTCGTAAAATGGAACCACAGTTTGTTCTGTGATCACATTTTTGTAGTTGTAATTATTTAGGCGCCATCTTGTCTCTGTTTTGTTTTTAGAACGCTCGCTGTTCGGCAAAGGTACGTCACCATTCAGCCTATCACTCTATAACGGCCCGAGTGGATTTATTAAAAAATGATAACCTCTTTTCTGGTTATCAATTTATGAACTTTTTTTTATAGATACAAGGTGTCTATCAGCTGTTATCTTTATCATAATAAAATGAAAGTTGTTCTGTTTACACAGAATTGGTAAGCTCGCCCTAAATGTTTGCCGATTCGCTCTACTTACCTGTTTAAAATAATAGGTAGTAGTGAAACCATTAGCTAGTCGAGTGCGTTACCGTTTAGTTTGTTTTGTAGTTATCAAATCTTTAGGATTTATTTGTGAGACAATATGACAGGATTTATATCCATTTCAGAAAACTGATAAGCGTAAGAAAAGCTAATTTTAATGAAAAATATTCACTTTAAGGGCGCCACCGCAATGGGTCTATTCCGAGGCTATTCCCTGTAACGAAAACTTAGCTTGCGGAGCTAAGCAGCATACGATGAGAAATAGGCATTATGTATTGTCGTTCGTTTTCGTTGGCATAATATTATATAAGGCTCGTGGCTCGTCTGTCATTAAGACAATATTGTAACAGAATGCTCATAACCGATGCTTGAATTGTTGAACAAATTGAAGTCTAAAGCTCCTATTTTATAAGAAACAGTGAACTTTTCAAAAATGGCCAATCATTAGAAATCCACAGAATAAAACTATCCCTATTGTTGCTTAGCCGATATTAGGTCAAATTCGAGGGCGCGCCAAAGAATTCATAATTGGAGCGAAAGCCATTAAGAAAAAACTTGTTAAAGGAAGAAAACTCATTAAAAATATTTGGAAAACATTTTAAAATGAATGGAATCTAAATGACACCGCGGAACTGAGGTATTCAGACAATCCACTTATCAAAATGATTAAGTGTGAGACGAAATTGAGAAAATAGCTGTTCTAGGAGAATTGGACTCATGGTTTTTTTTTCTCTTTCTTTCGTGGACAAGTGATGTGGGAGTAAAAATAAAATTATGAGTCGGTATACGAGGTGTCATTGAATTTGGTGACATGGTATATTAATTTTAAAAAAAGAAGAATTAAAAAAAAAAACTATAATCAAATAATCAAAAACCCAACCACAATTTCGGAAGTTGATGGCTATTACATGAAACAAAAACAAGAACGAAAACGAAGTCACCGACTTCCGATATTGCAGTTGGGTTTTTTGATTATTTAATTATTATTTTTTCCTAAAAAGAAAGTATTTTTTAACAACTTAACATAAGTACTAATTTAAAGTTAGTTGTAAAAACATGTATCAGGTTCGCTAGCTTGCTTGAAAAACTACATAAATCATAATAATATGTCACATTAACAGTGTCTTCTAGCTTCCCTCGTCCAGATCCAAATTTTCGTCCCCTAATTACGATGTCAGAGGTTAAACTTTTAGAAATCGCTAGTTGTGTGACACTAAAGCATAAAAAGAAACTACCATGTCTTAGCATGAATACCATGATTTTAGTAGTACGAAAAATCCCGTGCTTTTACTTACAAATAGAAGAAAGAAAGAAAGAAAAAACATTTATTTGGCACACAGACACACACAGTGCAGAAAACAACATATTGAAAAAAAATTAAAACAATAATAAAGAAAAGAAAAAAAACACTGCGTGTCTCGCGGCTGCGCCAAATAGGTCCAGTTCAGCAAAAAATGCCAGACAACTACGTTGCCTGACGCTGGTTTTTAACTGAACCCTAATAAATAAAAAATACTATAGTGACTGCCCCAACTGATGTTACAATCCTCGGAAATCCCTGCTTTTCTCTCAAATATATAGGTAATAATAATACCAGCCTATTACTGTCCCACTGCAGGACAGAGGCCTCTTCTCACACAGAGAAGGCACGAGCATTGATCACCACGCTTGCTTAAGGCGGATTGGCGATTTCGGGCTCATATTTACGTAGTAACTATTTATTAATCTGTGCTCATATTAACTACGAGTCCTGGTTTCCTCACGATGTTTTCCTTCACTGTTGTCTGTGATGTCTAAGATGAAGTTTAGAAAGTACATATGAATTGAAAAAGTCACATCGGTACTTGCCCGGATTTGAACCCACAACCTCTTGTATGAGAGGAAGGCGCTTTAACCATTAGGCCATCACGACGAATCTCAAATATACTTATACATCCAAATATTTCTTTTAAATCAGCCTCTCTAGAAAAAAACCCCATTAAAATCCATTGCGTGGTTTTTAACCTTTAAACACACGTGATTCAAGACACAACAGAAATACAACAGCAGCGCGATAGCCGGCTGTCGCTTGGTCGTTGAAAGGTAAAAGATCTAAGAGACAAAAGACTAGTTTTTCCATTTCCATTTTATTATGACAGAACCTAGTAACAAAATAACAAATGTACCAGTCTATCTTAAATTACAATAACACTTTAATAAGGCGTATAAATTGATGTTGGTCCGTCTACTTCCTTAAGAAGTAATTAAACTTGTTTTTCGACTTTTTAATAAAAACTTTTTACTTTGGTGGTGAAAAATTTTATGAGAAAGCGTTAGGAACCGTTCGCTGTTTGTTTTATATCAAATAATAATACTTGCTTGAACTTTTTTATTTATTTTATTTGTTGGTTGTTTTTTTTGAAGTTTTTTTTATTATACTAGCTGATTCTCGCGGTTTCATCCTCGTTTTTCAGTCATTTCTGCTGTGCGTTGAATACGAGCATAAAGCAAATTTCTTTATACATAAAATACTAGTTTTTGCTAGCGTCTTTGTTGCAAATCGAGTCGCGTATTTAATAGCAGCCTACATTCATCTCCCATGGTAATTTCTTTCTCTGTAGCAAAATTAATCAGAATCGGTTTAGTGGTTTAGGTGAAATGCAACAAAGAAACAAGCAAACAGACAGTTTTTCATAAATTAAATAGGACAAAGTTTACAAAAACAATAAATTCTTCGAAATCGAAAGTAAGATTTATATCGCCATAACTCATAATAACCATTACGTAGACACCGTGCTGTTAGAAAGGGATAAACATATTGTACAATATGAGAGGGAGATAGGAGAACTATATGTGTGTGAAAGAGACAGAGCATGTTTGAGCAAGACGCCCTTTTGATAGTGTTTCCAAATTTTTGGAAAGTAATGCGTATTGTTTGATATGTGGGGAGGTTTACATGGCGACGGGGTTGGGTACTTCTGTTGCATGGTGTTTTTTCTTTTGGAAAGTAACTTTAATTTTTGTATTATTACTTGATTTATTATTGGATAATTTCTAATAATAGAATTAAAACTAAATTATATAAATTAAACATAATATGTACAAAACTTATAAATAATACTAAAATAAATATATACAAGTTATAAAAAAAAGGGGCTCACACTATATTTTTGTATTGAAAATATAGTGATGGTTACGAAATATAAAACTGTTTTTCGAAGTTGAGAGGAGAAGATTTTCTAAATTCATTATATTTTACAAATAATTAATGAAATGTGATTTACAAATATATAAATACGGGGTTCTTCCATAGCAAGATGATTGATACTCAATCTGATGGTGGTTAGAAACCCGGAAAGAGTGCACCACGTTTACTATGTATACTGGGTCCAAGAAGACCTCCTTCTCCGTTAAGTTTAAGTGGATGAATAAATAAATAATAAATAAGTATCTGAGTCTTGACTGAAGTTTCATTAAGGGTTGATCAAAACCGCAAAAGATAATAAAACTATTATTTTGATTTATTCCTGTTACGGCTAATTATTTAAATTAAAAAAAAAAAACATCACCATTAATGATAGACACCTTTGTAGCTAAAGTCAATGAAAAATATTATAATTTGTTTTCAAATTCGAGATCTCTTTTATATTTTTGTTTTTATTACTTAAGACTAAAATAAATACCAAATACAGATTAAAAATGCAACTAAATTAACCCGTGTCATGTAAACCCACGCTTTCCTGTAATGCACGGGCCCCTTGTCAAATAATCGACAATGTTAGGGGTGGCCGGGTAGGGAACACCATTTTTGCTATTTTCTAACAAAAAAAAGAAATGAAGCACGCGTTTTTACTTAAAACATCAGTTTTAAGCGCGCACGCGCAAGCGTCAACACGTGCCAAAAATAAAGAAAAAAGTGGCAGAAAATTTCGCGAGTGACTGTACTTGGCGGTTTCTTAGAAAATATTTTTTTTATTGAGTGTACTTTTTGGTGGTGTGTGTGGTGATTTTGCGATGGTGATAATTTTAGAATGGTGATTAGGACTAAGTGATCTATGGAGGCTATTGATTTAAGACAGGATAATAATAGGTGAGGGTTTCTTATTGGAATCTTGTTTGGCATTGAAGACTGTGACATAAAAACTATATTATGTATGTACTTCGACTGTAATTAATTTTAGGTTTCTGTACTTCTTCTACATTTTAATTTTAACTCTTAATCCACACCGTAGTCCTTAAATTAGTAGTCCTTAAATATTATAATTTCAAAGTCTTAAGGTGCTCCCACACAGCTGTAATATAACGTTATACACGTTGTACATTGTGTAACACGATAACATTTATAATAGCGTGTTTCAAATTATAAAATTTTGACAAAAGAATTTAGAAAAAGATGGTTTTTCGTGAACTGCGGAAATTAAGTACACGCTATTATAAATGTTATCGTGTTACACAATATTGTAATACGTTATATAACTGCTGTGTGGGAACATCTTTATCTCTTTACGTAATGATATTAGGTACTAAAATACAATAAAAAAATCCAAAAGTAGAAAAATCTTCAGTATGAAGATTATGAACAGCTTTTAATCGATAATATCGCTAGCTTGAATACGTTTTCTTTGTGTCGAATAATTACAATTTAAACAAAATAAACATTTTGAAAAACAAATATAAGTTTTGTAATAATAATATACTAACAAATTGTGTTATATGTAAATCTCGAAACCGACTCATTTCAAAACGGATAAATAAAAATTAAAAAATGTCAAAGATTTTTTTATGTATAAATATTTATTTCACATTTTTAAACTCGCCCCGATCAAATATTTATATTTTATTTTGTCATATAACGAGTATAATAACGATTCATTGATGGGCCCCATTCATCAGTTCCACAATAATGTTTGTTAGTTTTTATTGTAAGACTCATGAGTTGGAACAACACAGTTTAATTTCTGTGAATTTTCGAAGTCGCTAATGGCTATTTTTCATTAGAAAAGGTACTTAAAAAACTGTAGACGTTAATTTTAAATTTATAGGCGCATCATATAATTATAATTAACTAGCTGTCCACTGCGGTTTCACCCGCATTTTTCGTTACTGCTCCGCTCACGTGGGTCGTAGCGTGATGGTATATAGCCTATAGCATTCCTCGATAAATGGGCTATCTAACACTGAAAGAATTTTTCAAATCGGACCAGTAGTTCCAGAGATTACCCCAAACATACAAACTTACAAACTTACAAACATACAAACTTACAAACTTACAAATTTTACCTCTTTATAATATTAGTATAGAAGTATAGATAATAAAACCAAATTGGGTTGTGGTTAATTATTAATCAAAAAGTAAAAAATTATAATATAAGAATATTATAATTTTTTACTTGAACTACCACAAATGTTAAATATACTTAGCATATTTTTATGAGGCTAAAAGTGCATCCAAAGGTTTTCATTATTTTTAAGGTGAATGTGACGCCCGAGTCCATTTGCCTGTAATATAACACAAGATTTGATGTTAGGCATTACGTGACAACATTGGGTACAATATAATTATATAAATAGGGATTATTAACAATCGACAATATAATTATAAAATTTTTGAAAATCGGAATATCAAAATTCGAAATAAAATATTTCAGAGTATTTGGGTGTTTCTGATAACATTGCCTCGCTGACTGACAAGTATAATATTTTGGTACTCTTGATTTACTGAGTGCCGAAAACCCGCTGTGACGCTCGAATTCGAGAAAGGTTTTTCACAATTATACGCGAATGTTTGCTGTAGGTAGTGTTCCTAAAACTTACTGACCGGCACTGCAGTGGTGCTTGTTGCAGCGCAACGCGACTGAATATTATGTGGCTTGTGTCCCTGAGCAATGATAGTAACGTGCGGTTTGTATCATTCCAGATGCGGCGGTGACGCGATGTCTGTCGCGCCGGCGGTCAAGCGCGAGCTGGACCTGGAGAGCGGCGGCAGCAGCCCCGGCCGCAAGCGGCGCAAGCAGGCGGCGCCCACGCGCGCGCAGCCGCAGCACCTCGCGCCCCCGCCCCTCGACCTGCACGCCAAGATGGCCGACATCTACAAGAGCGCGCTCGCCTTCGGAGAGCTCGGCCTGCCGACCTTCGACCCCCTCGCCGCCTTCCGACTCCTGCCACGACACGAGCCACCACGCATCTTCAACCCTGAGGCATACTGTGACCTCTGCTGCAAAGAGTTTTGTAACAAGTACTTCTTGAAGACCCACCGCGCCAACAAGCACGGCATTTACGACGGAGGCGACCCGCAGCCCGCGCCTCCACCTCCCGTACAGCTGTCACCCCCGCGCCGCTCCTCGGACGAGGAGTCGGGCGGCACTCCACGCCGCCTGTCACCAGACTCGGCACGACGCGCGCGAGAGTCCGGCTTCCAGCCTGATGCACTGCGCCGACTTGGAGTTGTGAACCCTGAAGCGTTCTGTGAGATATGCTGTAAAGAGTATTGCAACAAATACTTCTTGAGGACGCACCGAGAGCGGCGGCATGGCGTGCCCGCGCGCCGCTCGCCCGTCAACGAGCACTCTCCGCCGTCGGCCACGCCGCCCGGCGCCATGTGCACGCCGCTGGGTACGCCGCTCGGCACGCCGCTCACCACGCCACCCGCGCTCTCCGGACCGCCGCCCGACACGCCACCACGCTCGCACTCACTGCCACCACCGTTAGACCCTGAAGAAATGGCTGAAGTGAAACGAGAATGCGAAGACGAGCTTGAGGCAGCCTTACGTGACGGCCAAACGAGTCCACTAAACCTCATAGTAGAAGAACGCGGTGTTGCTTCTCCCGGATCCGCCAGTGAAGAGCTACGCAAGTTGCAGACGATGATCTCTCAGCTGAACGAGCTGGCGGCCGAGCGGCTCGCGGACGAGCCCAGCGAGCCGGGCCCGCGCCCACCCTCTGCCTCCCCGCCGCCGCCCGACGAGAGACGAGCTTCTTCTTCCGGGTCCAGTTTCTGCGAGATTTGTAACAAGGAGCTGTGCAACAAGTACTTCATGCGCACGCACATGCAGCGCATGCACGGCATCTCGCTGGAAAGCGGCACGCAGCTGGGCGGCGTCACGTGCGACATCTGCCACAAGGAGCTGTGCAGCAAGTACTTCCTGCGCGTGCACAAGCACAACACGCACGGCATCCCCGCGCCGCCCGCGCCCGCCGCCACCGCGCCCGCCGAGCCATGTCCTCTCTGCGCGCGGCGCTTCCGCGGCCCGCGCGCGCTGCGAGCTCACCTGCTGGCTGAGCACGCGCCACCAGCGCGACCGCCGCCACCACCGCCGCGGCCCTTAGACCTGCTCACGCGTGACAAGCCCTACGCCTGCTCGTACTGTCCATTTACTACTGACGTGCTCGCGTTCCTGTTCGCGCACGAGCGCGCGCACGCGCAGCAGCAGGCCAACGAGCAGCCCGAGATGCCGCCGGAGCCACCGGGGAGCGTGTGCGGCAGCGAGATGGAGAGCGGAGAGGGCGGGCCCGAGAGCGGCGAGGGCGAGGGCGATGCGGACGCGCAGTACTCGTGCTCGCGCTGCGAGTTCCGCGCGGAGGGCTTCGCGGCGCTGGAGGCGCACCTGCGCGCGGCGCACGGCGGCGCGGGCGCGCTGCTGGCCGTGCCGCGCGCCCCGCAGGCGCCGCTCACCATGCAGCCGTTCGTGGTGGAGGAGGCGGGCGGCGCGCTGAGCCTGGTGCCGGCGCTGGTGTTCCTGCCGGTGCGGCGGCGCGCCACCCGCCGCGCCACCGTGACGCTGACGCTGACGCCGGCCTAGCCGCCGACGGGCGCTCGGCCGCCGCCGGCCTGAGCTCGTGCTCGGCTGCCGGCCGCGGCGCGCGCGCGCGGCTCGCGACTACACCGCCGCGTGCGCGCGCCTACGATCGCTGAACTGTACTAACTACATTTAACGCTGTGTGCCTTCAAGCGATTGCTGAAATATTATGAGACGTAATTTGTAAAGGGAGAAGCTGCTGCGGCCGCCCGCTCGAGCGCCACACCGCGCGGCGGCCCCCGGCCTCTTTTTTGTCAGAGTCTAACTTCATATATTGAGAATTATATTGAACGGGTGATATATGAAACGTTGCCGCTTATAAATTCGATTATTTATTATTATCTCCTCGATGTTCCGTCGGGTCGGTCCGAGACGAGTTTATGAAACGTCGATTTCGATCGGGAGAAGAAATACACCCTAGGAGTAATTATTATTTAAAGGTATTGTATCGGTGAGTGCGCACTCACGATAGCGTCGTAGTACCGGTGCGATGTTGATCACTGCGAGCGCCGCACTGACGCGCGGCGCCGCGTACTCCGCGCACTACTGCGACAACCGCTCTACCTCACGACGTTAGTTTTTATATTAGCTGTTATTGTATAAATTATATTTTGGAGTTACAATAAAGTACAAATATAGTTAGTGCGTTACTTCGCGCCGGAGGGAGGCCGCGCCATGTTAGCTACTCGGTACTATTTATTGTTGTCTACGAGTGACTTACAGCACAAAGATACGTACTATTGGGCAGTGATCAACATTAAACATAATTTAGTATTAAATTTGATTAGATATGTGGTCGTGGGGCTCGGTCAGACGGGTTTTGTTGTGTCACACACCAATATTTATATATACGGGTCATTGTTTGGGGCGCGCGCGGGCTGAGCTAGGCGCGCCCGCCGGGTCGCCCCGCTGCATTATACTTATTTGTATTGTAATCGTAAACATAATGTGTTACTGCTGCCGACGCTCGCGCCGCTCCGTTCTGCACCAATATTAAACAGTTACAAACCGCTTTAAAATAAATTAAATATTTTGAACACAGGATTTTGAGATGTACATTTTTAATAGTTATATAATTACTGCCATCAAAAAGACTGAACATTAAAATCATGGCTACTGCAGAGCGGAGTGGGGTGGGCGTCGCTTAAATATTATTATCTTGTTAATCAAGACTTATTTGATGGGTAAAATGGTAACAAAGTTTGTTTAAATAATTCATTATTGGTAGATCAGTGTGGAGGTTAGCTTGTACAAACCATGCAGCTTCTAAAGAAAGTTCCTATGTATGTACGTAAGTTGTAATTTAAATTTAAAGAAACTAGAGGTCGCTCTCGTAACGGCTCCGGGCGGGGAAGCTAAACCTGATTGTTAAGATAATAATTGTGATTTTGGATCAGGGTAAGCCTTATGAGGAAATAGAGTAACTACGATTATAGTCCTTACGTAATGGCTGCGTAATCCAATGAATCGTTATCGAAAATGTAAATTAAATAGAAAATATAAATTGTAAAATGAAAAACCATGTTCATTTTGGGATTAACTAAAAATTGAACATTTTAATTTGGTGATTAACTAACAAAAAGTGAAGCCAAAAAAGTTTGGAATAATATTCTGTTTTTCGAAGAATATTCTTGTTGTTGACAACGAATTTCCAAAAAGCCTAATTTACTAAAATATATTTTCTAAAGTTCCTACTTAAAGCTAAAACTAAATTCCTACTCCAAAACGTCAAAATTAGAATAGATTTCAAAATAAGGGCAGATTATTTTGAAGATCCACCTTCCTATTAGTCTTCCTGGATGCAGAGCCAAACGTCACCCTGCCCGGATCCGAGATGTGAGCGCGCGATACAACAAATTATATTAATAACGTTTTAAATAATAACAAATTAATACAATTGTACGCGTGGTAAGATCTCAAGTCATCGTCCATTCTCTATGAGCATTCGTGGAACAATAGTAGAGAATGCCGGGTTTTTATTATATTTGGAGAATGGACGGTTACTCGGATCGATGTCATTGGATGTAGTGAAAAAAAATGTATTAAAAATTGTGTTCGAGACGTTTCGTTTCCCCCAACGCGTTGTACTTGCTGTGGAGAAAACTTAAGTCGGGGACGTAGCAAAGATAGGAAATATAGGTAATTTCCTGTTATAATGTTGGTGGAAATTACTTAGATATATAAATATTTATGTAACAAAAATATTCACATATACGTATATCCAGTGCTAATCAATTAGTAGGGGAAACATCAGATGACCCCGTAAGAGATTTTTATTATATTAGATGAGTTATATTACATGTATAGTATAAATAGGCATTTACGGATAATATATATGTAGAGTTCTGAACTGCATAGAATCAAAATAACAGACACAAAAAGTAGATTTACAGACTTAGGTAGCGGCCATTGTTGGACGGAGTAAATAAAAATACACTTAAAATTGTTATTGTAGTAAAGAAATCCAATCTCACCAATTTTTAGAAATATATACATATTTACAAAATATTTGTAATGTATGTTTATGTTAATCGCAATTCAAATACAATAAACATTTTGGAATATTGTATAGAAATTACAAAACCATTTTTATATTAACTAAGTTCTGTGGGACAAAAATTATAGTGGTTTTTTATAATGAGCAAACGTTTAAAGGCCATTTATTTTCCTTTTTTTAACAATACTATAATCATTTAATAGAAAAATAACACTTATTTATTTCTAAATATTTGGCAAACACTATTTTGATTTTATTTTTTAACCATTTTAACCATTTTTTTATTTCTGTCTTTGGGACACTCAATAAGATTAGAAAAGTCACAAAAAATATAAAAGTAGTAGTTGGTTTTTTTGGAATTCAATTTTTTTTTCGTTTGCCAAAAACGATACGGTGCTAACAATTTTTGTTAGCTTGCTGATCTCGGCCGAGACTAAAATCTAATAAAAATATGTATAATATCAAGTTTTTTTGTAAGTGTATAATACAGACATGATGTTTGTCCGTCTGTCCCATCTTAGCTACGTCCGCAATGTAACAATAGTACAAATTTGTTAACCAAGTGTGTAAGGTATCGGAGTTTGGTAAACAAATAATAAAACAGTACAAATTAATTATTAAGTGTAGCTGAGAGGTTTACAGGAGTGATATTAATAGTTAACAATAATTCACTCAAGTACAACGCTTAGAAGCAGGCAATACAGTCGCACGGATTCCAAAATAATAATGTGTATTATTATTAATAGTATGTATTATTGTTATTGCAAAAAATATTTTAACTTTGGGTTTGTATTTTTCTTCTTGTATTTTTTTTTACAATAATATAATTACTTAATTTAAAACATATAAATTCTGTACATACACATGCCAAAATGATTAAAGAGTCCTCAATAGTTTAAAGTCAAAGTTGAAACATTTATTTTACGTTCAACAATTTTTTAATGTTACTGAATCGAATTAAAAGTAGTAAAAGCATTTTTTTAAAGAACTACATAAGTTGTCTATGATATTGATTAATGTTAAAATTTCAATAATATAAACTAAACCAAAGAAATAGGTTCGTAAGAACGTACGAGAAACATGTATTAAAAATATTTTTTGCAATAACAATAATTATTAATATGTTCCTAAGTTAATATACACACATCAAAAAAGTCTAGGGATATTGCAATTAAACCTAAACAACTAAAATTCTATTAACTTTTCGTTAAGACACCTACACATTAAAATAAACCTTGTTTAATAGCCTATCTAATCTGATAATAAACATTTAGATAAAGTTAAATTAAAAAAAAAAAACTTAGAAGAAGAGGAAAAACTCAGACAAAATTTCAATCTTAACTTTATTTTTGAAACATCAAAACCTAAACAAAAATACTATTTTTTTACAAAAATTGTTGAAAACTCTCCTCACACATCTGCAACGGTTCTGCATACTCAAAACAAGGTGTCAATATCCTGTTGTGGAATACTGTCCCAAGTCCTTTTAAGTTGCAAGAAAAGCTGGTTTTCATCCTCAATATCTTCAGGGAAATTCCTAAGAGCTCTTCTCAGAAGCATATCCCACGCATGCTCAATAGGATTTAATTTATTTATTTATTTATTTAATTTATTTAATACTTTGGAAGACTTACAGCTTAAACACTTAATAATATAGAAACTATAGTCTCTAATAAGCCAATTACAAGTCTTCACGTGTGGCAACAGACTAAATTTAATGTAAATGTGAGCACGCAACAGTAACACATTTACGTTGTAAAATTAATACAAAAACATTATAAAATCTAAAAATCATTGTAAAAAAAAACAAATTAACATTATAAAGTTTGTAAAAAAGGAACTAAAAATCAAAATAAATAAGACAAAGTTTGCTTGCTATTTGAAGAAATTGAGGCTTAAACACCTTCTAACTGACTCCACGCTAGTTGTAAAGGGGTCCAAGTCATGATGTTTACATATTGCATTGAACTGTCTACTCGCTCGTACAATGTAGCTATTCTGCCTATAATTCGTCGATGTATACGGGACTTGTAAGGGTGAATTATGACGAAATGATTTCCTAGGCACATTAAAATGAAATTTAGCCAACAGCTCGGGACTGTCAATATTATTGTTGAATATTTTTAACAAGAACATGCAATCAGCAATCTTACGTCTATCCTCAAGTGGCAACAAATGGTATTGCTTACAGAGCCGTAGATAATCGGCTGAGTGGTAAGGAATCTTCTGGTGAAAACAAAGATATTTGATAAACCGTCTTTGGATATTTTCGATACGGTCGATGTACTTTTGATAGCGTGGGTTCCAAATCTGGGATGCATACTCAAGCTGACTCCGTACAAAAGTGCAGTACAGTATTTTTAAAGTTTTAACCCTGTAAAACATTTAGAGAGACGCATTATAAATCCCAGCAGCTTTGATGCTTTTTTGACAATGGCGTCAATGTGTGTGTCAAAAATTAACTTGGTATCATGGTGAATGCCTAAGTCACGGACACTATCACACCTCGGCAAGGTTTGGCCCGACAAAGTATAAGTGGTAGATAGTGCCGCACGTTTCCTGGTATAACTGATAACATAGCATTTTAGTGGATTAAGATCTAGTTTGTTAACATGGCAGTACTCTTCAAGGCGGTTTAAGTCAGCCTGAAGTGCTAATCCACCTTCAGGCGTTACGACCCTAGCAAAGATCTTCATGTCGTCGGCAAAGCATAATAGGTTAGATGAACGGAAACACTGATCGATGTCGTTTACATAGACCACAAATAAGAAGGGACCGAGCAATGAACCCTGAGGTACTCCGCTGGGCACAGATACCCAACTCGACATATAATTGTTAAGCACTACTGCTTGCGACCTATTGTCTATATACGATGCAAACCATCTAAGGAGGTCACCACGTATGCCTATGTGCTTTAGCTTTGTAATCAGGGTGTCATGGTCAATCCGGTCAAATGCTTTGCTATAGTCAGTGTAAACGACATCGACCTGCTTGCCGTCATCCATAGCACTAGTAATGAAGTCATTAAATAAAATGAGATTTGAGGTGGTGGACCGCCCTCTCAAAAAACCATGCTGGAAAGAGCTCAACGAATTAGCAAGGGCGGGGTATAGCTGATTGTAAATAATCCGCTCAAATACTTTGGCTATAATGCACAGTTTAGAAATGGGTCTATAATTTGTAACCTCAACTTTTGACCCCTTTTTATGCACGGGTGTGATGAACGCAGATTTCCATATTCTGGGGACTACACCCTGAGATAAAGATTTGGAGAACAAAACTGAGATGGGTAAAGCAATGGAAGTGGCACACTCAATCAGAAATTTGGATGATATATTGTCAGGGCCAGCACCTTTTGACGAATCCAACTTGCGGAGTAGATCGGCCACAGCGTCAATCTTTACTTCTATTTGACAAATATCTGACGGAGAAGCAGTAGTGACAGAAGGGGAAGTATAGGCAGTATTGGTATTAGTTAAGGTGGTGTTAAGGAAAGTAGATAAAAAGTAAGAAGAAAAAGCCTCACAAATAGAATGACCATTAAGCAATAATTCATTATTATAATTTAGTGTATTAGGTATAGCATTTGAATTATATCGATTTTTAACAAAGGTCCAGAAGAACTTAGGGTTATCTTTAATTGACTGTTCCGTTTGGCTGAGGTAATGACTATAGCAAGAGGCTTCCATAGTCTTAACTCTCTCACGCAGGCGTTTGAAAGTTAGTTCATCGGACCTATTGCCGTAACACTTAAATTTTTTTAGGTATTTATATTTTTCCTTAATAGTCCTTATAAGCGAGCTACTGTACCAAATTGGGTATGTTTTATTACGCATAAGCTTTTGTGGTATATGCCTGTTATGTAAATCTTTTATAATATCCATAAAGTACGCAACTGAATCATCAAGAGATCGAGACGAGAACTGATACTCCCAATCAACTGCGTTAATCTCGTTCTTTATAGACTCGAAGTCGCCTTTACTATATATATATCGTAACCGCGGTGCATGGTCCAGGGGAGGCAATTCGAAAATTACAACTTCAATCAGTAAAGCGGGATGATAGGGGTCAATACTCACTAAAGGGTCAGCGCACTCAGTGACACATGCCAATCTATTTGAGAGGACAAAGTCTTAAGTCAGGGGATTGAGCAGGCCAGTCTAAAGCTTGGATATCATGCTGTTTTAACCAACTTGTGACGATACGCGCCGTATGTGGACGGGCATTATCGTGCATTAGCTGGAAATTTTGTCCCATTTATTGTCTGTGGGGCAAGATTACAGGCTCTAGCACCTCATCTCGGTATTTTAGAGCAGTCATATTGCCTTGTATCCAAGCGAGGTCCGTTCTACCGCCGAGACGAATTCCTGCCCAAACCATAATCGTGCCACCTTGATATGCATGAACTTGTTGTAGGTGCTGCAGTCGATTCCAACGTCCAGGTTCTCTCCAGACACGTACTCTTCGCGAATCAGGATGAAATCCAAACCTGGATTCATCAGTGAAAAGCACAAGTGACCATTGAGAATGGTTCCAGTTTTCGTGTGCAATAGCCCATTGTAATCTTCTTCATCGATTGCCTCTCCTTAGCGCTGGTACCCGAAGTGGCCTACGAGTACTAAGGTTGACTTCATGCAGTCGTCTTCTCAAAGTTTGACCGCTTACCAGCA
The DNA here is from genome assembly GCA_033675125.1 of Athetis lepigone. Classification (NCBI taxonomy): domain Eukaryota; kingdom Metazoa; phylum Arthropoda; class Insecta; order Lepidoptera; family Noctuidae; genus Athetis; species Athetis lepigone. Next base: position 12,469,620 of record CM066234.1, read on the forward strand.
AACCATACTCTCTTTGTAGCCTTTGAACCAATTGCATTGCCGTTACATTTGATTGACTTCGTGCAGCATTTACTATGAATCGGTCCTGTACATGTGTTTTGATGCGTTTAGGTTCTCGGTGCCGTTCCACCACTTCCCCTGTGACACGATAACGTGACTAAAGCCTGGATATAACGCTCTAACTGGTCCTCATGGCTTCAGAAACCGCAATTTGGGACAGTATTCCACAACAGGATATTGACACCCTTGTTTTGAGTATACAGAACCGCTGTAGATGTGTCAGGAGAGTCTTAGGTGGATCCACGGATTATTGATTTAAAGTTTTTAACAATTTTTATAAAAAAAATAGTTGTTTTGTTTAGGTTTTAATGTTTCAAAAATAAAGTTTAGATTGAAATTTTGTCTGAGTTTTTCCTCTTCTTCTAAGTTTTTTTTTAAATTTAACTTTATCTAAAAGTTTATTATCAGATTAGATAGGCTATTAAACAAGGTTTATTTTAACGTGTAGGTGTCTTAACAAAAAGTTAATAGAATTTTAGTTGTTTAGGTTTAATTGAAATATCCCTAGACACTTTTGATGTGTGTAGTTAGTATTAAAAATAACAAATGAACAAATGTTTTCATGATTGATTTCAGATCAAAGTTTTAATATTTTGTGAAGATCTGAGATAAATCCCTGATCACTTTGTTTGTTGTTTTGTCAATTTCAAATATTTAAGAGGTTTATTATTAATAAAAATATTTGATGTTGACAGAAACGTTATGATCTCTATACAAAAGTTCCTTCATTCCAAATAATATGTAATTTGTTCTAGTCGTTCCTATATTTAGTTTTAAAATATTATTAGTGCGACTGTATTTTGTAAAACATGAAAATAAGTTTTCGAGTTATATAAAAAACTGTGTTGTTTCTAGTCAAATTATTTTATAAAAAGTTTTACTAATGTGGATGGCCATTTGTTGGAAAATATAAAATATATATTTAGGGAATTACAATATATAAAATTGGAGGAGAACCTACGCGATTTATTTTCAATTTGAATTGCAATAGCGGTTTTAGAAACTTCTGGCGTCCACATTGGATAAAATCATATTTTAAAATATATAAAGAGAATTATATTCTGGCTTTAGGAGAAAGCCAAACCTTATGCCGCAGCCATTTTGTAAAACTTATTATTAGTCACGCATCTTATTACTATTTTCCAATTTCATTATTTGCAAAATTTATATTTTTTATATTTAAAATAAAAACATTTTGAAAAAAGAATAAGGAACAGGAAAATACTACAAGGAAAACGGTCGTTTTTCACCTTTTGAAATTAAATATTTCTTATATTATTTTAAAAATTAAAAGTGTCAGGTTGATTGAACTTCTAAGTAATAAGTGTTACAATGTGGTCTGCGGTCGGTATATGTTCCTAGCTCCGTCTGTTTGTTATGAATTTGTTTTCCATTAACTACTACGAAGCATTTCTACCGTATTCAATAAATTAAATATACAAATAAATGTTGAGTTTTTATTTTTCTTGTCCTTGTTCACGCTAAACGCACAAATACGAAAATTCTGCAGAATTGTGTCATAGAATTCTAGTAAATTAATTTTTACTTAAACATGTGAGAAACACAGTAATATAAATACTAAGGCTGAAATGAATATGACGTTAGTTAGCACATACTTTGGCTTAGCTATCTTCCGTCTTTATCTTGCCATCGGTTACTGACAGTTATATCAGGCGTCCGTCACTCGCTCAAGGCCACGCGTTTTATGCCTACCGCTTCGCGTATCGTCGACGATACAACGAACACCGGGCTGTCGCGCGCCCGGCTGAGTGCTCGCGCGTCACGAGTACAGCGCTGACTATCAAAATGCCGAAACCACGTAATTATTACGTGATTATTGTGCAATTCCCCTGTTTCCCAATTCTCTTGTTTCCCTTTTGATTATTTATTAAAATTATTCACGGGGTTTTGGATATTTTCGACACTAAAATATATTAGTCGGGAATTCAAGGAACGAAAAATATGCATCAGTCAATTTATTAAACTAAAAAATATTTGATCAACAAATAAAATATTAATTGTTTTTCTAAAACATTCGTTTTATTACCATTGTCATCATACGTATAACCCTAGCAGATTTGCTGGACGACACGCACACACGTTAGTCGCGCGGCGGGCAAAAGAATCTCAACTCTCTTTGTGCGTATTTATGGTACATTTCTCCTTGCTGCAAACAACTGGTATTATTATTATGATTTTGTAGGCTATTATAGCGTAGGTATTTTGGTTTTTGTATTGGAGTGAAGTATCTGTTACGTAGTAACTATTTATTAATCTGTGGTTATATGACGGTGATATGAAAAGCACTTGCTAGGCTTTATTAATTTATTGAAGTACACAAGCCTCAGGCTGAGGCTACAGTAGGCAGCGATTTGCAATGCGACTGGAAGAGCGAAACGAGATAAAGGTGGAATGGCTACATTATAAGCGAAAATCTGGCGTATATTCGTTTCAATTTCGCTGATACGTCGATGTAGCCGTTGCCGTGATTACAGTATTGTAGCTCCTGTCGCATAAAGAAATCAAAGATCGCTAGTAATATTTGATGAACGGTGTAGCCATACACGGTGAGTAACCATGTAGGTATTTGTTTCAATCGCTCATGTGTCGCAGCTCGCGTCGCAGGCTAGAGTAGCCTCAGCCTAAAACACCTAAAGGCTTCAGTAATAAATAAGCTACTGACATGAAGAACGACCTAAGTAGCAAGATTTTGTAAATAATACAGGAAGTAGTAACAAATAAATTGTGCAGAGCAAGAGATTCCGCATAGAGAGAATGTATGAGCATTAATTGCACTTTTTTCCTATATAGGCATAGGGTCATTTCGCCTGTTCGCGTCCATTTAGTGCAGTTGGCAACTTTGACGGCGATAATAAAATTGTTGTAAAACTATTTTTTATGAAAAAAATATGTGATGTGTTAGTTATATTAGTCTATTTTAAGATTTACTTGCAGTTTTGTCCGAAACCTTTAGTGTTTTTTTTTTAATAGGAAAGTTTCAGAAATAGGCGTTTTACCCAGTTTGCGTCCAAAAAATTCAAATTGCGTCCACCCGTGGACCATTTTGCGTCCAACCACTTAGAAAAGGAATAAAGGGGTGATATTTTTAAGAATTTGTAAAAATAAGCTGAATTTAAAAAAAAACTTTATTTATGAATATAAATTATAAAAAAAATGGTCAGGTGCGAGTCGGACTCGTGAAACGAGAGTTCCGTGATTTTTTTTTTTTTGTAAAATACTTTCAAGTTTACGGTTTTCGGAGCTTTTTCTTTACTTGTGCCACATGACAATGCTTCTTGCTAAATTTCATGATTCTGGGTCAATTGGAAGTACCCTATAGGTTTTGATTCCCTTGCAAATTTCTAAATGTGCAATATAAATGGAAAGTAAACAGCCATCCATTTTTGTTGCGTTGATTTAGAAATTCAATTTTTACACTTCTTTGAGAGTTAGCAGACCTATGTATGTGATATTAATTTCAGCTTGATATCACGACGCCTTTCAGAGAAAAAGGGTCTTGACAGACGGGCGGACGGACGGACAGCAAAGTGATCATATAAGAGTTCCGTTTTTACCTTTACTAGGAACGAAAGTACAGAACCCTAAAAATTAACATTATTTTCATTAAAAAATTACAAAAATAAATATATTTCATCTCAACATTGTAAGTAGTACATAAATTGGGCACGCCGTGATAGCGGCGGTAAGACCCCTCTTTAAGGAGTGGCTGGAGACGCGCCACGGCGCTCTCACGTTTCGCCTGACACAGGTCCTCACCGGACATGGTCAGTTCGGGAGGTTCCTGTGTCGAATTCGAGCGGAAGCGACGCCTGGGTGTCACCACTGCAGCAACGGTCGCCTGGAGGACACGGTCGAGCACACGGTGAAGGTGTGCCGCGCATGGGCGGACCATCGACGTGTCCTCGTAGAGGCGATCGGCGGCGGTGACCTCTCGCGGCCAGCGCTGGTTCAGGCCATGCTTCGGGGCGAGACGGAATGGGATGCGGTCGCCTCCTTCTGCGAAGCAGTTATGCTAGTGAAGAAAGCGGCGGCGCGCGAGAGGCAACGACGAGCCTCTCGCCCCGGACAAAGACCCAGGCGAAGACGTCGAGAGTCGCAAGACTACTACCGGCCACCGTAGGCACGGTTCTGCGGATAGCGAGCGATGGGTAGCTCGCCGCCCGGCTAGGACCAGGACCGCGTCGGCGGCGCGTTAGTATTCCACGCGCGCCTCAAAGAGAAGGAGTCAGCACAGGAATTGGCCCAACAGGGCCAATGTCTGCCGGGGTTGCGGAATGTTTATAATAGTTACCGTGACCCTGGAACATAAAGGGCAATCGAGAGAACATGAGTGGGTTTTAGTCAGTAAGAGTCTGACACGCCCTCCCGCCGCACCCAGGACGGGAGCAGTCATTGGATGATTTCACATTAACCAAAAAAAAAGTAGTACATAAATAATGATTGCACGTTTTAAAATAAACAGTAATCAGTTCTGTTCTTTTTGCTAAATATCAGTCTTGATTAATAATCCGTTTGCCTGTCTGTCTCTCCTTCAGGCCAAAACCACTGAACCGATTTGAATGAAATTTGTTACAGATATAGTCTGGGACCCGAGAAAGGACATAGGATAGATAAGTTTCATTTTGGAAACCCCCGGGAACGGGAAGACAATTGTATTTAACTAAAATACTTAGTGGACGCAATTGGATTTATTATTATCCACTGTAGGTACAGTTTGCGTCCATTGCGGACGCAAAGTGGAAGTTTTGTAAATTCGATGTAGTAATTCGCGTCCACCTTATTTTAATCGTTAAATGTAAAAAACCTAAGCAAATTCATGATTAACATTATTCCTTCTTTCATTATAAAAGTCTAGAAACAGCTATTAATCCTGAAATTCACATAAAACAATAAAAAACTTATCATCGAACGCACCGCTGCACACTATTTTTTATCTAAAAAACCGCGCTTTCGCGCTTTCTTGTTAAATAGCCGGGACTAAATATTTTTTTAAAAAGGATTGGTTTGTCGCACGGACTTTTTGACGTTATGTGCGTGTCTCTTATACATTGAGGTATTACCGGTAATGACTATTCGTTTGACTGGTGTGTAAATTTTCTTATTTTCGAGGATTTTTTGAAGGAGATCCGTAAAATGGACGCGAATTGGTCTATGGACGCGAACAGGCGAACTTACCCTAGGCGATTTCGTGAGAGTCAAAATCGCTGGTGTACCATAACGAATTAAATTGTACCAATTATCAAACAAATGTACCTAAAATGTACTATTTTGTACCTAGGTCTAATAAATCTGTACCTCCTTCATAACGAAATTATTTGGAAATTTATGTACACCCGCCATATTGACATCAAGATAGCGGGTGTACTATGATATTTTATTAGTTAACTATTACTCGTAAAATCTAATTACACTAAAAAAATGTACCGAAAAAGTAACTCAAGTAACTAGAAACACACACTTGATCAGTGAGATAGTCCCTGAGAAATAAAACAACCTTGTTTCGTTTACTTATGTTTATTATCATTATACACATAGTACATATACAACGTGTCCCAGAAATCAACGTCATGCCGAAAACGGGCAATAGGCCAAGTCGTGACAGTTATAAGAAAAATATAAAAAAAAATCTTGGTCAGGTATTTTTCAAATTTTATGGATTTAAACATAAATATCAAAAAGTGACACCCTGTGACAATCTTTCAAGTCCTGTGACTACAAATATTAACTTTTCGTCAGTTTTTTTATCTACGACGTAACCATGAATAATCCTTCTACAAATTACAGTTAAAAGTTAAAACATAACTACCTCAGCTTTAAATAAAATATTAGATTTTCGCCCAACATTCAATTCAAAACAGTAGAGATGAGTCATACTAGGTAAATTTTGTGTACTAGGTACACCTAGTCCACTTCCGTAAAAATAATAGATCCAAATACCTATTCCACTTAGTCCATGAAGTACGTATACTTTAAAGTGCTCTTAGTATATTCATAGTGTGATGTGTAGTAAAGTAATGAATTGCAATCCTTTCTTCATACTTTTCTTTCAAGGACATTTTAATTTTAAGGTTCTCAGCTTAATTCACTGAGTAATTATAACAGGATATATTTTTTACGGAGAAATAAAAATAACACACGGGGTTCCCAAGGGAGGGGATACCTACTACTTCTTTAGAGAGCCCTTTTATAAAACAAATGAAATTAAAATTAGAAGTTCGTTACTAAAATAATTCCGATAAGCGTACGGTGGGCAAAGCAGATAAGTATCCAGGGCCGTCAGATACAGTTTAACTTTTCTCAAAAACCCACAGATATTTTCTAATAAAAATTTAAACTATAGTAGAAAATGACTAGTTCTTCAACTAGGTTAAATTTCATTTGAATACATTTATTGGTATTCAAGAAAACCTCAATTGTATATGACGGCCCTGGATACTTATCTGCTTTGCCCACTGTACATCGACATCCGATTTCGATGTTGTGAGTAGGTAGGTATCGTATACAATAAAGCACTCAGCAGGCGCGGCGAGCCCGCGTCCATCGGGACATCCATCACATTTATCATAGTCTTCATACGCATCGCGTACCTAGTATATAAAGTCTGCATAGTATGCGAGACTTGACGTCCCGCATAGTATCGCGTACTAGTCGGGACTTCAAGTCCTACTTAGTCCTTAGTACTATCGGACAAAGATGGAGAGATTGCAAATAGTGAAGTTAAATAGGGACAGAATACGTTCTTGCACAACATCGAGGGTGCTAGTCTAGGATCCGGCTACAGAATAGTGTACTCATCGAGTGTTTGCCAAAAACCAAATTTTGACACATATTATTTTATGATTAGGAGAATTTATATCTACTAGCCACCTATGCTTCTTTAGTTGTTCTTTGTGCTACGGAAGAAGACCTTATTTCGTTCGATTTTTTATCAATAATTTCTATTTTGCACGATAAATTAAAAATGCCATGTGCCATATGACTACCATTACACCACTTATAATTAACACTTTTGACAAGCAAAAATACATTGCATTTATACTGAGTGATACTTAGAGCTTAAATGTTCAATACTAAATAAAATCTCAGAAAAATCATTTAGAACTTTGGTATAGTAATAAAAAATGTTTAAAATGTTGAATTCTATTAACATTGTGTTTTTATTTGTTAGCCTGCAAATTAAAAATTAGCCTATTCTGGTATTTATTATTTTAAGTCATTCCTGTTATTGTTTGAATCGGGGGTTGAAAACACTAGCATCTGACGCATGCGCAATTGCTTTAAACCGTCCGACAGCTGGCAATTGCTATCCTTGACTGACTATGGGTGTTACGCGTTAGCTCTCTTTCACTCTACTTGTAATATTTACTATCTTTAACAGCCAGCTACCCTTATTTGCGGCCAGATTTAATTAGGCAGCCGTATATTATAATAAACAGAAAAAAAAATTGCTTTAATTTGAAATATAAATTATGAATGTACGTTGTGGGTGCATAAATGTAACAAAATCATACCGGTGTATACCTGGCTATGGAGAGGTGCGGTCAGGTGCGTAACGGCAGCTACGATTTTTCAGAGTCCTTATAGACGTTGCCGTGAAATGGACGACATTTCAAACAAGTCAGTGAAATTTCTTACAAAATATGAATTATTAATAATTTAATTAAAAATACTAGCGGCCACATTTCGATAGGCAGCCTGGTAGATATAAATTCTCCTAATCATAAATATGTGTAAAAATTTGGTTTTTGGCAAACACTGGATGAGTACACTATTTTGCAGTCGGATCTCGTACTATGCGTCGCGTTACTTTTATAAGCATTGAAATACGGTTCAAATTCGAATGGCACGTGAATGGTTTTAGTTCTTTAGAGTAACAGGCCGGTAAGGTCGCGTCGTGCGCCGCGTATTTAAAGTGGGCCTAGGTGGATCGCGTATTTTAAAAGTTGGAATAGGTGCGGCCTAGTCTTGTTAAATACCTATTCCCTGGACCTAGTCTAGTAACACGTTTAGTACGTCACTTCGTCACACGTCGTAAACTTGATAAATCTGACTAATTAAAAATTATAGGTAACTAAAGAAATCCAACAACTGAATGAATTTAACTTCAAACTGACCTAAAACTAACATACGACCTTTTTTCCTCAATTTAGAAGTAGAAATTAGTAAGTGGCATACCATTTTGGAATTCAGACTGATCGCGCCATCTTTTTAAGTTACTTGCCAAAGTAGTGTAGTACATTTTTTTTACACTACACGTGGTTAAAGTTGGGTGATGCAATAATTTTGAATTGAATGTTGGGCGAAAATCTAATATTTTATTTAAAGCTGAGGTAGTATGTTTTAACTTTTAACTGTAATTTACAGAAGGGTTATTCATGGTTACGTCGCAAAAAAATACTGACGAAAAGTTAATATTTGTAGTCACAGGACTAGAAAGATCATCACAGGGCGCCACTTTTTAAGATTTATTTTTGAATCCATAAAATTTGAAAAGTACATGAGATTTTTTTTTATATTTTTCTAATAACTGTCACTACTTGACCTATTGCTCGTTTTGAATTGACATTGATTTCTGTCTGGGACACGTTGTATTGGTACTATGTGTATAATGATAATAAACATAAGTAAACGAAACAAGAATGTTTTATTTCTCAGGAACTATCTCACTGATCAAGTCTGTGTTTCTAGTTACTTGAGTTACTTTTCAGGTACATTTTTTTAGTGTAATTAGATTTTATGGGTAATAGTTAACTAATAAAATATCATAGTACACCCGCTATCTTGATGTCAATATGGCGGGTGTACATAAATTTTTAAATAATGTCGTTATGAAGGAGGTACAGATTTATTAGACCTAGGTACAAAATAGTACATTTTAGGTACATTTGTTTGGTAATTGGTACAATTTAATTCGTTATGGTACACCAGCGATTTTGACTCTCACGCGATTTCAGACTCATGTCATTGGACATGAAAGCACTGTAGTTTCTTTTTATGCACCAAGAAGCAGTAATTAAAAAAAATAACTAACGGGATATAATGGGTAATGAAAGTTTGTATGACAATAGACGGTAGAAGCCGCAGGAAAAAGCTAGTTAAGTATAAGTCTAGGAGTTCTCAAGATATTTTCCTTCAACAATTTTAGTGCAACCCAAGGTAAGCTTTTTAATATTTTCATTACAGCGCGCAGCGCCAGAAAGAAAAAAGCGGTACCTATCTACAAAATTACGAAACTGGATTCTCAAACGTTAGTAATAGAACACCGTTTGTTAGCCTTTCTTCACATGATGATACTGAAGCCCGACAGATGGCAGTTTATCTTACAGATACAGTTAGAGGTACTTATAGTAAAACCTAAAGATTATGAGGATGGATGAATACTTGACAGAACTTCTTGCAAACATCTCTAACAGATTACAAAATTGATACTTACACTTATCTTTATGATTCTTAAAAAAATGTACATAAATACGACTTCTTACTTTTCTGCGAGCAAAGCTAAGGACAGTAGCTTGTATTAAAAAAAAGACGGGTTGCACTCCGGGAGTGCCGGCAGAATTGAAAACTTGATAATTAACGTTGAGCTGTCTACTATCCATCTAATCCATCCGTCCTACGCTTTTTCGATCAGGTCACGTGTCCTGACGCGAGTTTAAGATTTTATACCCATTACAGAAAAAGTGCTCAACGCCGCTAAAGAAGTTTTCACTTCAAAAAAAAAGAATAACAATTTTACTGATTACAAGTAAATAATTTACTAAATAGTAATTGGTTGAAAAGAAAAACCAAGAAAGAATATTTACTATCAGTCAAAAGACAAGAAAACCATAATTTCACACCATAACAAGGACAATAAAAATCTGATCCAAGAAAAAAAGCTGCTAAAACCATTCATCGTGATAATCTATAAATAAATCATACAATTACAACCCTAACTTGAAAAGGAAAAAAATCTCCACCAAAAATAGTCTTAATTAAAGATTATATCCGCGTCAACTGTCAGCTTTAGATTAATGAAAAAAAAAACTTGACAAAAATGCGCGTTTTTGTAAAAAATCGACATCCATTAAAAATCGCGACGAGAGAGGGTAACTCGGTGTCGCATCTGTCAAACATATCGTGGGGGAAATGCAGTAAAATTGTTGAAAAATGGGTTAAATGTTAAAAAAAACATGGCAAAACATGAGCACGCGAGGGGTTAAGCTGACAGTGTCAACATTACACGGGAGTTAACCCGTCGGTCGCGGCCGACACGCTTCGTTGTCGTTTGAACTGGAATTTTGCTTTTTTTTTAGAGTAGTATTTTTATTTTCATTTTTTAGCCATGAGGGAGATGGCGGGACGGAGGGATGGATTTTTCTTAACCTTTCGGCAACCAAGCGACAGCCGGCTGTTGCGTTGCTATTGTATTTTTATTGTGTCTCGAATCACGGGATTGCGAAAGATAGAAGGATGACCTTGTCCAGGAGTGAAATAGATAAACAAAAACAGCCTCTATGGATATTGTGTGTAGTTTTTTAATATATGGACTAGCTTTTGCCCGCGACTTCGTGCGCGTGGAATAATAGTTCCCGTTCCCAGAGGATTTCCGGGACGAAAACTATCCTGTCCTTTTTTGGGTCCCGGACTATATCTGTACCAAGTTTCATTCAAATCGGTTCTGTGGTTTAGGCTTGAAGAAGAGACATAGGTACAGGCAGAGTTACTTTCGCATTTATCCATATACTAATATTATAAATGAGAAAGTGTGTCTGTCTGTCTGTCTGTTTGTCTTTCTTTCACGGCAAAACGGAGCGATGAATTGACGTTATTTTTTTGAGTGGAGATAGTTGAAGGGATGGAGAGTAACATAGGCTACTTATTGTCTCTTTCTAACGCGAGCGAAGCCGCGGGCAAAAGCTAGTAATATTATATTAGTACGGATATGCCTTACTTCTTTGTTTATTTAAATTAGTTCTCATTCATAGTCTGCTTTTGTTAGGTGAGTTTTCTTTTACAACATAACAAAAACGTATATTTCCAAAAAGGTTTCGAAATGTACCTAAATTATTTAATAGTAACCCCGGTAGGATTTCCAAATACCAATTTATAAACATTTAAGATTTAAAACATTTCATTCTAATCTTTTCATTTCTTAACCTGTTAATGTAAAAAAACCTGACAGGAATAGATGGGCTTGCTCGAATTTCCCATTCCAGTATTTGACACCATCAACTTCTACTTCAACTCTTTATTAATGGCATTTGCGGAAAACACACCACAATTCTGCCACGACCATGTTTATTTTACAATCACAAACGAAGAAAGATATATAACAAAAATATATGCAATATGACTGCGATGGTCAGGAGACCATCGCAGTCATATTGCATATTTTTTTTTTTTTACAAGGAGGACCTTGTGAAGAGATCTGGTCCGTCAGAGCCTCGTCAGTGAATCAGCAGGGTGTACCACGTGCAGGTGAGGTTGGCTTTTACCCTGGAGGTGATGGAAGGGCCACTTACACCCCTTTGACACCATCATCAATTGACGTACTTTTTATGAGCTGTCAAAACGTAATTCTCCAATAGACTTTGTATGCCAATACCAGCTTGTGACGTCACAAGCTAGCAACCCTATTGACTAACTATTTATTGATTTTAAAGCAATTAAAAATTTAATTTTACAGTAAATTAAAAACAAATCCGATGCTTAGGACTAATAAAAAGATAGGTTTTATAAAAATATGTCTTAGATTTATCGGTTAATAGTGTCAAATACCGTATTCTAGTACACCTTATACTATTTAATTTTCTTCTTTAATAGTGGTGGTCTTTTAAAAGTGGGATAAAAAAAATGACATAGGCTGCTTGTATTTAAAAAAATCGGCAAAATACTTCTTGGTGAGTTACCTGTTGACCTTGTATTAAGTAACAACTAACTGAAGTTAAGGTAAAAAATAAACAAAACTAAAACACAATTGCAGAATTGACTCACATTAATTGAACACCACAAAATTAACATTAATTGTTTCTTGTAACTATTGTATCTTTATGTGTCAGTGTTGTTTTGAGATTTGTTATAATGTCTATTATTCATTTAATTAGTGTGTGATTTCGATTTACCTAATGACGTAATTTAAAGTTCTCTTTGTTGACGTTTGTAGGGCCCATAAACAAGTGTTTGACCTAAATTAATCATACTTAGTTACTTATTTACTAGTGTCAGAGAGGTACAAGTAATTAGTCAATAACATAAACTTATAATATACTTCGTGAGTACCTATTTACTATTTTCCACATTTTTTCTAAGGGTTTAAAATTAAGTCTTCTTCTGATTAGTCGGAACGATCATTTTTTTTTATACCTAGTAGGTATCTTTTTACATATTGCATTATTTTATTGTTTGCATATTTTCTTACTACCACGGAAGCGAAAAAAGCAAAGTTCACATAGCAAAGTTAAGTGAAGCGAACACCGTAGCTTAGGACGCTTGTAGTACCAAAGAAATCTCACGGGTCTCGCCGACCGTTCGAAAACCTAAGAGGTCCATACTTATAATTACCACTTATGTTAGTGATTTTCTTTTCTTTTCGAAAGCTACGTTTTTTATCAATTTCGATTACTTCGAAAGATAATGTTACATATAGTATTTAGGAAAAACCAGGCCAGGGTCACTCATTCTCTATTCAGCTAGATCCACTCTTTATCAGTTGGGAAACAGAGGAAACCTCTCAGTAATCGCGCTTACAATAATCACCAGATCAACGGGGCAGTTGTTATCACTATCACACACCCACACACACATACACACATACACGCTACACATAGACATAGCACACCTGCTCACTCTGTGTCAGATGTGAACACTTAAGCAGGTGTGTTTGTGTAGGTGGGGTTCTAACACTTTCACTTTATATGGCTATTAAAATTGTTAATTAAAAAAAGGGACAGTACTGCAATAATTTAGTTGTAGTGGTGAACACTGGTATTGTTTCAGAACATATAAAACAAAGTCGCTTTTCGCTAAATCTCTGTCCTTGTGTATGTTTAAGCATATAGACCTTTAAAACTACGCAACGGATTGCGATGAGGCTTTTCAAATAGAAAAAGTGATTTAAGAGGAAGATTTATGTTACATAATACGCTTCATATTTAATACGTGCATAAAGACGAAAGAGTGAAGATTATAGTAGACAAAAGACGATTTTTTACAAAGATTTTTAACAGTTGAGTTGCCACTTTATGTATAAATAGTACCACAACTGTGATAGTACTATACTGTATTATTGTATGTATTATTTTACTTGCAGCGTCTTTCATGTACTTTACATATTTACTTATTAGTATTTCATAATATTATGTCTAACATGAGTTAGTAGTATTAGTATGTAGAGTAATACAAAGAGGTAAATTGCCTTTTAAATCAAACTGCTTCGGTAACGAATTCTTTGTACGTTATGAATATATTTTTCATAGGTACATACCTCCTTGTGGTTTGTTAACAAATAACCAAAATTGGATTGTTTACTTCTGAGTATTTTGTTTATCTATAACGATGATTTAAAAACTTTCAGCTTTTAATTATAATATATGTAGAACCAACTTTAACCAACCAACCAACCAACAAAACTGTTTTCTTGTCGGCGTGTGTTTGTTTATAAACTCAAAAACTCAGTTATACAGACAAACTGTCCCGGCACACACGCACAAACATTTGGCCTGTACGAGAACCGAACCTGCAGCACAGCAGTCAAAGTGCCAAACGCCGGCGCCGATTCTAAAGTTTTAAGGAAATAATAACATTTATTGCGTGGTTTACCTGAAATGCGTCAATATTACATCACGAAAATGTGTCATTATTTCACTAAAATACAGAGTATTACTAATAACATGCAGATAAATAATATTAAGTACAAGAAACTAGCCTTTTCCTGCGATGGAGATGGAAAAAAAGTCGCAAGTTAAAAAGCCTATGTTTCTTGAGGTTCAGCACACTCCATACCAGATTTCATCAAAATAGGTTCAATGGTTATGCCGTAGATAGGATTAGGAGTCTCAATTTATTTTAAGATGTTTAAATTTCGGACTTCTTCAAAATACATGAAATGTCTCACAAAAGCCCTGGAGACTGTACTGTCACCCAATGTAGACATTAAAATTATTATAATATTATATGAAACACAATTTAAAAATCTCAATAACAATGCATTAATTTTTATAAAATTAGTCGCCCGTATACTCTGACGCGAGATCAAAATCAATCTCTACGTACATCCTCATTTATTTTTATTAAAAAACAACAATAGGTACGCGATCAATCACACGACTTCGCTCCGCCACGCGGCCCTACGACCTTATTATTTACAAAACAGTAAAAAACACACTTTTTTACAAAAAAAAAAAATGTAATTTCACAAATCTGCCGCGACAATTCTCTAAATCATTTTATAAAAAGCCATTGTGATTTTTAAACCCTTGCTTTTTTAGTAAAAAAGAGACATGCGTGAGCCACGCTTTTTATATTTGGGGAAAAAACTTTAGTTCACTAAAGCACAGTGACCTACATACATTTTTCCCTATTTCTGTAAAAGCACCCTTTTATTGCCCGTTTTTTTCATAATTGAATTCAATCCTTTGGAAAAAAGGGTTGGGTAAATTCCCTGTAATTTCGTTTTTTTGCAAGTTTTACTTCGCGCCAAAAATTATGCGCGCTGTCAAAATTTCGCGCCATTACGTTCGGACATCTGCCGAGAAAAAAAGTTAACAATGCAAATAGGGGAAGAACGACATTTTTAGGGGAATTTCGTCGTTTTCGTGCACAAAATGGAGAAATGCATTTAAACTATAACGGAATGATGTCCCCTCATTTCAATATTAATGTCCGAGTATGGAACCATTAAGTGAAATTAAGCAATATGTAAATACTGTAGGGTTCAAAATCGCGTGGCAATATTTTTTTAATGCATTTTATGGCATTGGATTTTTATTATTTATGGATTTTACGGTTGTTGTACAAATATTTAATGGTAAGTAAATTATTGATTTGATTGTTTAGTGAAAATGCGATTTTTGCAATTAAATTATATGACTTTATTTTGTAGTATAGATTGAAATTAAACAACGTTTTTCAGTTACAGTTAAAAGCAGAAGTAAAAGTTGAACCAATGCAAGAGAACTTTTTTTCAAATAAAGAAAACCGCATCCAAATCGGATCACCTATTTAGGAGCTACGGCATCACAGACAGACAAAAAAAAAGACACACACACGTAGCTTAACTTCTCTTATTGCTTCGCTAATAAAACAAAATCCTCATGCCTCTCGCCGTCCGCCAGTCAGCACAGGCAGGTCGCTAGCAAGAACTACAAGAAGAAGAAATAAATAAAACAGCATATTCGTGCACCATTTAATAATACGCGCCATCATGCGTCGTAGTACATAAAGTCCATGAGCAGGGTGGCAGCCAGCAGCATCCCCTTCTCCTCCACAGATAGACTGCCCTCGAATGCCACGCCGAAGCTGGAAGACACGTCCAATATAAGTAACTACCTTTCGGCCACGGGACACGTCCAATATAAGTAACTACCTTTCGGCCACGGGACACGTCCAATATAAGTAACTACCTTTCGGCCACGGGACATGTTCAATATAAGTACTTAACTATCTTTCGGCCACGGAACATGTTCAATATAAGTAACTATCTTTCGGCCACGGAACATGTTCAATATAAGTAACTATCTTTCGGCCACGGTTTTCTGAGAGTTTCATGTCTCTAGGACCCCGGGGTTGCGGAATGTTTATAATGGTTACCGTGACCCCGGAACATAAAGGGCGACTGAAGGAACAGGAGTGGGTTTTAGTCAGTAAAAGTCTGACACGCCCTCCCGCCCCGTCCAGGACGGGAGAAGTCATTTGATGATTTCCCACTCACCAAAATAAAACCATTATATTTGTATATAGATAATAAGTAAATAAATATCTAGGGACTGACACACGGCAATCTGATCCCAAACTAATCAGAGCTTGTACTTCAACAAGACAACTGATCAAAAATATTTATATAATTAATAAATACATAGGTATACACAGACCCATGTTCGGCAACCTGCGGCTCGCGAGCTACACGCGACTTTTTGGATGTGAAGCTACAGCTCTTTAGTCCCATTGTATATGAAATAGTAGAATTGTAGGCATGAAAAAATTATGTGGCTCTTTAAAAAAATTGAAATTCTGGTAATTAATATTCATTCTCTTCCAACTCAAAAGGTTGCCGACCTCTGGACTGGACCAGAGGGCCTAGCCAAGTGGCAACGAAAATTGCAACTCACTTGTCTTGGACGGGCGCAAAGAACAGAGCATGCTTGAGGC
This sequence comes from Athetis lepigone, assembly GCA_033675125.1. Classification (NCBI taxonomy): domain Eukaryota; kingdom Metazoa; phylum Arthropoda; class Insecta; order Lepidoptera; family Noctuidae; genus Athetis; species Athetis lepigone. Next base: position 12,486,048 of record CM066234.1, read on the forward strand.
CCTGCCAGTGCTTGCAGGTGGCCCCGACCGGCGTCCCGTCTGCCCGCATGATGTCGAACTGTACGTCGCAGAAGCAGCTCACCGTGTTGAATGGACCTGGATGTAGAAGTCAAGAGGTAGGTGGACTTATAGAATGCTAGCTGTCCGCTGTTTCACCCGGGTTATGTTAAGTTTCTAGTTACTGCTTTACTCCTATAGCTCATACAGTGATGTTAAGTAAGTTATTTTGAAGTAGGTACAGGCTATATTAATGTGAAGTTTCATCAAAATCCGTTATTTAGCTTTTGCGTGATACAGTCTCAGATTAGTAAACAGAAGGCAGATAGATAGCGCGGAACATCGCGAGTGAGGTCAACAAAGCAAATACAAAACCAAAAGCGAATACAGTCTCGAGTCATCAGTACGGCACGAAGCGTCGCGCCGTAAACATGTCACAGAAAATATTCATATTTTCGAGAATGATGCCGTCTTTTGTTTTTAAACATTGCAAAAATTGTTCCCTAAATCAAAAGAAAGAAGATGGAGTACCTTTTTGTAGATTAAATATGGTTATTTTTGCCTTTTTGGATGTTATTTTATTTGGAACACAAAACCTCAACAGAAATCTGTCGGTGTTGCTATTTTATTGTGAAAAAATTTACCCCTAAGTTGGGAAATATGTATTGGACACAGGATTATCGATCTACAAGAATATTTATTTCGGGTGTTTTTTTTTTGGTTGGTATGTTTGTATCATGTGTGTGTACTTATCTTGTATGTGTCAAAAGTCTTCGTTAATAAAAGTAGTGAATGTTTTGTCTCTAACTTAAATTATGTACACCAGTCGATTCTCCAACATAAAGTAAATATATAGTAAAAACAGTGAACAGAAAAAGATGACTTAACTAATATTTTTATTCTGTCCTTTTCTTTAAGAAATGCAAAGAGACAGATACATTTAACTTAAATTTAGTAGTTTGTGAATAAGAGAATAAATTAGCGCGTTCAAGTCTCAAACAAACAAACTTTTTAGCTTTATAAAATTGTTTTACACCTAAGCACTTTATTATTTATATCCCTAAGTTGTTCCATAATTTTAAACACAATAAATCAATTATTATTTTTTACTATCTGCCCGCTTCCAGTTTAGCCAGGGTGCATTTTTTTTAATCAATGTTGTCATACCAACATTGTCCTGACAATTACAAACACAACAAAGTAGATTCACCTAATTAGGCGTAGCAGTTCTTATGATACGCGCGTACCTACATACTTTTAGTAAATTCATAAATTGATTTTAATTAATATAGACAGATAAGAATGAAATATTACGGGTAATTTTTCATCATCCTGGCAACCGGAACGCACACAGAGACGACGTGTTCTTACAGCGCAGTCACGTGGCAGTCACGCACACATGTCTCGACATTCGCCGCACTCGTAATGTTCCGCGCTGTCTATCTGCCTACTGTTTTATTATCTGAGGATACAGTAATAAACATCCACACCACTCACACACACATACAAACTTTCACAATTATACTATAATAATAATCGCTGCATAAAGTTATGACAGGTTTTACACGTTTCTAGTATACGTCAAAAAATGTGTGGTTACACAGGCTTTATTCATGACATAACTTTACACAGCGTCCAAACGTAACACTGGCAGAATAGTCGAAACCGGCTCAATTGCTATAGGTAGTGAAAAAAAAATTAGTAAGCGTATTTAGATTTAGGGTTGTTTGTTTGAACTTAATAAACTAGGATTACCAGGCTCGATGGTTAAGCGAAATGCGATGCCATGCCACTCACAGTCACAGGAGCCAAGCAGTAAACAAACATTTAAAATAAAGCACGTAAAGCCGTGGGATATAATTAGTGAAAATATTGTAGCACTGCATATTGACACAATGCTGCATCTCAGTTTGTAATATAAGCTAAGAAAATAGACTTGTTTGTGTGCTCAAGGAAACCATTACATAATGGTAGGTAGCGAGAAAATACCTCAGAATTTAAAACTCACCGCGAATCCAAAACATGTGATCACCATTTCCATTCTTAACAAGATAGAGCGGTTTGATAGCCGACCACTGCTGTTCCACGCTGCCGAGGAGCTGATCAGGCGGTGAGTAGACGTCCATGGTCTGCAGTTGACAGGGCATGCAGCGGATGGTGCAGGAGAAAGGCCTCTGTATCCTCATGATTTCAGTCCCCTGGCGGTCTGAGACTGTCAGCTGTAGGGGACGGAGGCCGTAGCAGAAGTAACTTGCCCACCAGCTAAGACATAAGAATGGCGAGATAAATTATTATAGCTTAGTACTCCAAACTTCCATGCTCTCGGCGCGCGTTTGATGGATTGAAAAAAAGCCAACCTGGTTGCTCATTTTTGTGACCGTTTTGATCTTTAAGTGTTCGGCTCAGCATGTTCCTGCCATCGATGCACTAATGTCAAGAAACGATGACGAGTCTACGATGGCAAGAAACGGGGACTAGCTAAGTCAAGGGTTAAGTAAAGTATATTATTTTATTACTGTCTCAGTTTCGGATGATAAAGGAAATTAGTCTGAAAATCTGAACTTGTAAACTTAAATGCCAACTTGCTTTAAGTTTGCAAGGTTAATATACCACCTCAGAAGGACAAGGTTTTGACCAAAAACTGACTGTATTGAGCAAGCTTTATTTGTCTAAGTGACAAATAAAGCTTGCATTGATTTATTTTAGAATCGTGAGTGCCATAAATCGGTAAGTTCAGTCAGTGAAGGTAAAGTACTCGGCCGATTACAAAAAAATCGTCAAAGCTTGTAAGTGTCGTGCCTACATAGCTCATTACAGCCACCCGGCAGCCACTCCGCACCGACTCGCCTTATAACCGAGGCGATCCGGTGACGCTACGAAGTTGATATAGTGAGCGCATGCCCATACAAGTTCATATAAAGAATACTAGCCGCAGGTGGCGAGTCGGTGCGGAGTGGCTGCCGGGTGGCGGGTATATTTGTTTTCCATATGAACCTGGTCGCTGGCTGAATCTGGGATGGATGTTTGATCTTCTAATAACAAACGAAACTAAACAAAACAAATACTAAACGGAACTTGCTTGTTCTCCTCCTCAATGGTATAGATAAGGGTGTTATCCGTCGTGCTGACCAGGTACCTGTTCCTCTTTCCTTTGAGGAACACCACGTTTCTCACGCGGAGTTTCTTGGTGATGAGCAGCCGGTCTAGCGGCAGCAGGTCGTGGAGGATGGACGGCGCTGGTGCCGGCTGAAATCAGTTTTTTTTTTCTTGAAATTTAAATTTCAAAGCATTCATTACATTCCAGTGTTGCGGAATAGTTATAAATTATAACAGTTACCGCGGCCTCAGAACATAAAAGGCACCGAAGAAACATGAGTGGGTTTTAGTCAGTAAAAGTCTGGGCGGAATAGTCATTAATTAAATGATTGACACCAAAAAAAGCATTCATTACACTTAGCGCGAGATAAATAGTCTTTCCGTAGCACGACGTTCACTGTACCTGTTACTGTTAGGTACACAACTGTCGAAAGTCAAGTGCACGATAGAGACGGAATATAGCTTAAGAAACATCTATTTTTCTCGCCACTAAATTATTTGCAGTCGGTCGGTAAGTCATAAAATTTAAGCTAGTTGCAAAGTTTTGGTCCAAAGCGTAGGTTGGTCTCTAAGAAAAAGAACAAGCAAGAAACCAATGTTAAAAAAGCTGTAGTTTTGCTTAATAATAATTATGTTAAAATAAAAAAAGCTGTACTAAGTCTCGAGCGCATGATGTTGCCGATGTTTAGTGATTATACTTGGCTTAGCGGAAGCAAGTACTTATAGTACTTCTAATTAAACACGGAATCTCGAAAACTGCTGCTGTCTAAAGTGTCTAAAGAGTATTAATTCGACAGGACTAAACTAATCCATACTAATATTATAAATGGGAAAGTGTGTCTGTCTGTCTGTATGTTTGTCTATCTTTCACGGCAAAACGGAGCGACGAATTGACGTGATTTTTTAAATGGAGATAGTTGAAGGGATGGAGAGTAACATAGGCTACTTTTTGTCTCTTTTTAACGCAAGCGAAGTCGCGGGCAAAAGCTAGTACTTTATCTTTTGTCCTTTCATAATAAAATGGAAAGAAAAAGAAGCACTGAACTTAAATAGGTATAGTTCAGATTTTGAACAATGACATCGGCTGATTGGCCCCATTGACTTTGATTTCCACGTCAACAGGCAGGAACTAGCCAATTACACAGTAATGATACATTTCTATATTTAGTTCTCGGTAAGGATATTACGGTTATTTCCGACGTCAATGCTTGATGGAACGCCTTTGATTAGGTACTTACCTTATTTAAATTATTTATAGCCAATTGACGTACTGACGCAATTTATTGATAAAGGTATTTGCCGCAAATGAATAAGACAATACAAAAATATCCTTATATGGGAAATATCGACGCTGAATTAAAATAGTTTATGATATTTTATATAAAGGAGGACAGTGAATAGTCGCCAAAACGAAGGAGTTTTTTTTTTATATCACTAGTACTCTTAATAAAAGTAAATTTTATGATGACGAGACTTATGTACTTTCAAAAGTGTATATCTTGAATATAAAAGGCATCGGTGAAGGAAAACATCGTGAGGAATTATAGTGAATATGAGTCCGAAATCGCCAATCCGCCTTTAGCAAGGTGATCAATGCTAGAGCCTAGAGAGGCCATTGATCACCTTGCTCAAGGCGGATCAACAACACCCACTGCAAGACAAAAACCGTCTCATACCTCTGTATGGGACAGTAATTAGCTAGTATTGTTTATTGGTCGCTACAAGTAAAAATGGAAGTACTAACACTCCACTCTTTTTTTTTTTTTTTTTTGGTGAGTGGGAAATCATCCAATGACTTCTCCCGTCCTGGGTGCGACGGGAGGGCGTGTTAGACTCTTACTGACTAAAACCCACTCATGTTCCTTCGATTGCCCTTTATGTTCCAGGGTCACGGTAACTATTATAAACATTCCGCAACCCCGGCAGGCGTTGGCCCTGTTGGGCCCCTTCCTGTGCTGACTCCTTCTCTTTGAGGCGCGCGTGGAACAAAACGCGCCGTCTACGCGGTCCTGGTCCCAGCCGGGCGGCGAGCTACCCATCGCTCGCCAAACACTCCACTCTTTAGTTCATTATACACTTAAAAATAATATAGTTTTTAAATAGATAATTAAGTCATCGCTTTGAAAGTTGGTACTATTAAGTATTTCATAAGTTTAAAAATGTACTACTTTGTAAAAGAACGTAAATAAAATTATTATTATTATCGTTTATATCTTTACTGTACTCCATAGTCTCAGCGAAGTGTGATAGTACAGCACTCCACAAAGCACTATGAAGTAAGTAGAACAACCAGAACTTAAAAACTAGAAAATAAACCTGGAGTAAGGATTTAATCTTCATGCGTCTTATTGTATAAAGATACAAAGGCGGCCCTCACCTTAGGGCCTATGCACACTTATTTAGTCTCATTCGTGTTTCGCTGAACGATTTTGGACACACTTAGGGCGATTGTGCACTACAAGGAATTTACCTGTCCGAACATCCGATTTTTTACGGTCAGAAGTGGCATGAAAAAAACGGATGATTGGCTTGTGCACTTGTCCGTCTTTACTCGGATGATACGTCTCAGTTTAGGGTAGCTCTGTCTTTGAAACTACACGCCACGCACGCGAAATTACTCTGAAATAAAAACCGTTCCGGAAATGGGAAAAGTAAAATGTCGGACGGTAAAATTACGTATAGTGCACAAACTAGTATATACATTATTTTTGGTTCCTCGCAGTTTCACCCACGTTACATTAGGTTTTTGGTTACTGCTTCGCTCCCGTGGGACATAGCGTGATGTTATATAGCCTATGTTACTCGTGGACAATGTAGCTTTCGAATGGTGAAAGAATTTTTAAAATCGGTCCAGTAGTTTTTGAGCCTATTCATTATAATCAAACAAACAAAGTTTTCCTCTTTATAATATTACTTAGTATAAATATGGCGTGCCATATCGGACCGTAAAAAATCGAGTAAAATTCCTTGTAGTGCACAATCGCCCTTACACAGCTCGGTTTCCTCAGTCACGTTCAGCATCGTAAGAATGAAAAAAGCCGTCTGGCTGAAAGGACGCGGAAAGCTAAGCCGAAGCGTACGCATCTTTCATACAAAATCGTTTTGTTCTAAGGACATTATTAAGGCTAGTTGCTTCAGCGCTGAAAGCGCTTGCATGACCATAACACATTGTCCTCATCTTAGAGCTACTTTTTGCCGCGAAAGCTGTATAAATGCGAAAAGCTGCGTCTTCATACAAAATCGTTGTTTTATATGGACTGAGCTAAATAGAACTGAATAAATGTCCTTAGACATAGTCTTCTAGTCTACCAAATGCAGTGAAGAGATGACCGGTAAAGATGAATGGGTCAGTGGGTCGTCTTAATCGAAGAAATGTAACTATAATAAGTACCTCGATCTCTTGGGTTACCACGGGAGCTTCTGGGATCACTTCCACTAGCGGAATCTCCTTCACTATCTCAGGGACCCCTTGGACGGGGATCGGAGTCGTATGCGCCATCATCGTTACCGACTGGTCGCGATTTAATCACTAATACATGTTGTTATGTGAACTTTTCGTTTTAATTTCTAATGCAGTCTAAAGTGTTATACGTCAGGCTTGACAGAAAATTTGTGTCATAGATTAGAGATGGTGGAAGAACTGAAAAGAGGTGGTGTTTGACTTAAAGCAAAAGCAAATGACCTTCTGTCTGGTGTGCTATGATTATTACAATAGCTGTCCCCCAAGATATATATGAGTTTTGGTTACTGCTCCGCTCTTCTATAGGTCAAATCCATGGTCAAATCGCATTGATATGTAGTCTAAGTATGTGTAATTCTGATGTATAAGTTACGAATATCTCGCAGAACCATCAGCCGGACTTACTACCGCCTAAATAAACAGAGTCACCCACGAGTCTGTCTTACGATCCGTATAAAAAATACAAAACAGATTTCTATTCCATTTTTGCCAAAAGACAAAAAGATTGAGATTTAGATGATTTAGATTTAATACAAGAGTATTATAGTAGAGAATATCCGAGTATTTCAGAGCTTTATAACACCCGGGAACTGGTCGAGTTTTAACCTTTCAACGACCAAGTGACAGCCGGCTTCGTGCTGCTATTGTCTTTCTATTGTGTCTCGAATCACGTGTGTTCGAAACCATTACAGACTCTCTTGAACTATCAATGAGCCAGCCGTTAAGCAAGTAACTCGGTCGGGCCTGCCTTAAATTGCCCTCATTTCGAAAAAAACTTGAAATATTAATATTTTCTCAATCAGGATTGCAAAAATCTTTCAGATTCGCCGTTCCTTTTTTTTAACCGTATCTTTAATATTTTTCCAACCATTAAAATCCAAAATGGTCAGTTTCGAATAATCGAACCCCACTAATATATTTTCAATGCATTTTATTGATTCCCGGCACACATAAACTAGAATAGCAGTTAACATGATCCGAACTCATGCAAATGTCGGGATTATTATTACGAATGGGGGAATTCATTTAAATTTTTGTGTAAAAAAACTGGGAAACTGTATCGCTTTTATCAATCGGGTGCAACAATATATGCTATTTACAATGAAGCATAGGGTGACCTACAAGATGCGGATATAAGGAATATTCCCAGTCCGAAATTAGGCCAACTTTACTGAATGACCAAGAGACTGCGTGTAAAATTAATAATAAGTTCACTAGTGCCCTTATTAGGTACAACTAATGTTGTTGATTTTTTTTATTCTTTTTATTTATTTCTATATACTTCATAGTGCAAAGTGAGTGAGTGTATAAAAATGTGAATATGAGTCCTTGAAACTCGTAGTAAGTGAATGAATAAGATATTCGTACGGCATTCTATTGTGGGGTAATGCAGCCGATATTCAGACTATATTTATTTTGCAAAAAAGGACTGTTCGTTCAATTTATAAACTGAGTCCTCGACACTCCCTCAGAGACAAATTTAAAGAGGTAAATATTATGACTGTGCCGTGCCAATATATATATGAAAATTTGTTGTACGCGCATAAAAATATTAATTTGTTTAAAAAATACAGTGATATCCATAATATAAATACAAGAAATAAGGACAAATACATAGTTCCTTCAACTAGGCTTAAGAAAATAGGTGGCTCGTTTAAATGTCAATGTATACGCTTTTATAATAAACTACCCAGACAAATTCACGAACTTAGCATTACTAAATTTAAATTATTTATAAAACGTAAACTTTGTCAGAAAGCTTTTTACTCTGTCAAAGATTACATTGAGGATTCAAATGCTTGGGATTGAGCTGTTTCGATTAATACATTGGCCATTATTTACTTTATTTACATTTCTTTTCTCTTTGACATTTCAATTATTGTTTTGACATTTATGTGTACTTTTTAAAGTATATAATCTTTTTTATGTATTTCTATTTGACATTGATGTGTACTTTTTAAAGTAGGTATATAATCTTTTTTTTTATGTATTACTATTTGACATTGATATGTACTTTTTAAAGTATTGTGTATATGTTTTTGTGACATTTATTTTTGTGAATGTGAGGACTATGGAAGTCGTTGGTTTTTTTTTTAAATATGCGGTCTGACGGTTTGAGTATTTAATGCGGCCTACCCAAATGTCCTTACTTTGGTACTGTTCGTCAAGACGTTGGGCTCCTTAGTTTTTAGTTGAGCTAAACGACTACTGACAAATGCTTGCACTGTCTGGACAGGTCCACTCAAATCTGTGTCCTTCTCTCATCAAGAGAGTGCCTCAGACATTTACTTAACCTCCATGGTTCTCGCACATTTTTGACCAATACGATTGTATGGACTTTGACCTCTGAGTTTGTTTCGGATGTTTCTTCTCAGAGCAGTCCAGCTACGAAACACCGGCCCCATCGTTCGCTTAAAATAAATAAAAAAACAAAATATTGACGTGTAAAAGTGTTATATATATAACCTATTTACAAAATAAATATGATTTTATGATTTTTATGATTTTATTAGAAATTTTAATTATTTTATGTTTTTCGAATGATGTTGCCACAAACCATTTTATTTTCGACAGCGATCTACTTCTACTATTGGTATAGTAGATTGTAGGTTTAAAACTGTGGTTCAGGAAGAGCGATATCTGCCTACTTCTCTCACTTTACTGGTTAGGTTTATAAAATCTTTCTTGGTGAAGACAATGAGCTCTCAATCAATGTGTCGTTTTGTAGAAAGATGGTGATTTAGTAGGTACTTGTGATCTTTAGGTGAGTTATCTACCTTGGCTCTCTTCGCTGAGAACTATTCTGCAGAAGCATTTGACTAACACAGACCGACACAGAAGAACACTTACCGGAATCCGCAATCGTACCAAAAACTGTATACATTACACAAGTTTTTTTTTAAGTTAGCTAAACTGAAATTATAGTCACCTATGTACACAAGACAAAATATCCTGATTCCCGATATTTACCCAACGCATGTGGTCACCGCGCTTTTTAATGGCGCACGCGCCGGCCGCGCACCATTTTATGCAAAAACGCAAATTTCGTTCGAAATTTGAAACGCTCCATTGTGTTGCCAGCTTGAATGAATAAAAATAATTGTTGCCAAGTTCAATTTTTGGGGGAAAATGCGTTTTGCGCAGGTCTTCTCTTTTGTGTGCGCAAGAGTGTGCCGAATAGAATTAACGATAGTTTTTATGCAAGCGACATTTTGAATTAATAAGGGTTTTTGCATGGTCAAACTGCGTATTGATTATATTGAGAACGGGCGAGGGATGCGGGGTGTATGTAGGGCAGTATTGTACTAGGTCAGTTTTTGCTGCATTTTGTTTAGGTTTTGTAAAATTTCGTATTATAATAAAAATGTGAGAGATTCAAGTTATTTGTTTTACCATGTTTGATAATGTAACAAGAGTGTTTAATTTTTAAGTACAATAAGTAGGTAATATTTATTAATTGTGAGGCCAACTTTATAAAAAAACATGTCGTCATAACTTCTCAGAGAGGTGTTTATACCTGCTATCTTATTTATATTTTTTTACTTGCTCTATCCCAATCTTTTATTCTGGGCTATTGTAGACCAATCTTCATCATCTTCGCCTGGGACGATTACTGGGACACTTTGATTTGGTGGATTTAGCCCTTGCAACGATATGGGAACAAATTAAACGCAAAATAATGTTCTTGCGTACCAAAAATAGTAGGTAATTGATCACCAAATTGTGTTAGGTTAGGTTAGAACTGTGACCACGTAGCGCCAGATCTACTAGTGATTAATTTTATTTACCTTAGTCAAAATCAGTCTAATTCATATAAAAAGTAAAATAGGTTATTTCTAGAATACTTTATGAAACATAATTTGGTGGTTATTTACTATTTTTTGGTGATCATTTACAATTTTTTTGTGTGTCAGTGTCATGTCATTATGTTACTATATTTGGTGGTAAGTTAAACATAAGCCCAACGATATCAGGTAATCGTTCATACAGCACAGTCCCACTCGAGCCTGACTGCTTTTTCATAACTAGAGCAAATTAATGCCCTTACTAATAATCACTGTGTAAAGTTATGCAATGAATAAAGCCTGTGTAACCATACATATTTTGACGAATAAACCTGTCATAAATTTATGCAGCGTTTATTAGTAAGGCGCTAATGGCTTGATTACACCTACTCGGACGAGACAGTGCCGTAGCCGAGTAAGTGTTCACACGTATTTTCGATATTGTGGCGAGACAGTTCAGTTATTAGAAGAAGTTCAAGGACAACTGAGGCTAACATGGATCGGAAATCGTTTATTCCGAGTGCAGAGTGGTGGCCGAGTGCTGTTTAGATTCACCGAGTGACTGAGCGAGACAGTGCGGGGAAGCGGGGAGGTGGGTACTCGCCCTAGTAAATAGAACTGGGTCCGAGTGACTGTCTCGGCCGGTTGCTAGGCCGAGTGCTCAGCCGAGTACTCGGCAATGTGTTTACAAATACCGAGTACTCGGCCGAAGGCACTGTCTCGCCTCTCTACTCGGCAGGTGTAATCGACTTATAAAAGTGTAATACTAATATTTAAGGCGTAGTTCAGGTGTAACAATAAAAGACGAATAATACTCATAAATTCATTGTTATTCATTTTTTGTACTTCAACATTTTTTAATCTCATACAATATTAAATAACATTCATACAATATAATCTTTTGTTTTCGTGTTTCGCTCGATCACGGCTCAAGCCCTTAAAAGGTGAATTTAGGTTAAATTCAATTTATTTCATTTCAAATTATTTTTTAATTCTGAGGTTTATCAATTAATATAATTGACTTCATATTGCTTTAAGTATGTCATATATTGTACAATTATTAAAATTTTGCAACATATGAAATGAAAGAAATGAATTATTAAAAAAATCGTTTTCTAATTAACATGGACATAATGCACCTACATTTTAACAAAGAATAAAATGTAGTCAAATAAAGATTTTCGTCAACAAAATTTAAAATATTTTACAATAAACATAATAATTTATCTGAAAAGATTGTCTAAAAAGAAGAAATAACACAACACTAAGGCGTAATAAATAGTTTATCTACACTATAGCGTCTCTTTCGAGCGAAGAACATAATACATAGATACATAAAAACATACGCACGGTCATAATAATAATATATTAACAAAAACGATCACTAAAAACTAACAATAAGTGAATAAATCACTAATTCGCAACATCTCTTTCTTATAACATAAGGAAATACATTTGTTCGTAATAATTCTTAACAACCGGAAAATATTGCCATTTAAAAAAGTTTTTTAGTTCAAAAACTTGGACTTATAGAATCAGTATAAGTTTGAAATTGCCAATCTGGTGATCAATGCTCGTGCTTCTCTGTATGAGAAGAGGTGACCTAGCAATGAGTCAATAATAGGAATTGGTATATTTGAGACATAATTGTTTTTTTTTTAAGAAGAAGAACCCTTGCAGTGTGGTTTGTTTACTTCTATTAATTTAGTACCAGATTAATTTAAATATTGTAGCTGTTTAAATGTATTGTCGTTTATTAAAAACAATAATAGTCAATTGATAGACACACAGTCTCAAAAATATCATAATTTAATGTAATATGATAAATTCATCAAAAAACTTAACAAATACACAGTGTATTTCATAACCAGTGTTAGATTTTTAACAAAAATCTATTTACATATTTATTTAAGAATAAAATCAAGCTTTTTCTACTAAATTGGCTAAAAAGCAAGGCACTTCGTGAAATAACCGCTATATTTATTTTATACTTACAAAAAAATATAGTTTGTATATAATATCTAAATAAATATCATCTAAAAATATAGTTTGTATCACAATGATTTATTCTGTACAAAAATATGGTCCTTCCGTTATAATATCCCAGTTTCGTATAACATTAAAATGTTTATCAAAAAATATAGCACCTCTAACTATAGTATAATATAATACTTTATTATGTATGTATGCGAAGGCGTCTAAACACTTTTGTATATTTACATCAATTTATACATTATGTCTTCTGGTGTTCAATAATTCGTTTGATTTATTTAGGTTCTTGAATAGCCAAAACTTCCATAATCTTCTATATTTTCTGCTTTAATATTAAAAGAATCTCATTTTACATAGTAAAATGACAACTTTTCAAACCGTATCGAATTAAAATCACGACACTCTCTGGAAGGCTGGCAACACCAAAACGATTATTCAAATAGAAGACAAAATTATATAAATATATTTTATACAAGTTATAATATATTTTAGCTGCAGCAATTTATACTAAAATCAATTTTATATACAGTTTATATGCCACCGGTTCTCAAACTTTATGGGTATTTTGCTCACCAATATGGCGGTATGATCACGCCAGATAGACAATATGGCTACTCGTAATATAATAAAAAGTATTTAATAATAACTATACAGCGAGTCGGTAACTACTCAATCACATCGTTTTAAAAAGTAAAGCTAAATTAATAATGGAGAATTTTTACTAAATTATTAAATAAAATTATATTTACATACTGCTGGACTTGTTAAGAAAGCTTGATTATATAATGAAAGACATAACTAAAATCTAAAAGTATTTTATTATCTTCAGCGTATATGCGTTTTTACATCGTAATCGAAAAAAATCTCATTTTAGACAACCTTGGTTATGTTTTTTATCGAATTTGTTTTCGGAATATTTTTTATCTTTTCTCTTCCTAAAGTCCAGCAGTATTCAAGAGGCTGACAGAAAAGATAGTAAGTATCTTTTACCGATTTAAAATGAACTCTTTGGCTTTCGATCAACTGGGATTTTGTTGTGTCGCAATTGTGTATAATGTACGTTCGTGTACGTACTTCGTTCGAATTCTTTAGCATTTCAAAACTTTTTTAGAAAAAGGAGTTGAAAAACTTTGAGAACCATTGAAATATCTGACATTAGTCGAAACTTTGAAAATGACATTGATATCTTATTAATTTACTTATTAAATTATTCCACTTCGTATACTTTATATTGTACAGTTTGCACTTTTTTACAATATTGATAGTTTATATATTTAAGTTTTCGTCTGTACTTATTTATATCTCAATGTAAATTGTAAAATTGTGTTAATTTATTGTAATGTCAGACTGTGTAAATATATAATATGATTGTCAGATATTAAATAGTTTTCTATAAATCCTTAGAATCATACGCGTTCCGCTCATTCTCTTACTTAATTCTGGTACTGAACACATCATCACTAGAAAACATCGAATGGGGTTCCGCACCTAAAAAGTTGAAAGAAAACACTGCCTAGTGTCCGATGTGTGTCGTCTTATTTCTAAGTGAATATGCAAATAGGAACAAATGTGGTAGGTACGGAACTTAGGGTGCTTACAACAGTTAGTGCTTGTCTTACTGAGAATCTTATTCGATAAGGCACTCATACCCGTCTTTCACATTCAAACTTATGGAAGAGATCTCTAAATTGTGTTTCATAAAGATGGTTTTTTTAAAAAGCTACCAATACTCTTAGCCAAGAAATTCTACTAAGTTCTTCTCCATAACAACGGAGAAGTTTGTGTATTGTTGTACAGCGCCATCTCTTGGTACGAACTGTAACTATTTTGAATAAGTTTGTTGTTTGTTTTTTATCTAAAATTATATGAAGTACACCTTACTTCACAATAAGTCCTCTATATGTTTAGCAAAACTGTTTCACAGTTGTCTGTAAGTACTCTGTTCCAATAGTTTAGTACACTGTACAATAGATGGCGCTGTGTTAAACCTGTCAGCTTCGCCCCCTCTCCGCTAGATGTGGCTATGCTCCGAGGTCCATATCGAAGCAGTGTTGTCTGGGGTGTGAGTGCGGCGAGTGCGGCGCGTGGTGATGCGGTCCTCCCAGCAGGAGGGAGGGCAGGCAGCCCTCCGTGAGGGACAGGCCTCCGCCCAGGCCTAGGGCGCTTTCTGACATGAGAGATGATGAGCCTGTGAAAGAATTAACCGTTAAGTAAAACATGTTTGTTTATTAAATGCTGTGTTGAAGTCAGATTTTGAGAAAATAGGGATTTTTAGTGTTTCAGATGTACTATCCTATTATTGTTCCATTACAGTTCAGAGGCTCCTTTTTATACAGATGGCAGAAGAATTAAACTTGTTTTTAGGGTTCCGTACCTCAAAAGGTAAAAACGGAACCCATAAAGGATCACTTTGTTGTCCGTCCGTCCGTCCGTCTGTCGGTCTGTCAAGACCCTTTTTCTCAGAAACGCGTCGAGATATCAAGCTGAAATTAATATCACATACTCAAGTCTGCTATCTCTTAAAGCAGTGAAAAACTCAAGTTTCTAAATCAACGCAATAAAAAGATACGGCGGTTTATATTGCATATTTAGACATTTGCAAGGGAATCAAAACTCAAAACCTATAGGGTACTTCCCATTGACCAAGAATCATGAAAAGCGGCAAGAAGCAAGGTCATGTAGCACAAGTAAAGGAAATACTCTGAAAACCATAGGATTGTAGTTAGTTCACATCCGTCCATCCTCCCGTTAGTCCGCCTGTCAAGACCCTTTTTCTCAGAAACGCGTCGAGATATCAAGCTGAAATTAATATCACATACTCAGGTCTGCTATCTCTTAAAGCAGTGAAAAACTCAAGTTTCTTAATCAACGCAATAAAAAGATACGGCGGTTTATATTGCATTTAGATATTTGCGAGGGATTCAAAACCTATAGGGTACTTTCCATTAACGGAACCCTCGTTGCGCGAGTCCAACTCGCACTTGACCGGTTTTTTTTTCGTTTTCAGACTAATAAATAATTCTACTCGTTGAATGTCGGTGTAAAGAACTTTATTTCTCATAAGAACTTAAATTAACAGTTCATCTGAATGTTCATTTTTAATTCAAAAATCGCGTAGAAATATAAAAACTTTTTTGTAGATTTACCGCAAAATGTACAAAACAGGGTTTTAGTAAATTCTGACTTTTTAGTCCAGGATGATTGGTCCTTTCGAAGTGTTCAATCCTTATTAAAAGCAGAATCGATTAGCACCAATTTTTTTTTAAATGTCCATTTCTGACGTGTTAAAGTGTTGTATTTACAAAATGAACGTTAATTAGATTTCATTGAATGTTACCTGCAGCGTGGAAGGAGGCGGAGTCGTCGTGCAGCATGGAGGCGATGGTGCGGTCGGCCGCCTCCGCCACCACGTTACTGAGGCACAGCTGAGACGTCGGCGACGAACATAGCATGGGGTCACCTGCGGAGAAAGGATATTATTTATTTTCTTTACACTATTAAAGAGGCATTTTGTAACGTCGTATCTACAGGGTTATTGGTAAAACACCGACATCCTCTCAGGACTATGTTACTAACATCATAATCAACAACTTTTGTTCTACGACATTTTAAAAATTATCATATTTTAGTTCAATACAGAGTTGAAATGTGTTAGATAGGACAACGAAATCTCGAAGATTTGTTTTTGGTAAATGTATAACATTTTGTAAAAAATCATAGAACAAAAGTTGTTGTTTATGATGATAGTAACATAGTCCTGAGAGGATGTCGGTGTTTTACCATTAACCCTGTATATTTACGCGTCAGATTGTTTGTCTTTTTTTAATAAATAAGTTCTATTATAATCCTCCTTAGCCTTTCAACGACCAACCGACGCCCGGCTGTCGGGACGACTCGGGCTGCTGTTGTCTTTCTATTGTGTCTCAAATCACGTGTGTTCAAAGGATTAAATCGATATGCAACAATGTTTTGGCGTTCCTATGTGCTAAAAAACATAAGACCTCTACGAAACTACCGTCAACTAGTAGCGTAACTTTCCGCAAACATCCTCATTGCACGAATGTGACTGTGAGTTAAGGAAAAATATAAGTGTTCTATAGTAAATAATACTGGCAGCTTCAGAAATTTATTGCGGTTAATAACCAATCAGTGACAGAAACCAGTGATAAGTAACAGAAACGTACGTGAGAAGTTTCAGGTTAGCATGTGTGTGATAAGTTACCTACTTACGGCATAAGAGGCAACATCCTACAACTTCTAGAATCATACCTAAGTCATAGAATCCAGTGTACGGAAATTTCCAGAATATGTCCAAATACAAAACAACAAACAACATATGTGTCAGATCCAAAGTACATTAAATACGGGGTCCCACAAGGTAGCGTATTGGGACCGCTACTTTTCTTAATTTACATCAATGATTTACCTAATATAACTTCCCATAAAATAATTATGTTTGCAGATGATAGTACAGCCTTAATAAAATGCCTTAATCAGAACAATTTTGAAAACGATATCAATACTTGTCTAAGTAAAATAATAGAATGGCTTAACAATAACAACCTAAAAATAAATTTGAGTAAAACAAAAATAATGCACTTTAGTCAACGCTGTAAAATCCCAAGCATCAATGTACAATACCAAAACAGCAATATTGAGCAGGTAAATAATGCAAAATTTTTAGGAATACTTATAGACAATCAATTGACATGGAAGCCGCATATTGAAGAGCTTTGTAAACGACTGAGTAAATCAGCATACGCACTATATCAACTCTCTAAAAAAGTAAGTCGCGAAACACTTTTAACAGCATACCATGGACTGGTTGCCTCCACGTTACGGTACGGTATTATCTTTTGGGGACAGTCCACTAACAGGGAGCTGATATTTAAGATGCAAAAACGGTGTGTAAGATCGATGTGTGGTATTAAGTCCACAGATAGCTGTCTTCCATATTTTAAGTCGTTGAAAATTCTTACACTACCCTCGCTTTATATTCTGGAAACTGCTGTTTTTATAAAAATGAATCCAGATCTCTTTGAAAAAATATCTGATACGAGAAAAACTCCAATACGAGCTCAATATCAAGATAATTTGTGTACAATAAGATGTAAAACAGCCCTGATGTATAAAAGCTTTTTTGGCAATGCTCCACGTGTTTTCAATAAAATTCCCAATAGTATTAAAAAACTACCTATCATAAAATTTAAAAAAACTCTTACAAACTTACTTTTGATGAAGAGCTATTATACATTAGAACAGTTTCTGAATGATGATACGATAAGTCATGTCTTAAAGTAATAATTGTTAATAAATGACTAGTTTATTATATTGTTAATTTTATGTTGAAATTTGGATAGATTATAAATGATATTTACTTATTACCTCCTGATAGACATTTATACGCCTACGAGGCAAAACATAGTGCACCAACACACATAAATAATTTGAATCTTGAATCTATGTGACTGTATGTATATGAATGACATTATTATTTTTAATTTAAACTTATTTTAGTGTAATTTATTGACATGCCTTGATAATTGAAATTTCTTATTTGTGATGATTTTGTACGCCAAACATTGGCAAAACATAGTGCACATATTTCTGACATTTCCATCTGTAATTCTGTATCCTACCTATGTTTTACAAAATAAATGATTGATTGATTGATTGATTGACTACTGACAGGTGAGGTACTTAGTGACAAGTTACGTATTGACAAGTACCTACCTAGTGACAGGTTACATAGTGACAGAAAAAAGAAGAATGAAAGACAAACTGTTTATTCGTGCTGTAGTAGTAAAACCGTACAGTAAAAGAACTTAGTAAATAAAATATTTTAAATGATTGCACGAAAGGGCTAGCGCTCAGCATAATGCCGGGCCCGTACACATGGGTCGCATAGGACAGGTTACATAGTGGCAGTTACCTTGCGTGACAGGGTTGTGCGAGTCGTCATCCATGAGGTCCTCGATCTGCGCCAGGTTTAGCACTGCGTCGCTGTCCTCGCTGCTCAGCAGGTTGGGAGTTGGAGACAGTCGCATCTTTAGCAACAACATCAAGTCATTTATTTGCATAATTTGAGGACACACAAACAAAAGACTGTATGTCTCCGAAAACAAAAACCAACACCCTATTTATCTCCAAAATCAAAAATTCTACACCTGAATATCTCCGAAGAAAAAAATTCAAAATTCAAGGCGTTTATTTCACTTAGACTACAGGCACTAATAGCAGGCGTCCGTCACTCGCTCAAGGCCACGCGTTTTATGCCTACCGCTTCGCGTATCGTCGACGATACAACGAACACCGGGCTGTCGCGCGCCCGGCTGAGTGCTCGCGCGTCACGGGTACAGCGCTGACTATCAAAATGTCGAAACCACGTAATTATTGCGTGATTATTGTGCAATTCCCCTGTTTCCCAATTCTCCTGTTTCCCTTTTGATTATTTAGTAAAATTATTCACGCGGTTTTGGATATTTTCGACACTAAAATATAATAATCGGGAATCCAAGAAACGAAAAATATGCATCAGTCATTTTACTAAACTAAAAAATATTTGATCAACAAATAAAAAAAAATACTGTTTTTCTAAAACATTCGTTTTATTACCATTATCATCATACGTGTAACCCTAGCACATTTACTGGATGGCACGCACACATGTTAGTCGCGCGGCGGGCAAAAGAATCTCAACTCTCTTTGTGCGTACTTATGGTACATTTCTCCTCGCTGCAAACAGCTGGTATTATTATTATGATTTTGTAGGCTATTATAGCGTAGGTATTTTAGTTTTTGTATTGGAGTGAAGTATCTGTTACGTAGTAACTATTTATTAATCTGTGCTAATAGGTAGATTACACCTGCCGAGTAGAGTGGCGAGACTGTGCCTTCGGCCGAGTACTCGGTATTTGTAAACACATTGCCGAGTACTCGGCCGAGCGCTCGGCCTAGCAACCGGCCGAGACAGTCACTCGGACCCAGTTCTATTTACTAGGGCGAGTACCCACCTCCCCGCTTCCCCGCACTGTCTCGCTCGGTCACTCGGTGAATCTAAACAGCACTCGGCCACCACTCTCCACTCGGAATAAACGATTTCCGATTCATGTTAGCCTCAGTTGTTCTTGAACTTCTTCTAATAACTGAACTGTCTCGCCACAATATCGAAAATACGTGTGAACACTTACTCGGCTACGGCACTGTCTCGTCCGAGTTACATTTTACTGTCTCGCCACTCTACTCGGTAGGTGTAATCAAGCCTTTAGGATTGTCAAAGAGTCGGTCGGTCAGTCAGAAAAGTGACACTAATTGCCTGTTCCAAAACATAGATCTCTATGGAAAAGAACAGGCAAGAAACTCCACGGCCACACTCTTTTTAAAAAAAATATGTTTTACAAAATCTTGATGCAATATGTGAAAACAATGCAGGTAAATAACAGATTAAACAATTCAAAAAAATATAAAAAAAATTATAAACCAACAATTTGCTTATCTACAAAGTCAAAAACCAACTGCCTGTACATTTCCGAAGTCAGAAAATCAACAATCTGTATATCTCGTTTTAAATATTCTATGAATATTTTTGTCAGAGACAAATAATTATAATTTCGTACACTTTCGAAAGATATTTACAATAACAACAAACAATCAACCTAGTAGCATACCTTGATGTCTTTATGGTTGAAGAGATGGTCAGGCACGGGCTCCAGACACAGGTCGGGCTCCAGGCAGCCCAGCGACAGTCCCTCCTCCCGGCTCAGAGGGGAACAGGAGCCCAGCTTCAGGCCATCTGTGTGGGACATGGGTAATTATAATTATTTTTTTATTCATATCATCAGCCTATGAGCGTCCACTGCTGGCCTTTTTGTTTCCTGGGTGCGGCGGGAGGGCGTGTCTGACTTTTACTGACTAAAACCCACTCATGTTCCTTCGGTTGCCCTTTATGTTCCAGGGTCACGGTAACTATTATAAACATTACGCAACCCCGTCCACTGCTGGCCTCACCCAACTTTTTCAAGCGCATGCGGTTCTGTGTTTTCATATTTTAAATGACGCGCCAAAATACCGTCAATGGTGCCGATTTTCTTATTCACAAACTAACCTAAAATTAAATTAAGTGCATCTTTCTCTTTCTATTTCATTAAAAAAAAAGACAGAAGATAAAATATTACTTAAGTCCTGTCAAATTTAGACACTACATAGATAATTTAGACGCGATTAAAACATGGCGACTGAACACGCCAATTTTCTTCAACCGGTGTCTAATTTGCCAGGATTAACCTTTCGTGTGTTTAGGACGTAGATCCACGCGAAATACAATGCTTTTCTAATTGTGTCTGGAATTGGAGCATTCAATGGGTAAAATTTTATTTGGGAGATAGTAAATATATTTTTTTCTTACTCCTCCGCAGTTATTTTCTTTCTGATTAATTTCGTTGCGGGATCCAAGAAAGTTACATCGTTTTTCCGGGGCTCGTCGACGGGACTTCATTGCTTCGGTGCTTTCAGAGAGACAGGCGGGCGGCACAGTACACAGTACGTACAGTGCAGAGAGACAGGCGGGCGGCACAGTACACAGTACGTACAGTGCAGAGAGACAGGCGGGCGGCACAGTACACAGTACGTACAGTGCAGAGAGACAGGCGGGCGGCACAGTACACAGTACGTACAGTGCAGAGAGACAGGCGGGCGGCACAGTACACAGTACGTACAGTGCAGAGAGACAGGCGGGCGGCACAGTACACAGTACGTACAGTGCAGAGAGACAGGCGGGCGGCACAGTACACAGTACGTACAGTGCAGAGAGACAGGCGGGCGGCACAGTACACAGTACGTACAGTGCAGAGAGAGACAGGCGGGCGGCACAGTACACAGTACACAGTACGTACAGTGCAGAGAGACAGGCGGGCGGCACAGTAACAGTACACAGTACGTACCTAGTGCGTGTAGTGCAGAGAGACAGGCGGGCGGCACAGTACACAGTACGTACAGTGCAGAGAGACAGGCGGGCGGCACAGTACACAGAACACAGTACGTACAGTGCAGAGAGACAGGCGGGCGGCACAGTACACAGAACACAGTACGTACAGAGCAGAGAGACTGGCGGGCGGCACAGTACACAGTACGTACAGTGCAGAGAGACAGGCGGGCGGCACAGTACACAGTACGTACAGTGCAGAGAGACAGGCGGGCGGCACAGTAACAGTACACAGTACGTACCGAGCGCGTGTAGTGCAGAGAGACAGGCGGGCGGCACAGTACACAGTACACAGTACGTACCGAGCGCGTGTAGTGCAGAGAGACAGGCGGGCGGCACAGTACACAGTACACAGTACGTACAGTGCAGAGAGACAGGCGGGCGGCACAGTAACAGTACACAGTACGTACAGTGCAGAGAGACAGGCGGGCGGCACAGTACACAGTACACAGTACGTACCGAGCGCGTGTAGTGCAGAGAGACAGGCGGGCGGCACAGTACACAGTACACAGTACGTACCGAGCGCGTGTAGTGCAGAGAGACAGGCGGGCGGCACAGTACACAGTACACAGTACGTACCGAGCGCGTGTAGTGCAGAGAGACAGGCGGGCGGCACAGTACACAGTACACAGTACGTACCGAGCGCGTGTAGTGCAGAGAGACAGGCGGGCGGCACAGTACACAGTACACAGTACGTACCGAGCGCGTGTAGTGCAGAGAGACAGGCGGGCGGCACAGTACACAGTACACAGTACGTACCGAGCGCGTGTAGTGCAGAGAGACAGGCGGGCGGCACAGTACACAGTACACAGTACGTACCGAGCGCGTGTAGTGCAGAGAGACAGGCGGGCGGCACAGTACACAGTACACAGTACGTACCGAGCGCGTGTAGTGCAGAGAGACAGGCGGGCGGCACAGTACACAGTACACAGTACGTACCGAGCGCGTGTAGTGCAGAGAGACAGGCGGGCGGCACAGTACACAGTACGTACAGTGCAGAGACAGGCGGGCGGCACAGTACACAGTACGTACAGTGCAGAGACAGGCGGGCGGCACAGTACACAGTACACAGTACGTACCGAGCGCGTGTAGTGCAGAGAGACAGGCGGGCGGCACAGTACACAGTACGTACAGTGCAGAAACAGGCGGGCGGCACAGTACACAGTACGTACCGAGCGCGTGTAGTGCAGAGAGACAGGCGGGCGGCACAGTACACAGTACGTACAGTGCAGAGACAGGCGGGCGGCACAGTACACAGTACGTACAGTGCAGAGACAGGCGGGCGGCACAGTACACAGTACACAGTACGTACCGAGCGCGTGTAGTGCAGAGAGACAGGCGGGCGGCACAGTACACAGTACGTACAGTGCAGAGACAGGCGGGCGGCACAGTACACAGTACGTACAGTGCAGAGACAGGCGGGCGGCACAGTACACAGTACACAGTACGTACCGAGCGCGTGTAGTGCAGAGAGACAGGCGGGCGGCACAGTACACAGTACGTACAGTGCAGAGACAGGCGGGCGGCACAGTACACAGTACGTACAGTGCAGAGACAGGCGGGCGGCACAGTACACAGTACGTACAGTGCAGAGACAGGCGGGCGGCACAGTACACAGTACACAGTACGTACCGAGCGCGTGTAGTGCAGAGAGACAGGCGGGCGGCACAGTACACAGTACGTACAGTGCAGAGACAGGCGGGCGGCACAGTACACAGTACGTACAGTGCAGAGACAGGCGGGCGGCACAGTACACAGTACACAGTACGTACCGAGCGCGTGTAGTGCAGAGAGACAGGCGGGCGGCACAGTAACAGTACACAGTACGTACCGAGCGCGTGTAGTGCAGAGAGACAGGCGGGCGGCACAGTACACAGTACGTACAGTGCAGAGACAGGCGGGCGGCACAGTACACAGTACGTACAGTGCAGAGACAGGCGGGCGGCACAGTACACAGTACACAGTACGTACCGAGCGCGTGTAGTGCAGAGAGACAGGCGGGCGGCACAGTAACAGTACACAGTACGTACAGTGCAGAGAGACAGGCGGGCGGCACAGTACACAGTACGTACAGTGCAGAGAGACAGGCGGGCGGCACAGTACACAGTACGTACAGTGCAGAGAGACAGGCGGGCGGCACAGTAACAGTACACAGTACGTACCGAGCGCGTGTAGTGCAGAGAGACAGGCGGGCGGCACAGTACACAGTACGTACAGTGCAGAGAGACAGGCGGGCGGCACAGTAACAGTACACAGTACGTACCGAGCGCGTGTAGTGCAGAGAGACAGGCGGGCGGCACAGTACACAGTACGTACAGTGCAGAGAGACAGGCGGGCGGCACAGTAACAGTACACAGTACGTACCGAGCGCGTGTAGTGCAGAGAGACAGGCGGGCGGCATGTCTCGCAGAAGGTCGGGCGGTTGCTCGAACTCCATCAGCGACGCCGGCTCCGACTTCGGCAGCACCAGCTCCTGGAGAAGGTAAGGTTCATAGTGTATTTTTGGTTTTGAAAAACCCGCTAGGAGATAATTGTACCCATTAAAACAAGCTACTTTTATTATAAAACCAACTATGAAATTGCGAAAAAAATAACAGCTGTTTCATACATTATAAGTCGGGAGAGTATTGAACTTTGTTAGAAACAGCTGATATATGTATGTATATTTTTTGCTGACTGGTAACGACTCAATGGACCTGGCCGATAAAAATAGTATGACGCTGTACAGTTCAAACAGTTGAGTACTGTCCGGTGAGGATAGCATTGTATTGATAGAGGAGGATATACAGCTGACCAGTGAGGACAGTCCACTACTTACCGGCGTAGCAGGCACGTCAGTGTGTGCGTGCGGCGTGGGCAGGGAGGGCGGCGCGGCGGGAGGGTCGGGGAGGGGCTCGGCGGCGGACTCCACGCCCGAGTCGTCCGTGTGAGGAGACGACCAGCCCGAACCGGGGGACACTGGAAGACCGTGGACGCGAGCTAGGCGCTCTAGCTCCTGCGGGAGATAATACAAATCAGATACTGGTGCTGATTCTCTTGTTCACAAGCTTAACTAAATTTAAGTTAAATGCATCTTTCTTTTTCCATTTCTTAAAGAAAAGGACAGAAGATACATTTTAGTTTAATCCTGTCAAATAAGACCGCGCCTGAAGAAAATGGGCGTATACAATTCGCCATGGTCATCTTGTGTTTTTGGACATAACAAACGGTTTAGGCGCATTAGGGCTAATTCTCGTTTTGGCAACCGACTCTCAAATGGACTACTTCTCATTATGGCTACTTCTAATTTGGGCTATTTCTCGTTTGGGCTACTTCTCATTTGGGCTACTTCTCGTTTGGGCTACTTCTCGTTTGGGCTACTTCTCACTTGGGCTAATTCTCACTTGGGCTACTTCTCACTTGGGCTACTTCTCATTAGGGTTATCACTCATTAAAGTGCTACCAGAAACTGATGATAAAAAAAGTAAAACAAATAATGAATTTGATGTGGTAATCTTGTCATGTCATCTGTCACGTGACATTACGTTTATTTGTTTACATTTGTTGTTTTCAAGAAATCTTTAGTAAAAATGAAAGAATTACTATGAATCCACTGCAGTCACAATCCAGAAGCATTGTTTTATACACATTATATTTTATACACATTTTCCGATTTTAGACCGTGTGCTTGCGTTGACTGGTTAGTATGACTCGCCAATGTTGATATTTTGTTTGTTGAATTACACTGTCATTTAAACTATGAAATATTATTTCCAACCTGGACATTGGCAGAAATCACTGAAAAAAATGGAAAGAAGATGCACTTAACTTAAATCTAGGTTAGTTTGTGAAGAAGAGAATCGGCACCATTGTAGAATTGCATTTACTAAGACTCAGAAGTCCGAATTAAAACCAAAGCTGTGTCAAAGCAGATATGTGCAAAGATGTCTTGTAAGTAACCAACAAAATATTGTATTACGCTAAAGCTAAGATGAAAACTGTAGGATGTGAAAATAACGCAAGACAATTTAATGCATGAGACATTTCCACACATAAAAAAACCGGTCAAGTGCGAGTTGGACTCGCGCAACGAGGGTTCCGTTAATTTTTTTTTATGAAATAACTACAAATTTACGGTTTTCGGAGTTTTTCCTTTACTTGTGCTACATGACCTTGCTGCTTGCCAAATTTCATGATTCTAGGTCAATGGGAAGTACCCTATAGGTTTTGATTTCCTTGCAAATGTCCAAATATGCAATATTAACTACCGTATCTTTTTATTGCGTTGATTTAGAAACTTGATTTTTTCACTGCTTTGAGAAATTGCAGACTTGAGTATGTGATATTAATTTCAGCTTGATATCTCGACGCGTTCCTGAGAAAAAGGTTCTTGACAGACAGACGGACAGACGGACGCCTGATGTGAACTAACTACAAATTTACGGTTTTCAGAGTTTTCCCTTTATTTGTGCTACATGAGCTTGCTTCTTGCCAAATTTCATGATTCTAGGTCAATGGGAAGTACCCTATAGGTTTTGATTTCCTTGCAAATGTCCAAATATGCAATATAACCGCCTTATCTTTTTATTGCGTTGATTTGGAAACTTGACTTCTTCACTGCTTTGAGAGATAGCAGACTTGAGTATGTGATATTAATTTCAGCTTGATATCTCGACGCGTTTCTGAGAAAAAGGGTCTTGACAGACGGTCGGACGGACAGACGGACAACAAAGTGATCCTATAAGGGTTCCGTTTTTACCTTTTGAGGTTCGGAACCCTAAAAAGGCATCAAAATCCGTGCCGGAGTTTTAAAGATCTAAGAATACATAGTACAAACAACGGGGAACGACCTTTGTTTGTTTAGTAGCTTGCTTTGTTTGTTCGCTTAAATCTTTTATATTTCTTAACAAATTTTTTGAGCTTTTCAATTTTGTATCACCTATGCGAAGCTGGGGTGGGTCGCTAGTTATTATAAATAAAGCTCAGACACAGAACAATCAGTTATATTCAATTATTCATCGATCGCGGCAGTCCACGAATAATAAGGCGGGACGAATTAAACTGAATACTGCTTATCCGGCACGAAGAGGCCAGGTATTGCAGACTGTAAAGGGCCTTTGGCAAGCATATGCTAACAAAAAAATATCAAAACCAGTTCCAAACATACCTGTATTCTCAACATAAGCTTCCTATTATGAATCTCGATCTGTTTCCTCCTTTGTTCGCTCTGCTTGAGCCGGTTGACCTCATCCCGAAGGCACTTGATGTAGTCCACACTACTCTTGAGGATGGTGCCTTTGTTCGGCCTCACGTCCCGGATCACTTCGTAGAAGGGATCGTTAGTCTTCGGTAAAAGTGTGCCTAGCTCCTTTATTCTGTCGTTTATGTTGAATCGGCGGCGTCTTTCGACTGGAATGAAGAATTTGGTATTGTTATGACGTATTTCAGCTGTTAATGTCGATGTTAAGTCTATGAATATGTAATAGTAGCTGTCGCCATGCTAATTTATAAATATCCTGAGACAAGTCACACAAGGCCATCTGATTCTAGACTGAACAGGTAATTTTACGGCACTGTTCAGGTGGGACACAGTGTGAAGTTGTATAGGCTATGGTATTAGCCTATAATGATGAAATCTTTCTTCTTCATAATATTAGTGTAGATTATATAACATCACGCTATGACGTATGAAAGGGGAGCAGTAATCATAGACGCAATTTCAAAACAATCTCTGCTTTTATTTCAATAGGTGACAGAGGTTTAGAATTTTTCTCCATGATCATGCTATATACACACAAAAATAATCTGTTCGGGTCGGTCAATTTTTTAGAAATCATCGCGTTTAAATAAACAAAAAAAATCCTAAGCTTTTTTAATTTGACTAAATAATTCTTTTTAAACTATTATGAAGACAATAATACTGCTAGTTCTATAATATTGTTTTCATGGTATTATGTGGGCCGATCCCGGCGGCACTGCAATGCCGGGCCGACCCGCGACGGGAGTGGAGCGAGCCCCGAACATCCCGTCAGCTTACAAAAATCAGTTTAATATACTGGTCCCTCAGTGAGGGAACTTTCAGATATTAAGCTGAAAAGAACAGATACTACACTTTGATCTTAGCCAAAAGGCCGAGAAGCGATACCGAACTCAATGTACGCGTGAGGGTCGTTCAACCGCGGAGAATCTTAACACCGCGATTCAGGAATTGGCGTTAAATGCACAGTGACATCTAGCGGCGTATTGAGGAACTATTCCACTGAGATTGGGACGAACTATTTTTGTTTGATCCTAACAGCTTCTTTCATGCGTCCCCGTGGAAATTGGTTTAAAGTGATATCATTCTAGGTCTATAGAAGTCTATCTTCGTGTTGTTATTCTGTTTATTTAGCTGTAAGTCCCCCATCTCCCTACGAACACCGTACAGAGGCTATTATGGTTATCCTTCAAAGTCCCCAAGTAAAACAAATCACTCACAAAGTCAAAAGGCAAAGACGTATTATTTTTATTCGTAGAACATGGTAGGTTTACAGTGTTGAACATGGTTCGTACAGCGTATCCACCGCATAAAGCGGCATACGAATATGTATGTTTACAATAAAGTAACATTTAAATTAAATTTAGCATAAAGAAGCGAAAGACTGAAAAATAAAGATATGTAGATAAGACAAACTCACTCATATTATGATTATCCTTCTTCTGCCTATCCTTGGCTAGCGCATGCATGTCGGAGTCGGTGAGCAGCGCGCAGTCGCCGGCGACCGAGCTGGCGCCCGACGACATGCCGGCGCCCGCGCCCGAGTCCAGCGACAGGATGTCCTCTAGGAACTCGTCCGCCTGTGAGGTAGGGGGGTCTAGTCACGGTGAAAGACCATCAGCATCTCAAGATAATTGGCATTGTAGAATATATATTTTCCATAAATTTTGGCCAGCTGATCCCTAGCTTGATCCATGACTTGCAAAGGCTAAATGATTAGATTCCTAAATGTATGAAATGAACATAAACTTACAGTAAGTAATTTGACATCTCGTATCGAACTGTATTCGACTATACATTCTACAATGCCACTTGTCTAGAGACGTAGGACAGTTAAGGTGACATTAGTACCGATTCCCATATTTAAAAACTAAACTAAATTTACGTTAATTTAGTCCTGGCAATTTAGTCCGCATCTGATGATCAACGTATTTTTAGTGGTACTTTTTGATCGAATCTAGATTGTTTGTCTATGGACTATTAATTTGACAGGACTAAACTAATATTTATCTTCAGTCTCAAATTTTTACGGTTCGGTTACGGTAGTTATAACCAATTTTTGGAGGTGTGATACGATATGAATCAGTAGAATATCCCATTTAAAACGCAAAATAAGCATTGATAAAAAAAAAATACGGTAAAGTATGACAAAAACTTTTTTTAAAGGAGAGAAATATCCTTCGATTTTTATTAGAGGTGTCTTTATCCAATTTCTCTCTGTTCTCTTCTCTCTGTAGCTTACCTCAGAGTTATTACTAGCGGAGGGCATGGCGGGGGAGCGCAGCGAGGAGGAGGGCCGCTCGGGGGAGGAGGCGCGCCGCGCGCCCAGCTCGGGGGCCGACTGCGCCGGAGCACTGCGGGGAGACACCTGCAATAATGGCAGAAGGGTGGTTAAGATACAAGATCAACTTTCTCAAGCTGTTACAAGGGTGTAAGATTCTAAGCGGCAGAACTTGGTGAGTTCCTTGTATAGTGTTTATTATCGTTTGGAAAAAATAATTGCCATTGATACGAGAGCATAATCTGCGTTAGAACATCAACTAATAAAAGTAACATAAGAACACCAGTAATCTAGAGTTAAAACTGGGATTTTCTTTGTATATTTACAGGAAAACGTTAATCCTGGATACCTATTTATGCAGTTGTGTTGAAACGAAAATACTAATTACAACTAATTTTCAAGTACCTACGGAAAAAAGTCAACGGGCAGTGTAGCCACTTATTTCCAGAACATTACCAACATTATCTCTATTCAAGAATATGATAAAATCAAGAACATCAAAAACAAAGTAAGCTGATTAGCGTACCTGCGTCTGCGGTTGAAATGATTCACTGAGGTACTGGCGCACTTGACTCTTCTGCTTCTGGATCACGTGATACCTGGTGGGGTTCTCCAGAACTGTTCGCACCTGGAACGTAAACATAGGTATAAAGACTTTATCATTACAAACTTGCCACGCTATTTTCAACACTGCATCTCCTGAAAACCCACAATTGAGTCCACCAAAAAATAATCCCAACTGTCTTGTGAATAGCAACATAAATAATCGGGGATGAACAGCGGATGGGAAAGAAAATACATAATATTAAAATTATCAAAACTTGCAGCCAGTCCAGAGAACCTTTCTTCCGCGAAGACTGAATTGCATCCGCGGATTTTTAAATGAGCTGGTGTTGTTGATGATTTTTAGTTGGCTGTTAAACAGGTTTATTCCCGTTGTCCCCGTATGCCATATCCCCGTCACGGGGACAGCGGGACGTGATTAAATTTATTTCCCGTTGTCCCCGATGCCTGCGGTACCAAGTCCACCCTGGTACGTCGTTTTATCCTCAATAAAGCTGTTCTGTTCATCTAAATATATTTTTTTAGGATTTCTTTCAGGATCTTCTTTCTTACAAAGATGATAAAAACTCAGGCACTCTGATCCATTTAACCCGTTTACCATTAAACTGATTGTTCGTTGGCCGTATGTTATTTTAATATTAATATTAGCATTTGCTTAAGTTTAAATAAAATATTTAGTACACTGACCTGTAATACTTGTGGCGGTAGTTCAACGTGAGGCGTGATCCGCGGCACCTCCGCCGGACTTGACTTCTTCTTGTCCTCATTGTCTTTGGACTGGCCTGCTTGTTGTGCCTGCAATTAACAGAAAAAGTCTCATTAATGAATAGAAAAAAATACATTTAAAGGAGGAAGCGGTAGGGTTCTACTTAAAAAAAGGCTTTTGTTGTATGCAAATACAGTTCTTGGCGTATCTCCACGCTTGCTCAATGTGGGTTGACAGTTTTAGACTTATATTAGTTATATTCTTTCACCCCCTCTGTGGTAATTGCTACGTTCCCATAGCAATCATAGCGTAAAGTTAAATGTATACTAATAGTAAAGTTAAATGGAGACTATTCCTCACAAATTAGGCTAAAATTTTCAGATCATTTTTTTTTGGAAGTGTGAACTTTCTTGAATACCATAATATAATTCCAATCACAACCAATCAGAATTTGATAAATGAGAATTTTTTTACGTGGGACGAGGGATAGTCGAACCCTTGTCACACAGCGGAGCAGCCAAGACCTAACAACTACGGTAACCATGTCATTACTTGAATTATGATGTGATGGCGGCTTTAGCAGATGCACTAGTAAAGGTTGACAGCAACCTCCTGATACTAGTGATAGTATCTCTGACAGGTAAGACGAGAAATGATAACATCTTGCTACAAAGTTGCAAAAGTAAGCGACACTTAGCTAGGGTACAAACATGGGCTATTAAATATAATTATGCATAGCTAGCTGGTTCCTGTAGCTCCGACTGCTTATTTCCATACGAAATTAAATCCCATATATTTTCACCCCTATGGGTAAAATAAAAACTTCATTCCATTTTACTAAAATAAACTACCATGCAATTTTAATATTTTTTCATTTGTGGATTAGGGACCATGGACAAACCAGTCTCTTTGTATTAAAAAATCTATTTTAAATAACTAACTGCCCCTCACGGTTTCACCCACGTTTTGTCAGGTTTTTGGTTACTGCTTCGCTCCCATGGGATATAGCGTGATGTTATAAACAAAAATAACGTGGCATTCTATTGGTAAAAGAATTTTCAAATTAGTTTCAGTAGATGCAGAGATAACTGCCTATAATCTCACAAACTTTACCTGTTTATAATATTAGTATAGTATATAAAACGAGTGTATCCCATCTGGCCCGGTTACTTGGCCCGGTGCCGGGCCACATGGGAAAAAAAAGTTTTAACTGGCCCGGTGATATGTTTACCGGGCCAGATGATACAAATCAAGTGCCATCGTCCCCGGTAAGGGGCGAAAAGAGGATACGCCTCGAACAAGAAATAAGAAGAACCAAGAAATAAGCATGCACATAATGAATTAACACTTGAACCAAACCCATGAGTCCAAACACGGACCGCTAAAATATGAACCCCAAACAAGTCGATCAACATTTACCACTTAGACAGAAACTAAGTGAATTCACCTGACATTGCCTGACTCATCTACAACATTACTGGAGGGTCAAACATATTATGTCATAATGTGAATTTGCTGAAATTAAACATACTGGGGTCTAATTTTATTGATTAAATCTTACTAATATTATAAAGTTGGAGAGTTTGTTTGAGTGAAAGCGCTAATCTCTGGAATGGATCGATTGGAAAAAATCTTTAATAGCCCATTTATTGCTATAGGCTATATAACATCACGCTACCTAAGGGGGCGAAAAAATGCGGACAATGTTTAGGACAATTCACACAAGGCCATCTTAAACAAAATTGGAAGGGGCCCAACAGGGCCACGCCTGCCGGGGTTGCGGAATGTTTATGATAGTTACCGTGACCCTGGAACATAAAGGGCAATCGAAGGAACATGAGTGGGTTTTAGTCAGTAAAAGTCTGACACACCCAGCACCCAGGACGGGAGCAGTCATTTGATGATTTCCCACTCACCAAAAAAAAAACCCAAACAAAATAAAGCCTGTACTTTGGTAACTTATATTTATATGAATAATACATACACAGGACAAACAATCATGCCCACACAGACCTGGGTATTTATTCTGGAAATCGAACTCATAAGCCCCAGATTGGCAAACAGTGCCACTAATCACTATACAACAGGCCCGTCATATGACGCCATTTGTAAAAACTATGGCATATTCACACATATAACAACAAAACCTACATCGTATGCTAATAGGATTAGATGTGGTATGACAAACAGACGTAAGAATGCACCATATTATGGACATTGAAACGTTCAATTAGTTTGTCCAGACAATTCACAGTTTGTTACTTAAAACATTTGACCTTGAGGAGTAGGAGACAGTTGTTCTTGATGGTTAATGTTTTATCTAGAAATGGGGATGGACGAACTTTCGGTAAAGTATATTGTATTATTCAAGAAAATAACAGATACAGTAGCCTACAGTGCACTTGAAATATACAAAACGGCTAAAGGCTTATTCATAAGTTGCTGCACACAAATAAAAACTTGTCAAAGAAACTTTCAAAGTTTCTCATCACAAACATTCAAATAATAAATATTAAAATTAAAAACACTGGTATTGATCATAACTAAATCACATTCATTTATCATTTTATGTCGTGATAGCCCAGTGGTGATGGCGCCTCGTGATGTATTTAAATCATATGAAAAGAGACCCGAATTAATCTCCAATAAGTCAATAATAAGCTGTTCTTGATATAGGACCGGAGGTGGTGACCGCAGAGCTTTTTGTCAAAAGTATTGAAAAATTAGAGATAGACAGAGATTAGTATAGTTCGCGTCACGTAAGCTTGCCCCTCTGAAGTTAGGCTTTTGTGACGACCGCGCAGGTACAATCACGTACAAAAGTGTTACGTTCAGTGTTTTTTTTGGTTTATTACAGAATCGAATTAAGTTGTAAACATTGCGATTGTAAAGCTGCTTCTAAACGGGCAATATTTTACTGTATTTATTATAGCAGTTATTAGTTTGATTTATGTTGTGGCGGTGAAAATAAAATAATTAAAAACCATAACAAAGTTTAACAGTTTTGGCAACAACAGTACTTTCGCATTGAGCAAGCAGGACAGAAGTAAGCATCGAATGTGGTATACCGCCGTTTACCCGAATTTTATTTGCCCTAATATCATTTGCCATAATAGTCAACAGCCATAATATCATACGACATAATACTCATTTGCCCTACTCTCATTTGCCATATTAGTCACGTGCCAGAATCATTGTTTCCCATAAAGTCACTTGCCATAACATCATTTGCCATAATTATTGTAAGCCCTAATTATCACATGTCCTAATTATCAGATGCCATAATTATGATATGCCATAACATAATTTGCCATCGACATCGGGTGTGTAACGGTTGTTTATATCAAGAGAAATTGGATGCAATTGGAACTTTAGGGCACCCCGACTCGGACAGGTTAGGTTAGAAGGGGATGGCGGGGTCGTGTGAGCGAGCGAAGCGAGCGAATAGACCCCGCCATTCCCTTCGTGGTTATTTTTTATAAACCACACAAAAGTAGGAGCCCCGCGAAGCGGGGCTCCGTCGACCTAGCCCACCATCAACCATGCACAGAAAAAAAACCATTACGGGGCTTAAATATTTGTCTAATACTTGTTATGCCATTTAAATATTATGTCTAACAATTATTATGGCACATAAAAATATGGCAAACAATACTTATGGCATTCGTATCTTATGGTATCTAAAATTCGGGCAATTAAAAGTATGTCATATGTTTTTTAGGGCAAATGAAACATTCGGGCAAATGGAATTCGGGTAAATGAAATTCGGGAAAATGATGATTATGGCATATAATCTTCGGGCAAACAATAGACAACCCATCGAATGTATGCGAGTGACAGAGACGCCATTACAAGCGCCATCTTTCAAAAACCGCCCAAGCGCGATGCACGTTTGGTTGTTCAATCGACTACTGCGCAGCCAATTGCGACGAACTTCAGAGGGGCAAGATTACGTGACGCGAACTATATTTTTATAATTATTTATTCAATACGAACGGTTCAAGATGTCAATGTGGTATTTATCGGTAAAGACAAGACATATAGTCTACCATCATAAGCCAGGTTTTCCATAGGCACCGGCGTGGGAGTTTAGCGGCCAGATACCCTTAGTGATTATATCTCTTTCGTGGAATCGGACGTGCAAGGATCATGCTTGCATACTCTGTAGCGGTTATTTAAATGAATGTCAGTAAGTCTATAAACCCTTTAAGTAATCTCATGTGGGGACATTTTGTGGAGATATTTTGCTTCGCTTTTTCCTTATTCCAGTGCTTCCCCGGCGGTTTGAAATCTGCCAATTAAAGATCCTGCTAAACTAGATTTATCTTTGTAATCGTGTCCATTTATTTTGTTCTTATAGTAAGATTCTTGGAGAGGGACTTCCTTCCACGAAGGCTCTGATTTATGAATTAACTGTGTTTTCCCTAAAGACGCGTTAATATAATAAAATAGCGTTCTTCACGAAATGAGTAAAAATAATTGCCAAGTTCCTATGTACTTGCCATTGTTAGATCATTTTACTGTTTTAACATCCTTTCTAAACGTCATAGGTTTTTTTTCGGATATTTTTTTTTTTGCTTATTCTAGTTTTGGAAATCAAATTAATATATACCTAATATAATAAGGACAATTCACACACGGTCATCTGATCCCAAGCTAAGCAGAGCTTGTGTTATGGTAACCAGACAACTGATATACATACTTATATAGTTTATAAATACATACATATTATAGATAAATTACATTAAAGGGTCACTCACCACTAGACCAACAGGCCCGTCAATTAAATTGTATTTTTAACGATCTAAATCTCTACCTGTCAACTTACTTCATTATCATCGTATCTTCTAAGAGTTTTCGACACTAATTGTCATTGAGATGCAATTACGACAGACTTTGAAAGTTTTCATTTATCAGATTCACTATCAGACCATTCAGAAGATAACAGTGTACTCCAAAGTATAGCAATACTCAAACTTTAAACCGCCATACTCGTATGCTCCAAAAGCTTAAAAATAAGGCTAAAGTAAGTAAAATGGTTAAAAATGAAACTTTTACACTTAATTTTTGTGTTTTTTATTTTAATCAAACGATATGGAGCCGGGGTTTCCTAGCTGACTCCTCTAAAAGGAACAAACAAAAAAAACTAGAGATCAAAGTTTTTTTTAAAGTCCATTCAAGATATAGTGGCCTATTCCCAAAGTTCCCCCTAAAATAGGAGGGCCTATTAATTAAATTATGGGAGGACCATGAAAGTTAATAACTGAAGTGATTGTCGAGAGAAGCACACAGATTTAAGTTGACCTCTCAAAGAGTCTAAGTTGTCGTTTAGCCCAACAAATAAAAAGTACAAGTACAAGAAGAAGCTACCTACTTGTAGAGACTCTCTGCGCAGCTGTTCCTGCGCATGTTCGCGCATCAACTGTTGCTTGAGTTGCGTGCGCGACGTCGGCGTCAGGGTCTTGAACGTAGGCGGGCTGGAACAAACGGAGGATACTGTTAGTTTTGTGAGCTTTTAGATAATAGTGGATGTAAATATAGTGAATAATACGGAATATTGGAAAAGAAAAATTGTAACTACTGGAGCAGTTACTGGTAACGAGAGAAAAAATAGCCTTGTTACTACTGTAACACGGATAGAGAAGAGTGAAAATGGAAAAATAAACATAAAATCATTAAAAGTAATAATGATAAAATAAAACATAGTAAATATTTATATTGGTCGTTTGTTTATGTTTATTGTAGTAATTAAATTTTTGTTTGTTGTGAAATGAGAATATTTTTTTAAATAATTAATCCTCTATATAACTAAAAAATCTTTACATTGTGTAAAATGAAGTTTCCTGTTTCACATTTTGATGCGGTTTTAATTAATTTATTATAGTGATCCAAAAGAAGGTTTTTCCTCAGTAAAAAGTTTATAATAAAGTATATTGCAGATTAAAAAAGCCGAGATTGCGAAGCGGAGGCGGGTCGCTACCAGGGTATAAATAAATTATATAACAAATGGCAATATTTTAAGCAGCAAACATCAAAACAAGAAGACGTGACGTCACGATATAACGGGTAATACATAACATTAGTTTATCCTCAATCCGAAGTTAAGCCACACATAATACTTATACAAAAGGTCAGTTTCGCACAACGCGCGAAATCACAAACTCACGAGCCTCACGGGTGCAAATGCACTTGTCACTGGCATTTGTTTGGATTCCTGCGCACTTTCTTAATAGAAAACCAAACCTCCGAAAAAAGGATACTGTAATAAATATTGAGCAAGAACTTTACTGAAAGACAAATTCTGAAAACGCAGAAAATGTTCATCTCAACAACAATGAGGGTTTTTTGGCAGCACGTAGGCGTCAGGTCCAACTGCAGCATGATTGGTGAATTTTGACATATCGGTCGATAAAACGGCATGACATTGACAGATATGTCAAAAATTCACCAATCATGCTGCAGTTGGATCTGACGCTTACGTATTGCCATCTAGCGGATTTCTCATACGGAAAAACCCTCATTGGAACCAGTAATATTTTTGTCCTATTCTAAAAGCATTAGAAAAGGCGATTCTTAGGATCCATGTTCAGTATTTCAGTGATTGTAATTACACCACTTACGCGCCTTTATCAATATTAATATTACAAAAATGTGAAAATGTATCTGTTTGTCCGTCTTTCACGGCAAAACTACTGAACCGATTAAAATGAAATTTGGTTCAGAGATAGTACATAGCTTAGGTAAAACCACGCGACAGGTAGTAGGTACGTCTGTAAACTTTGTTTTTTTGCCTTTTTTTAGGGTTCCACAGTCAACTAGGAACCCTTATAGTTTCGCCATGTCTGTCTGTCTGTCCGTCCTCGCTTAATCTCTGTGACCGTTAGCACTAGATTTCACTAGAAAGCTGAAATTTGGTACCAATAAACATGTATATCAATCACGCCGACAAAGTGGTAAAATAAAAATTGGAAAAAATGATTTTTTTTTATGTTCAACCCTAACGTGTGATATATTGTTGGATAGGTATTTAAAAATGAATAGGGGTTTACTAAAATCATTTTTTGATAATAATGTCAATAATTTCGCACGCTCTTGGCCGGTTTTTATAGAAAGAAATCATCAAATGACTTCTCCCGTCCTGGGCGTGGTGGGTATCAGACTTTTACTGACTAAAACCCACTCATGTTCACGGGGTCACGGTAACTATTATAACTATTCCGCAACCCTGCATAAGTTAGCCTTCTGAACCTATCTACTTTGTGGTACAAAGGACTGGCTCACGTCCTAGGCTGCGCGTACGCATACTGAATCGACGGCCGCGCATGCGTCGAAGTAAGGTGGGAAAATATATTGAATACTTATATTATTTGTGTTTAATACGTGAATGTATTGTAATGTAATGGTAAGTGCGGTGGATTTGTGGCTTTGATATTTTGCGTTATGTAATACGTTTAGGTAAATATATTGTTGGATGTCGTGCTGCATCTGCATGGTAGATCGATAATTTCAAGATGGCGGGCAGGAGATGGCAACTCGCAATTGCCTGAGACCGGGATGAGTGGTGCTTCTTGTAAGAGGTCTTTAGTGGTGGACGGCCATAGTTTGATATACAGTTACTAGCTTTTGCCCGCGACTTCGTCGGCGTGGAATAATAGTTTCTGTTCCGGGGATTTCCGGGATGAAAACTATCCTATGTCCTTTCTCGGGTCCCAGACTATATGTGTACCCGATTTGATCCAAATCAGTTCAGTTCAGTTGATTAGGCGTGAAGAAGAGACAGACAGACAGAGTTACTTTCGCATTTATAATATTATAGTACGGATTTTACAAAAATCTAATTCAAAGCATTTACTTCACTTAGGCCATTTACAGGGACAAAGCCCGGTCAGTTAGTCCGAAAGAAAGTTGCGTTAAAACCGACACGGCGTTGGTCTAGTCTTTAAGCAGTCGTCGGAGTTACTAGCATGTACTATAGCTTAGTTTCTCTCCGTCACTGTCTTGCTAACCTAATTCCGTTAAATAAAAACCAGTACAAAATTAAGACTAGTAAAACAAAGTCGACTCAATGAGGGTTTTTGCGTATCGACATGACATTTTCAGATATGTCAAAATTCACTAATCATGCTGCAGTTGGACCTCACGTCTACGTATTGCCATCTAGCGGATTTCTCATGAGCTAAAACCCCCATTGCCACAAGAAAAGGAAGACTAGTAAAAAGTCTGTTGACACAACCAATCACAGAGAGCGTACTGTCACTAATATTTTTCATTCTAGTTACTGCACTTGTTTTCAACCTTTGAACAGACGTGATTCGAGACACAATAGAAATACAATAGCAGCGCGACAGCCGGCTGACGTTTAAATACATATACTTTGTGCATTTTTAATTTGTTCGATATTGCCCTATCCTTTACACCCTTTACATAACATATCAGATAAATCAATAATTGTCAGTATGTAGTGAACGGCCTCACTTGACACGCACGATCTTGAAGGGATAACGCGGTACCCTTGGAAATTAGAAGGTAGCTTAGCTGCTTGGTATTTAATTACTTGTACCCGCCTCCCTTCTTTATTCCATTAGTTATTATAATAATATTACCAGCCTATTATTGCCACACTGCAGGGCAAAAGGGATCTTCTAATACAGAGAAGGCGCGAGCATTGAACACCATGCACGCAACTACAGATCGGCGATTTAGGAATTATATTAATCTATAACTCCAGGTTTCCTCACAATGAAAAATCGTCATGAATATTACAGCCATCTTTACCTACTTAAGACAGAAACCAAAAATCCTACTTTAGTGGACGTCCCCAGCGGTCTAAAGTTGATGAATCAATCAGTTTCGACAAGTAATTAAAATGTATGTTTAGATTTAACAACACATCAATACAAACTATTTAATTATGGTTAATGAATGAATTTATTAAAACACCACTTTTCAGCAGTTCAAACGTTCGTTTAAAAGTTTATTAGAATCGCAGGCGCAGGTAATTCGTCATAAAATATGTATTTATCGTTACTGATGACAAAATAACGATCGTTGATGTTTACATACAATTGTGAAGTTGTCAATTGATGTGTTATTATGTCGAGGATTGCATGCTATTTGTGTTTGATATTTGTATACAGTTTTCAGGATTTATGTTATTTCATGTTATTTCTTCTAAGTCTCTATTTGTCCATTACTGAAAGCAAGATTCTTTAAAGATTTTTCAGAAAATATGTCATCATCTCCTTAGCTTTTTCTCAACTATCTTAGGTTCGGCTTCCAGTCTAACTGGATGCTCCTGAATACCAGTGTTTTACTTGGAGTGACTGCCTATTTGCCTTTATCTAGAAATTATATGGGACTAGCTGTTCCTCGCGGTTTCACCCGCGTAACGTTAGGTTTTTGGTTCTCGCTCCCGTGGGACATAGCTTGATATTATATAGCCTATAGCACTCAGGAATAATGTAGCTTTCTGCCAGTGAAAAAATTTTTAGAATTGGATCATGAGTTCCAGAGATTACCCCCTACATACAAACTTACAAAATTTACCTCTTTATAATATTAGTATAGAAGTATAGATAAAGTGCACAATAAGTTATGAGAGATCGGGACCAAAAATGGCAACACTGGTTTTTGAAGTTCCACCAACATTCGAATTGTTTCGGACTGCTACTAAGTAATTCCAAATTACTACAAACTTCTAAGAAGTAATCCAATTAAAATTAAAACTACTACTAATTTCTAAGAAATTATCCAATAGCACTTTTCACAACCTAAGGCGATTCACACACGGCACGCGGATGTCATGTTGTACAAGACACTTTGAAATCCGTTGATACCTAACACACGTGCACCGCTCGACCGCGCGGTCGAGCGGTGTACGTTTGTTCACCCTCCGCGGCTGTGCGCGGTGCCGTGTGTGAATCGCCTAAGCATCGGACCTAAACTCAAGGCAGAGTATGAGACATGGCAATAGAATCTGTGAAATCAAGTCCAATGTAGCAGTCAAAACTAGAATCTTTACTAATAGGTAAAATGAAGCTGAAGATTTTATTTGTATTTTATGTTTGTGTAAAAGCGCTAATCTGTGAAACTTCCAGTCGGATGGAAAATATTCAGATTTCTATAGAATGAGAGGAACAGTAACCAAAGGTTCAACTATACGAAAGAGATTAGTCCTCAATCGTTATAAAAACGAGCAATATGGCGACACCTATCGCCTCCTTACACTGTTCTGGGATAGTCTGACACTGTTCTGGGATAGTGTGGGATGGCTGGCGTAGGCAATAAGTCACACACAGGCTCAGCAAAAGTAAAACTAAAACCTATCGCCACATTCGCCACATATTTGTGAAGTGCAACTGACGAAACCTACAATTAAATTTCTCCAACATTAGCACTTGGATACAGTCGTCGAGCAGTAGCCCTTTGGACTCAACACGCGTTGGGTTCGTCAAGAAATCCTTTATTATGCGTACCGCAAAAGAATGGAATTCCCTGCGTCCGTCTGTTTCCAAATGCATATAACCCGGATGTATTCAAGAGACGAGTGCATAGGCATCTTTTAGGTGAGCTCGCTTCATCGTAGGCCCCTCTATGCTCTCGGGCTAGTCTGAGACCAAGAGCATGCTGAATATAGCTGAAAAGAGGGACCTTCCTTCCCCACCTCGACGACCAAGCGACAGCCGGCTGTAGGGCTGCTTGTCTTTCTATTGTGTCTCGAATCCTGTATGGTCGAAGGTTCAATAGAGCTCAAAAGTAACGTATCAACATAAGCTAGTGTTGATATTGACTGGAATTAAGGGTCAAGGTTCACTTGTCGCGCGTGAGTCGATGTGCTGCGCGCAAATTATGCCGATGTGTTATACTTGGCCCGATAGCCGGCAGTTATGATTAGCCCGCGGATCTGCTTGTGTGATGATTTTGGTGTGGAAAGGGTTGGTCATGGGATGATTTTAAATTGGTTAAATAAGTAAAGGTACTAGCTTTTCTTATTTAACCATCCCGGAATTCCCATTCCCAGGGGAATTCCGGGATGAAAAATATCCTATGTCCTTTCTCGGGTCCCAGACTATATTTGTACTAAATTCAAATTTTTTCAGTGGTTTGGGCGTGAAGAAGAGACAGACAGACAGAGCTTCTTTCGCATTTATAATATTAGAACGGATTTGGACGGATAGCAATCAGGTTGTTTTGGTTTCTTAGGCAGTCGCTCTATGCAAAACACTGGTCTTCACCTGCGTAATTATTTACTGACTTTACACAGTTATTCAATTTTATACAGAGCATACCAGTTTTTTTATCGAATTATTAAGCCTTCCTTTCATCTGCTTTTCTTTCATCTGGGAGCCGAATCTATCACAGAAAAGGCTAGGATGATGATGATGAATTCACGCAGATTAAACTTGTATGTCAAATGGACATAGACTCATTGCGAAGCTTCAATAATTCCCTAACGTTTTATCATACGGAACCCTAAAAAACATGATAAAAACGCGTTAACAAACAACGTGAGGTGTGACAAAATGATTTTCACTTTACGCTCCATTCTATTTTGTTAAGCCATCCATACCAATATAAATGTACATATTCTGTTTGTTTAAAACGTGTCACGCTTAAAGCACTGAGTCTGAAAGAATTTTGATAATTTTAGTACAGAGATTGTTAAAATTTTGCACTTATCAAAGACAAAGTCCACGATGAAAGCACGTCATATTTGCTATTTCGCCGTTTCTTGTAACCACTAATAAATTCACCGCCGAACGATTTTGGCCACACTTATCCAGGGGCCCTAGTCTGCTATTACAATCGTGTCTCAATGACCAGTCATCGGCCGGATATTTGACAACTTTGACAGTTTTTGTATGGGAAATGTGTCAAAAGTTTGACATTACACGTCAAAAATCGATCTTTGAGACACGATTGTAATAGCAGATTAGGGCCCCAGTTCTATTTCAATAAGCCGCATTCAACGTCGGAAGCTAAACGGAAGACAGAACTTTTGTTTTCTATGAAAATAGATGAGTAGAGCTCTGGTAGAGTTGAATGTGTGTAGTCCCTAAAACGCCATCCATACTAAATGGGAAATTGTGTGTTTCTTTGTCCGTCATTCACGGCAGAACTACTGGACCGATTTAAATGAAATTTGGCACAGAGATAGTCCATAGCCTGAGATAGGACATAGAACAGTTTGTTATCCCAAAAAACCCCGGGAACGGGAACTACGCGGGTAAAATCGCGGGTACAACTAGTATCCTATAACCGCATACAAATCCGAAGTGCATTATTTAAAGCACGTATTAAGTAAAATGTTATAAAGTAGGTAAATGGTTATTGGTTATTACATACTAAAACGTTATTAGTGTTATTATTCGCACGTGACGGGTTAAAAGCTTTGCGCTTATTGAGACTCGGGTTTATTGGGATTATTCTACTTTGGTAGAATTTGTGGTGATTTCCAATAAGTATATATTTTATATCATCAGATGGAAAAGCTGAAGGCTCATTAAATGATGTTATGTGATCACAAAGGCCTCTCAATAGGTTCCCAATTTTTTTTTTTTGGTGATTGGGAAATGATCAAATGACAGCTCCCGTCCTGGGTGCGGCGGGAGGGCGTGTCAGACTTTTACTGACTAAAACCCACTCATGTTCCTTCGGTTGCCCTTTATGTTCCAGGGTCACGGTAACTATTATAAACATTCCGCAACATAGCCCACAAACCTCATAGAGTAACATTGAAAAAGTATTTTATTTATTTCGAAATAACGAATTTATTTTTTTATTTATTATTTTGCGGCATAAATTGGCATGGTAGTAGTACTATACCGGACGAGCTTTTTCAATAAGTTCAGAAACAACCACTAGCTTAACAACAATTGCTGAAAATCCAAATACCTGCAAGTTACCAACTGAATCGTTATCAGAATCCTACGATAAACATCTTCAGCCATTCAACGTTATCACTGCACTCACAATCAGCTGTTGGAATTGGGTCACTATCAAATCAAACCAATTTTGATTCGATACTGACCTAAGTATAAAATCAGCCAAATGCGTGTCTGACAATAGGCAGTATGGCGTTCCATCGTTTCGTAATCGGTTCACTGGTGTGTACAAAAAAGCGTTTTTTTACTGTTTACAATATTTTCACTGTTAAGCAAAAGCCTCTATACCAAATCTTGGCAGGCAGCCATTTTGGTTTGGGGTCGATGACAGACACGTCGATGTTTCGCTATACTTAAAATTGTACTAAGTGGACTTGTATATTGACTAAAGCTAGCAAAATAGTGTGGTTATATACCACACTATCCGAACAATGAAATACATGCATGAGCAACGCTCAAAATTTCACGCTACAGAAAAATTTGTCAACGATAACCATAGATATATTTATATTTCTATGACGATAACCCATCATCAAATTAAACTAAACACAATGTGTAAGCCCATCAATATAAATTAATACAACAATTAGTAGCACGCGCATTTTCAAATGATCCGCTTGACCCCGCTACTGAGGCATTTCGACAATTAATAATATATTTAGGACGCGAACGCTAAAGAGTAGCGAAACTGCGCACACGCAGAATACAAATCGCGATTTACGTTCGCGAATTTTTCTAAATTAACATTTTGATGTGTTATAATCTCAGGGCTGTTGTGATAGCAGCCTTCAATGGAAAAACAACGGGGTATAGAAACTTTAGTGGATCGTTTCGTATGCTAGTCTCGTGCTTTTGATTGACAAGCTCTTGTGTAGGAGCTGGAATTTGAATAGGATTTACGGTCGAAATGTCATTTTAGATGTCGTTGAGTCATTTGGACACTTTGGTAAGTCTTTTGGCAGTTTTTAGTCCATCTATCTTATACTGAAAGGCCTGTATTTTATACGTTAAGACTTAATGATTAAGTTTGACACCAAATGACTTCGTTAAACGGGGTTAAACGGACATCACGCAATTTTCATACATTGTTGGTCCAAAAAATACTTGTGCGGCC
The DNA here is from genome assembly GCA_033675125.1 of Athetis lepigone. NCBI lineage: Eukaryota > Metazoa > Arthropoda > Insecta > Lepidoptera > Noctuidae > Athetis > Athetis lepigone. Next base: position 12,530,143 of record CM066234.1, read on the forward strand.
AGATCTAGAATTATTAATTTAGCCACTGAATTCGTTGGCCGGAGAAATATCAACGTGAAGATTTTTTCTTCTATATTGTAACACAAGTCCAATCTTTTAGGAAGAAGTCCAACTCGTCTCGCCATCTTATGAACTTCAACATCACGAATTTGATTTGTGTCGTTGTTTAATTACTTCTTGGTCTAGACACTCTATACTCACTGTACCAGCCCACAGAGTAAATCGAATCGCTTATTGTGCCATAGAATTACATTGAAATACTAACGTACAGATTCCTTTGACGCAAGTTATATGTTTGCGATTTTCATAAGCATTGCGTGACGGCTGAGTTAGCTGGCCAGCAAGGCCAGGTAATGTGATGCTTAAATGACCCATTATCTGGTGTGTTGGTGGAAAACTGTTGCTAAGTTGAGAGATTTGGTGACCCAGGATGCCAGTGATAATAATTGGAAACAAAATTATTTTATACAAATGGAGTTAAGTGGACGTATAGGGTTACGCGATCGATAAGGTTCTAAAAGTTGTATTAAGCATTTGGACGTGTGTAAAGTTGACTTGGTTTTGGGATTTTGAAAACAAAAATGACACATTTAGTGTTTTTTTTTTTATAAAATGGAGTTATTTGTTATGTATTGAATAATAACTACAAATTAGAAGAAAACGTTGTAGAATGTTGTAGGAATATATAAATGTAGTATAATTTATATTTGATTGATATAAAAGTTAAAATCTTTCTTAACCTATTTCTTTCTTAATTTATCCTTACAAAAATTTATACAACATTTTTCCAAGAATTTTATTACCTAAAATATCCGTAAAACATTCTACTTCGCAGCTTTATCTGACATTCAATCAAATGTTATCAGATCATGAGGACCAAAAACAACTTGACGACACCAGTAGGTATGTGACTCGCTACTACAGATTACCTAATAGTTACACTACTACACCGTACTATAACTAACTACGTAACACAACTCATACAGTGGGATTACTCGACATAATTAGTGATAATGTACTGACGCACGGCACACGTAGATAAGCACCTGAAGCACTGGAAAAGCGCGCCATTTTGAATAGGCGAATTCAAGATGGACGCTTTTAAAAGTACCGGTTAGATTATTATTTAATATATAAATTCTTTATTTATACAAAGTTAAACATTTGTCATAGTCCGTGATATTACTTCCAACTCGTGCAACTTCTGAAAGACAGAGTCAAAAGTCGCGATCTCCAGAAAAGTGTCGAAGCAATGAAGCTCGAGAAAGCTGAAAAACGATTCAAAATAAAAAATGCAAATTATTGTTTTTTTTTGCGATTTGTTTCTGAAAGACCAGGAAATTTTGACGCATTTACTTTCGGTAGAGTTTGTATAGAAATAAAATGATAATTAATAAATTTATATTTTAATACGAACATAGAGGAAACCCCTCTCGAGTAACGCACCGCTCTCGAAGGCTCTCTATTAAAAATAAATTATTTCAATGGTCGCTCCAAAGTATTTTTTTCTTTAAGTCGGCTGGTTTAAAGGTCAAAGCTCTGCTTAGCCTATTTATTAGTACAAACAACACATTTGGCTTGGAGAAAGTTTGGTTTTGGCAATACTAAGCTAATTAAAACGTCGCCCCTTTATTTATTTTGGCCACACCAAACCAAAATAAAGGTAGCGCCATACGTGCGACTTATCATTTAATCGCGCCGTTATCTGCGATATCCGCACATCAGACGCCGACAACTGGTCTTAGTATCTTTAAGTAATAAAATTTTGATTTCATTCGGTTTTCCCACGAGTATGGCGTACGATTAATTTTTATTGTTTTATTTTATTATTGTTTTTTAATAAAATGACACATTTTCTTGGAACAAAAGTATAGTTGGGGAAAAACGTGGTTATCAAAGAAATTCGAATGTTGTCATTGACTTTTTTATTGTTATTATTTCAAAAATAATCGTGGCGTGCAAGTAGCATTACCTTGTCCAGATGGTATTTTCTGAAAAAATCTAGACGGGTAATTTTTTAAGTGCACATGTAAGTTTTTAATAAAAATCAACTTTATTCGTATTTCATTATAAATTACTTTATAGGTGTAAAAATAAGACATTAGTAGCAAATAATTATGTTTGTTTGGTTCTAAATCCCACGATTAACAAATGGGAAACAAGTATTCCATAAATGTTGTGTAAATTACAAAATGAGCGCGATTCTCGCCCAATCACGTTATTTCAGTAATTATACTAAAGTGGCCGACAAAAAGCTTAATAAAGTTATTATTTTTTGATGATGCCTTAAATGTTTGTTGCATTTAATTGATGGTAACAAAAATACTTCACAATCTCGCAAATGACATTTTAAGCGTTAATAAAAAAAATGTCAGTATCATTGAATGATGACATACGTACCAATCAGATGATTTTTAGGCGGTATGCTTCATGGAGCGCCTAAGACAGAGACATCCTAGGTAAACTTCAAAGTACATATCAATCTATACCAATGTTAAAAAGCTGAAGGGGTTTGTTTGGATGAACATGTTAATCTTAGAAAGTACTGGTTCGAATAGTATTTTTTTGTGTTGGATTTCTCATTTATTAAGAAAGGTTTTTTTAGGACGGGAAATCATGAAATTACTTCTCTCACCCTGGGCGGGGCGGGACGGAGTGTCAGCCTTTACTGACTAAAACCCACCCTTGTTCCTTCGGTTGCCCTTTATGTTCCGGGACTGCTGTAACTATAAGAAATATTCTGCAACCTTAGAGAAAGGCGTATATAATAGGCGTCACGCTACAACCTATGGAGAGGAGTAGTAACCAAATATGCTGAAACGCCTCATAGATCACTTTGTTCTATAAATAAAATATGAGAAAATTCTATAACTCTATACCTTTCAACGACCAAGCGACAGCCGGCTGTCGGACAGCTGTTGTCTTTCTGTTGTGTCTCAAATCACAAGTGTTTGAAGGTTTAAAAATGTGTACCACGCTTCAACAGTACCTGTCACATTCTATCACAACCTGTCACCCAGCAATGACGTGGCAAACCAGTAATAATGGTGTTCGATGATGACTGGCCGTTTCTCGCGGAAGCCACGGGACCATAGCTTCCCGTCATTATCCTAATCACGGCTCTATGGTCACTCTGTGCTCTATGGGCGTCAACATGGCGTCGTGACATCACGAATTAATTGTAAATACTATGTGTGCTGTAGGTCAGTAGTTGATGACAATGATGTCTTTTTTGTTATGCCAATATGTTATTTTTTTTTTAATAATTTGATAATAATGTTTGTATTTGTTACAGTGTTAATTACACTTTACTATACTTATAAGCACGTTTATGCATTGGCGTTATTTATTATTAATAATATGAGGATATGTTTTACATTTTGGTTGCGGAATGTTTATAATAGTTACCGTGACCCTGGAACATAAAGGGCAACCGAAGGAACATGAGTGGGTTTTAGTCAGTAAAAGTCTGACACGCCCTCCCGCCGCACCCAGGACGGGAGCAGTCATTTGATGATATCCCACTACCCAAAAAAAAAATGTTTTACATTTTTAAACTTTGAGCTTCGTATTAGGGCACGATCTCGTACTTACGTATTATAATATTTTTATTACATATTTTTTTTAAGTTTTTAAGTGAACCTTTGGTTTCTTTCACAAGCAATGTTTCCGGTCAAGTTTTTACTATAAAACTACTAAATATTAATTACTCACGTTTACGTAATACTCAATTAGGGTACAACAACAATTACCTCTGAACCTCACATCTATTCATAACAAGAACTTTGACAGGTTATGTCAAAGTTAAAAATAAACTACTAAAAATAGCACAACAAAACCACAGATTAAATATGTACGAATCAGTACAGTTCCCACAGCTGGACATAATAGGAATTAATTAATAATTGTAGTGTGGTCCGAGTTGTGAACGGTAGGCGGATACGCGTGGGGTACCTAGCTTTTATGGTGACGTGAATGAATAGTACGGTTCGGTTGGTTAGAATAGCGGGTAGCTGGCACGGGTCCGCTACCCGTATATAGTATGGATCGAAGATTTAACCTTTCAACGACCAAGCGACAGCCGGCTGTCGGGCTACTATTGTCTTTCTATTGTGTCTCGAATCACGTGTGTTCGAAGGTATCTGGCAGCAAGTTAATGCATGTAGCCAAAGTGAGGGTTAAGTGACGCGCGTTGAGAGAGGCCTATGTCTAGCAGTGGATTGAGGCAGGATACTGATGGTGGGTTGCGGAATGTTTATAATAGTTACCGTGACCCTGGAACATAGAGGGCAATCGAAGGAACATGAGTGGGTTTTAGTCAGTAAGAGTCTGACACACCCTCCCGCCGCACCCAGGACGGGAGCAGTCATCTGATGATTTCTCACTCACCAAAAAAAAAAAAGGATAATGATGGCAAGGATAATGATGATAAGGACGATGATTGTAGGTTACATACAGTTAGGTTAGTTGGTAAAACACTTGTACTTAGTATGTCTTCGGGCAAAAGTTTTGTAATAATATAGCATAAAAAATGTCTTAGTAAATTAAAATAAAAATAAAATAAATAAATATCTTGGGACAACTCACACGCGGCCATCTGATCCCAAGCTAAGCAGAACTTGTGTTATGGTAACCAGACAACTGATAAACATACTCTATAATATGTATGTATTTAAAAATTATATAAGTATGTATATCAGTTGTCTTGGTGTCGTGATGGCCCAGTGGATAAGGCGCCCGCCTCTCGTGTAAGAGGTTGTGGGTTCGAATCCGGGCAAGTACCAATGTGACTTTTTCAATTCATATGTACTTTCTAAAGTTTATCTTAGACATCACTGACATCCCGTGCCTCGGAAAGCACGTAAAGCCGTTGGTTAGTCAGAAACTCTGGCCAGTCTAACCACGGGGTATCGTGTCGCCCAGTTACTGGGTTGTGGAGGTCAGGTAGGCAGTCGCTCCACGTAAAACACTGGTATCCAGCTGAATCCGGTTAGGCTGGCAGCCGACCCCAACACGATTGGGAAAAGGCTAGGGAGATGATGATGTATATCAGTTGTCTGATTACCATAACACAAGCTCTGCTTAGCTTGGGATCAGATGGCCGTGTGTAAGATGTCCCAGGATATTTATTTATTATTTATTATTTTTATTATTTATACTTATATAATTTTTAAATACATACATATTATAGATAAATCACACCCAGACACAGAACAAACATTCATGCTCATCTCACAATTAAAGCGACTTGACTTAGGGGAGGTGTCAATTTCTAGCATCAGGAGTGATGACCTCCCAATAATAGCATTTTATCGATAGACGTTCATTTACTTCTAAGTTAAATAAAGGTCTTGAATGATTTGGCTACAAAACGTGTTTTTTCTGTTGCGTATTTTACAAACACATCGTATCGTACGCACGATACGATGTGTTTGTAAAATACGCAACAAGCGCAGTTTGCAAATGCGAAATATCAAAGCAACAATATATCTAGTAGTCAACATTTTGAAAAAAAAAACACTTTTTCGCAGATAATAAATCGCTAGTAGCCAATACTGTGTCGTGTACCTATCCAATCGAGTAATGACAATCCACACGCGATGGTAATATTTCGTCGTACTGATCATGTTTTTAAACTCGGTATAAATTGAGGCTGATCTTTCGTTAATTGATCCGAGTATTGTCTGACATACATTACTGTGATGCAAGGATGAAATGATGTCACGGATTCCATTTATCTTAATTTATGGCGGATTTTTGTGATATTGGACTGTCGATGTCGTCGGTTCTGTTATAACTTCTGATGTTCTTCAATATTTCATTTAGTGATGAAACTGTCCTAAATTTGCAGGATCTGGCTTTTAAAGCTCATGATTTCAATCGAAGCTTAGCCATCAGTTCAATCTAAATAAGCTACTCATCAACCTTACGCTTTTAACGAAATTGTCGTCGACCGTAGGACCTTCTTTTAGAACTTCGTTCATGCCATGCCAGATATTTACCGTTGTGTTTGATTTCCAAAATTATAAATAATAATATAGTAACTATGTTTAATTTCTATAAAAACGGAAAAGGGGCCGCAAAGGGCATCAGGCTTGCAGTATTGCCATGTAGTATGGTGATGCAAATTCTTTGGCCTAGGAAAGCCCAGTCCTCTGGTTACAAAAAGAAATGACTAGAAAAAATAGTTAAAGATGCGTTGATCATCAAGTCATCGCCAAACCTCACACTCCTCACAAACGTCGCTAACACGACGGCTCAGTCTGTCAGAAATACCCATATTCCATATCAATCTATAGGCCGACCTCTCACGGTCAGTCGGCCTTGACAGCAGTGCAAATGACGCTCTTCCTTTAGCCAAGGACGTTAAATCGCGTGAGAGCCGCGCCGCTGTTGCGTGACATTTCCGCGTCGTACGGTAATCATTACTTCTCATTTGAGTAGTAAAGTTTTACTATTACAATACACGTTGGGTGTGAATCACGCCTAATCGACGGCGGCTTGATTTAGACGTGCGAAGTGTGTGGAGACCAGATCAGTGTTGGTAGGCGGTGTGAACTGTCTTTATTTAGGGTGGTGTATGTTTTTTGTGATTTTGAGAGAGAGAGAGAGAGAGAGAAGGACAGTGATATTTTGATACATATCTGTTTTTGTGGATGGGAAATCTGATGGGAAAAAATGACTTCTCCCGCTTCTTCTACTTCTCCGAAAACCCACACATGCTCCTTCGTTTGCCCTTTATGTTCCGAGGCACGGTAACTCTTTCGAACAACCGCAATCCCAATCTGATACATATCTGTCAAAATGGTTCCTCAATCGCCACAGGAACTTCCTATCATTACCAGTTGTAGATAACTTCATAAATAATTTTAATGAGGTTACAAAACAGACGCAATCTTAGCACCTTCATATTACTTCTTACATGATAGCCATCGCGAATACTAATGTTTCATTCATGGCATAGACAATGCAGTGGCTGCATTGACACCGTCACGAACAAGGCACTAGACTACACTAGAACGTCACGAACAAATGTTAAACACCTATAGAGATACGTGGGTTTAATATTAAAGAGATTTGACTTCATGTGGGTTGGTACACTTTCGCTGGCGTCATTGGAATGCCTAAAAAGCTATCGGATTCGCACAAATATGGTTTTGTTCAAAACAATACAGAAACACTGACAAATATTACGTTAATGTGAGCTCCTCTTTGATTTTTAACGTTAGGTTATATAATCAGGAGTTACTTCACGAAAATAAATAATAACTTATTGTTCATCCCTCCTTCTAACATCCTCTATAATCAGTAAAGGGGCGAAACACGTCTCCAGTATAAGTGAAGAGTGGCAGATTGCAATTTGTTTACTGTGCACTCAGATTAGTAAACAGAAGGCAGATAGATAGCGCGGAACACCGCGAGTGAGGTCAACAAAGCAAATACAAAACCAAAAGCAAATACAATCTCGAGTCAGTACGGCACGAAGCGTCGCGCCGTAAACATGTCACAGAAAATATTCATATTTTCGAGAATGATGCCGTCTTTTGTTTTAAAACATTGCAAAAATTGTTTCCTAAATCAAAAGAAATAAGATGGAGTACCTTTTTATGGATTAATATGGTTATTTTTGCCTTTTTGGATGTTATTTTATTTGGAACACAAAACCTCAACAGAAATCAGTCGGTGTTGTTATTTTATTGTGAAAAAATTTACCCCTAAGTTGGGAAATATGTATTGGACACAGGATTATCGATCTACAAGAATATTTTGTTTCGAGTGTTTTTTTTCTTTTTGGTTGGTATGTTTGTATCATGTGTGTGTACTCATCTTGTATGTGTCAAAAGTCTTCGTTAATAAAACTGGTGAATGTTTTGTCTCTAACTAAAATTATGTACACCAGTCGATTCGCCAACATAAAGTAAATATAGTAAAAAAACAGAAAAAGATGACTTAACTAATATTTTATATTCTGTCCTTTTCTTTAAGAAATGGAAAGAGACAGATGCATTTAACTTAAATTTAGTAGTTTGTGAATAAGAGAATAAATTAGCGCGTTCAAGTTTCAAACAAACAAACTTTTTAGCTTTATAAAATTGTTATACACCTAAGCACTTTATTATTTATATCCCTAAGTTGTTCCATAATTTTAAACACAATTAATCAATTATTATTTTGTACTATCTGCCCGCTTCCAGCTTAGCCAGGGTGCTTTTTTTTAATCAATCTTGTCATACCAACATTGTCCTGACAATTACAAACACAACAAAGTAGATTCACCTAATTAGGTGTAGCAGTTCTTATGCTACGCGCGTACCTACATACTTTTAGTAAATTCATAAATTGATTTTAATTAATATAGACAGATAAGAATGAAATATTACGGGTAATTTTTCATCATCCTGGCAACCGGAACGCACACAGAGACGACGTGTTCTTACAGCGCAGTCACGTGGCTGTCAATTCAATTCAATTCAATTCAATTTATTTCATGAACAATTTACATTGTGTTTGAAGTCGCACATTCATTAAATAAAAAAAAAATAACACATTAATATCACAAAAAAAAAAAACTCATTCATTAAATCAAATAAATAACACATTAAGATCACAATAAATTTTCTACAAAAAAAACACATTAATAATACAATAAAAGAATTATAACGTGGATATGTCATCGTCTATTGAATAGAGACATTTCTCCAACAGGAATGCTTTGAGTCTTGACTTAAAAGAGCTTTTGTATAGTAGACTTTTTAAGTCCAATGGCAACCTGTTAAAAATCCGCACTGCTTGATATTGAGGACTATGATGTACAATGTTAAGTTGGGGAATTATTATGTTTTTAAAATCTTTCCTGCGCGTACTTTCCCTCAACTGTCTTTCCTCATCAGTTTCATAATTATGCAGGTATTTTTTAAAATTTACCATCAATACTAAAACATAGAGGCTGGGCACAGTAAGAATGTTTAAATTTATAAAGTGTGGCCGACAGCTCTCCAGTTGCGATATCCGGACCATGGTTCGTATGGCTCTCTTTTGGAGCACAAAGGCTCTCTGGCAGTTATATTTATAACTGTTCCCCCAAAACTGAACACTATATCTCAACCTTGATTCTATTAGAGCATAATACACCATTTTAAGGTGTTTTATGCCTATTATGTCCCTAAGACTGCGTAAGGCATAACACGCCGAGGAAACACACGAATTAATTGCTTGCAATTCCCTTTTCCAATTTAAATATTTGTCAATGTATAACCCTAGAAACTTTACCTCATTAACTATGTCAATTTTAATTTCATTAAGTGCAATCGTCATGTTGTCTTTATTACGAGCTGTTGTACTAAATAATATTATTTTGGTTTTTTCGGAATTAATTAAAAGCTTGTTACTTTCAAACCAAGATTTAAAAACTGCCAGCACCGCATTAACCTTAGCGGAAAGCATCTGTATGTTATTTGCTTCAACTATCGCGTTGGTGTCATCTGCAAAAACTGTCAGCTGTGTGTCGGAAAAAATTGAATTAATGTAATTAATTAAATCATTTGTGAATAATATAAACAAAATAGGACCCAAGATAGATCCTTGGGGTACGCCCGCTACTATATCTTGCATAGAGGATTTGCAACTATTGCTACTAGTATTAGCTTGCATATTACTAATATCTATATACATTTTTCGGTTTTTTAAATATGAAGAGAACAGTTCTAAAGTTTTGCCTCTCACACCATAATGCTCCAATTTAGCAATGAGTAATTTGTGGTCAATTGTGTCAAAGGCTGAGCTTAAATCGAGGAAAATTCCAGCTACCTTCATTTTCCTATTCAATTTACTAATTATATCTTCCACTAAAGTATATATAGCATCCCCGGTTCCTACATTTTTTTGGTAACCAAATTGTCTCAAGTGCAAAACCTTGTTTAAATTTAGATGAATTACCAATCTATACTTTATAATTTTTTCAAAAATCTTGGAAAGAATGGGGAGCAACGAGATAGGTCTATAGTTTTTTGGATCTGTTTTAGAGCCCTTTTTGTGGAGTGGGATAATTTTTGCTATTTTTAACTGTTCCGGGAAAATACCTTCTGAAATGCATTTATTGTAAAAACTAGTCAAAGGTTCAGCTAGTATGTCTAAATTTTCTTTAACAACTGTTATAGGAATGTCGTCATAACCACATGATTTCTTATTTTTCATTTGATTAACTATTTTTACTATATCATATGGAGTGACAAGCGCAATAACCATGTCATTCTGAACTCTTTTAGTGCTTTGCTTAAGAAGATTTAGGGGATCTAGATTTTTGAAATTACTCGAAATACATTTGCATCTAAATTGATTGAGTAATACGTTTGCAATATCTAACGGGTTTTCTGTAAGTTTACCGTCACATTTAAGCGAAAGAATTTCAGAATGCGGTGCTTTTATTTTGTTCGTGCTTTTATTTATTACACTCCAAACCTCTCTACCTAAATTACACGAATTGTTAATAGTTTCCGTTATTGTTATTTTTTTGGCCCCAGATAGTACCCTTCTATATATTCTTATATAGTTCTTTTTGTAATTCTGAACGCTGTCTTCCAGCATAATACCGCCAGAACACAACAATCGTTTCATTTGGCTTGAGGTTTTAATGCCTTTTGTCATCCATCTTAACTTAAAACCATTTTTGAGTTTAATTATTTGTTCTCTCTTTCTGTAACAATTTTTGAAAATAGCAGCAAAAGTCTTCATGAACGTGTTGATTCCCATACTACTCAAATCAATTTCAAGGATTCTTTGTCTAAAAGCTATTCGGTTATTTGTGTTAAAAACTCTTTTGTTTAAAACTATATATTTATTTTTATGAGAATTATCATTTATGTTATCTAACAAAAAGTCACCTAATAGCGCACCGTGTCCATCTGCCAAGCCATTGTGGTCAACATCACAATGTGCCACATAATCTTCAGGCAGATTAGTTATAATATTATCTATACAAGATGCGCAATTGTTCCGAATAAACGTTGGTGTATTAATAAGCAGTCGGAAGTTATAACATGCCAGTAAACTCATGAAGTCAGTCCGGGTTCTACTCTCAACCATTAAGTCCACATTAAAATCACCACAAATAATGCTTTTCCTATTGAACAAATGTTCCAACAACTTTTCCATATTTAACATGAAATTATCAAAATTCTTATCATTAGGGGTGCGGTAACAGCAACTTAAGTATAGACCAGTACTAGTATCCTTAACACAACACACTTCAAAGGCTTCCATCTTATACATTTTGTTTATAAAATCTATATTTTCTACTTTCCTGCCTACATACCCTAAGATTAAACTTCCCCCTCTGATTTTTTTATTCCTCGTATTGTATGAGATTAAATTGTAATTTTCGAGATTAAATACAGGAATTTATTTATCGTTTAAAAAATGTTCACTTATACATATGAAGTCTACTCTCTTTTCTAGCGAATTTATATAAACCTCTAGTTCACTTTTCTTGTTACTGATACCACATACATTTTGATGACATATGAACACATTTGTCTGAATTGGGGAAAACTTTGAATCACGTTTGTAGCAAGAACCGAAAGAAGTATACAAATCATTCACGAAAAAAGTCTGTCTCCGGTATAAGGTTGTCAGTTTGTGTCATGGAGTCAACACACTCTGTATATAATTGTTTACCACTTACATTTGACGAGAAGTCTGTTTGGACACTAACGTTGTTGAAATATACTGGCTCTATCTGTTTGCAATTTGCTTGTGATTCCTTATAATTTCGATATGTGTTCATGTAAATCACCTTTAGAATATGTCTTAAAACTAGTCTGCATGCAAGTAATTTATTTATACGTTGTACTGACTCACCGAAATTGGAATCTAGCTGAATAAAAATTGAGTTATCACAATTACGACACACAAAGTTAAGTAGGCTGTTCAACATTTTCACGCTTATAAAATTGTTGCCATAAACATTTCCTATTAAAACATTAGTATTACTTAATTGACACAGCGTATAATGTAAATGCGATTGCACCACCATGGGACTCTTATCATTAGAGCCCGCCAGTATCAATACAAAATCTGATTTAGTAAAGTCTCTACACATCGACACACACGACTTCAATACTTCATCCATGGCTGCATAGGGTTTCACTATAGAGGTCACAAAGAAGTCATTTCCCAGGTAATTTTGCAAAATTTGTCGCACATCGCGTCCTGTTTGATCTGCAAAAATCATAAGTCTATTTGTCTTCATCTGGCTGAACTTATTGCTTACTTGCAGCTCCATTTTGTCGATACAATCTGTTAATTGTTCCTGCTGACCTTGTTCGTCGTCATTCAGTATCTCGCTAATGTGCAGCGAATTTTCCCGATCTTCATTATCTATGTTGATCCCGTGTCTTTGTGGCGTTAATCCCCTTGTACTATTTATGTTATTGTCATGTTCACAAGATTCATTTTGATCAAGTGACCTACGCAAGCTATCTGTGACGGAGCGTCTACTCCGTTTCCTAGCCGAGAGTAATTGTATTCTGTGTGATTTCAAAGGACTACTACTACACATCTCTTTAAGTGCATTTATTTGTTTTTGCTGTCTCGATACTGTTTCTCTTAATTCATTATTATCAAGTTTTACTTTGTCTAACTCATTACGCGTGCTATCCAGTTCCATCTTTAATTGCGAGATTTCATTCTTCCATACATCATTTGAGTTATTAGGTAGTTCGAAGCTTCGTATATTTATGTCAAGGTCTGAGTTACTTAGTGATGAGTCAAAGTTAACAGACTCTATAGATTTTGATTTATATAACTGCTTACGCCGTAGTGTAACATTTTTTTCCAGTGACATTGTTGTGGTTATACTAGAAGTCTTGTTAAAAACTTGTTTTACAAATTTTATTGTCTCACAAAAAGTATTACCGTTTGCGAGATACGAACTTGCACTGCAGTACTATGATCGCTCGAGTATTCCACCCGTTGACCAACCACGCTAAACGTACATTAAGTAAAGCGGCGAAATTGTGAGACCTTTTCTTGTTAGTGGATTTTTAAAAACATGACTGGCCGTTAAAGATGAATCATGCCATTAGAATTTTTAACACACTCTTTGTTCTTTATGTTTAGCAAATTGTCACTTTTTCAATGTTAAAATCTCATTCTTTGCACTGGTTTAGTACACTTGTCAACACATTAATAATGTAATAAGTTTTTAGTGGTTTTATTTGTCGCGTTTTTTACTTATTTAACAAAGTTTATTCGAGATTTGTGACTTTTTAACGCACTTTGTTTATTTTATATTTAGAAAGTTCTTACTTTTATTTTGTTCAAAACTAATAGTTATGTTGTAATTCCATTTAGTCTTCACTTATTTATCACTATATCACTGAGGTATTTTAGAGAACAAAAAAAAAATGTTTTCACTTAAAAATTGTCTTGTGTCTTGTAGAAAAAACCAGTTCCTTTATTACCACGATTCCGTACACTCACATTGAAAATTACTGAGGCAAAAAGATTATAAAAATAACTATTTACTTAATTTTGACGTGACAACGTCTTAAATTAGGTTGCGGCTGGGAGTCACTTATGAAAAAGTGTAACGCTCGGTAACGTTACGATGAGTCACCGAACGAGAGAGAGGCCCGCCGAATGCCTTGCGTCTCTCTCCCACTCAACTATGATCGGTAAAAGACGTTGTCACGTAAAATCTTCGCCCGTAAAACCGACTTTACAGGCAACCATTTTTTTAATCAAAATAAAACAAGACAGCTTGTGAGAATCGAACTTACACCTCGGAGTGTGCGAGGACAACTGACACGTGTCACGCACACATGTCTCGACATTCGCTGCACTCGTAATGTTCCGCGCTGTCTATCTGCCTTCTGTTTACTAATCTGAGACTGTGCATGTTTTTGGCGACGAGAGAGTGGTGCTGCATCTTACATCCAAGGCATAACAATTTTTAAACCCCTGACGCAAAAAGTAGTTTATTTAGCAATGGTTTTTAATGGTCGAAGTTATAACTCTTTTTTAGCCGAAGTCGCGGTTTTAATTTTAAATAGAATATCTTTCTTATGAACCCATAATAATCAAAACGAAACGTGAATTAACAAAAACGTTTTCCTGGTACACGTTTCAAACTAATATTATGATAGCTAATTACACCTAATCAGAGTATTGTTAAAATCAGATAAAAACTCCGATAGGTACAATTTTATAGTAATCTGTTTTATAATCTAGTGTTAGTCATTGATATCCTGAAATGTGTTTGTTGTTGTTTTATTCGAATGGCGCTTAAAATCTACGTCATGTAAAATAAATGAAATGGCCGTCAGGTGACGGAAATTGTCACTTATCTATGAGGGTATTCTCCATGAGATGGTGGTTTAATTTTCCGTACAAATAAAAGGCACATAGTTCTAATCATGTTACATGAGAATATTATGCGCGCGGCTTTGTTCGCGTGAAACTTCATGAAATCATGACGCAAACTAAAATCAATCTGGTAATGTCGGACTCACAGGGACACGACGGGCTCTGAATTTATTTGTTGCTAAGGCGATTCACACACGGCACCGCGCACAGCCGCGGAGGGTGAACAAACGTACACCGCTCGACCGCGCGGTCGAGCGGTGTACGTGTGTTAGGTATCAACGGATTTCAAAGTGTCTTGTACAACATGACATCCGCCTCACCGCCCTCCGCGGCGGAGCGCGGTGCCGTGTGTGAATCGCCTAAGGCGCAAAAGAAATATAAGTACAATCCTCTCAACCCTCTACCTTTAAATAGTAATAAATAAATACATAACTGATTACTTTATTTTATTAACGACATACAGCCACAGTTTTCTGCTGACAAACACGACAAGTGCTTCGAATAATTTGATTTGGTAATTTTTTTTATTGGTTTTGTTATGATTGCTGCGTCTTCGCTCGCCCTTTTTCATACAAACTGTCATCCCCTTTGTACCCCGTTAGGCGTTCAATCTCCAAAAATATCTTTTAACTACGCTCCCACGCCATAAAAAGAAACTACTGTGTAAATTTAGCTTAGCTTCAGTGGTTTCAGTTATGCTTTGATTTCCGCCAAAAAGCTTGCCTCTTCATAAAGATTAATCACGGTTTGAATGAGCACATGAGGCGGAATCCTTTACAACTTTTTCTCACTGCAAAGTTTTCATCAAAAAATTAAGTGACAACATTCAGTGAAGATACATTTTATATACAATAATGATCCAACAATTTACATAGCACATTAAAAAACGGAAAGCGTTTTTCACTCATTAGATTAGCAGTATTTATGGCCTGGCCCTGAATGGGGCCTAGACCCACATAGTGCCCTCATAATAACACTAACGTAAAATTACTGCTACACATTTTCCATTGAATTCCATTCTGTGATCAATTATGAAGTATTTTAGAAGTAAGTCTCCGTATGACGAACTTAATCCATACTAATATTATAAATGGGAAAGTGTGTCTGTCTGTCTGTATGTTTGTTTTTCTTTCACGGCAAAACGGAGCGACAAATTAACGTGATTTTTAAGTGGAGATAGTTGAACGGATGGAGAGTAACATAGGCTACTTTTTGTCTCTTTGTAACGCGAGCGAAGCCGCGGGCAGAAGCTAGTAATACATAAATTGTACCTTATTTTACTAAATCTTCTATACACAAACTATGTTTTTTATGCTTTTAGTATTCGTAATCAGCACTTTGTTTTAAATGTGTCCGTGTGCATATATTTGCATATGTAAACAATATTTTATTTAAATACGTAGATGTTACTTTACTATGTCAGAATCACCGTAAAACTTCTCCTTAAAGATAATCATGAGATTAACAGCCAACAATTTTGGCCAAGTGGTTATTCTGGACAAAAACTTGTATATAAAGAAACCTCCAAATAATAGCCGTAAACCAATATTGTATTGGGGTTGCGGAATGTTTATAATAGTTGCCGAGACCCCGGAATATACAGGGCAACCGAAAAGTCTGACACGCCGCACCCAGGAAGGGAGCAGTCAATTGATAATTTCCCACTCCCAAAAAAAAAGACAATATTATATTTCCAGTGTCCTAGTACTTCTGGTAAAAATTAATAGAAACGATATTTTACAGAACGGATGACAACATCTCAAGAATTCGCGCTGGGTCGACAGACTTGAAATGATTTTAATTGTCATTTAATTTAGGTATGTTATTGCAATAATTGCGAAGTTATCATCTTGTTAATATTCCTACTAGCTTTGCACGGATGTAATAAATCTTTGAAATTCTAGGCTTGTCTCTACTATATTATATAATATGCATGTTTTATACTTCTAAACCTTCCCTGCTAATCTTATCTAACCAGAGGCGTATTTACAAATTTGGCGCCCCGGGCCAGTTAGCTTTGCCGCCCCATAAATATTTTTCCGATCATCAAACTAGTAAGTATATAGGATGACTGTTAATAAGTGTACAATACTCAAACACGTGATCGTGCACATGATAACCAACAATTTTTGCTATGGGAACAAACCTGAAATCCCTAAAAAAAAAAACAATTGTTCAGAAAACTTATGTTTGCAAAATTAATTTTGTTAATTTATATACATTTATCTTGGACATCACTGACATCCCGTGCCTCGTAAAGCACGTAAAGCCGTTGGTCCCGGTTGTCATACGTAGAACTTTGATAGTCGTTACTGGTTATGTATATTAGTAATAAGATTTTTTTTATCCGGGGAGGAAAATCACTTGTGCGGTCGAAGAGGGGTCTGCCAGACTTAACTGACTAGAAACCACCCTGAAGTTCCTTCTCCTACCTACGAGGATCGCGGAAGCTTATGTGGCTTTCTGTCTTTCGGGCCTCCTCAGGTCTGGGGTTGCAATTGAGGTGCGGGAACACTATGCGCCGCCACCTCAGGTCTAGTTGAATTAGGGGTGATGAATGTCCCCAAGTCTGCCGCCTCTGGACCTATCTAGAGAGGCTCCTCCGGCCTCTCTAAATGGGTACTTCAACGCCCGGTAAACCTGCTGCAGGCCGCGAAAGAGGTAGTCATATCTCTCTCTCGCTTTCCGCAGCTTCCTTCTGCACGATAGCTCTTTTGCAGAAAGAGACCACTGAGTGTCTAAGGACTCTGTGCTGCCGGCCATCGTGCTGACTATGACCTGCAGCGACAAGTGGCTGCCTACTACAGAGATAAGAGCACGGCGCGTTGCCTCCCAAGTGGCACTCTCTGCCAGCGTAAGTCACGCCGTGTTCTCCCGGCAGTCGACTCAGCGGAGAAAACAAGCATCCGGCTCCCTGTAAATGAGGCACAGGTACCAGAAGCATACCCAAAACGTCACCGAGCACTGATTGGATTGCCTAGATGACGATGAGGCCAGCGGAAGGGCGCAAAAGCCTGTCCACGCCGTTCCGACTTTACGCAGCTGCAACCGACATAGATAGATCTATCTTCCGCTGCATCGGTTGCTCCCCTCGTCTTCAGGCCGCACCGGTACAATGACGCAAGCACAATTCGCGTCTAGGTCTCAAGGTGAAGAACCGGCCAAAGCATAAACCGCCTCGTGAAAGATCGTGTGATATTTCCTTATTACTGATAGATAATCATCACCTTCTACGTATTCCGCAGATCATAAATGATGATGGCAGAAGAACTAAATTGTGAGTCTTGGTTTTTTACAGCTTAAGTATTTTTTATGCTATTTTAAAAGTCAATTAAAAAAAACTTGTAGGTAAACTTGACAATAAGAGGTGCCTTGAAAAGGCTGTGGCGACCCCACAGTTTTTTCAAGGCGGCTCTTCTACAGCGAGGAATTAAGTTGTGAGTTTTGGTTTTAACTTGACAATAAGAGGCGCCATGAAATAGCTGTGGGGGCGGCCCTGCCGCCCCTCGCAGTAGAAGAGCTAAGTTGTGAGTCTTAATTTAAACTTGAAAATAAGAGGCGCCATGAAAAAGCTGTGAGGGCGGCAGTCGCCGCCCTCGCAGTAGGAGAACTAAGTTGTGAGTTTGGTTTTAACTTGACTATAAGAGGCGGCATGAAAAAGCTGTGAGGGCGGCTCTGCCGCCCCTCGCAGTAGAAAAGCTAAGTTGTGAGTCTTGGTTTAAACTTGACAATAAGAGGCGGCATGAAAAAGCTGCGGGGGCGGCTCCGCCACCCCTCGCAGCGCGCCGCCCCGGGTCATGGCCCTCTTGGCCCTAGGGTAAATACGCCACTGTATCTAACTATTATATTCCAGTTTATTATGAATAGACTGACAGAAAGAATAGGGATGACGACAACATAAAAAAAGGCATTCTGTTTAGTCCGTCTTGTAGATCGGCCAAATAATACGGGACACGTATTTTTTGCTTCATCAAAATAATAAAAAAATACAAAGATAAAGAGCAACAAAGTTCTGGAGTGGGGGCATAGTGGGGGCTTTTGACGCGACCGTAATGCAAAAATTGTATCTGATCGTGACGTCACGCACAACTTCAACGCACTGTATCGTCGTCATTTTTCGTTTACGAGAAAAAGGAAAAAATACGTGTCCAAAATTTTTTAAAAATCTCAATGACGGACTAATTACTTTTTTTTGTCGTCTCGCCTGTTGGCGGGGGGTTTGTTTCTCAAACTGCAAGGATGTAAATAAAAGGATAGGGAAAATATTTAAACGCACTGGGACAAAAATGGTCAGAAAAAAAAGGTGTAAAGGTTTTGTATTATTGCCTCCAAAATCATTTTGGACTTTGTGCAGTCATTATTGTGGTGATATTTCCTTATTATTTTCCTCCATAATACCTCAGTAAATTCCCCGTCAGATACTTACTACCTTCTGCGGTAGCTTGTAACTACCTACTTTGTATTTACTAGTAATTGTAAGTAACCTTTCGACGACCAAGCGACAGCCAGCTGTCGGGCTGCTATTGTCTTACTATTGTGTCTCGAATCACGTGTATTCGAAGATTTAATACCAAGACAAAATGCGTCAGTGCCCTTCCGCCACATAAATACAATTATGCAAGTATTTATACGCAAGTACTACAAAATATCTTGAATGGAAACCATGAATGAACCGACGTAGTCCATTATATGCTAATGCTATCGGAAAATCATCTTAATTGCCACAATAACAGGGAGAAAATGGCTTGTATCCGCTGCGATGACAACTCCCAAGGATGACCGGTTCGCCATTTTTTTAATTATGTATCTTTTGTAATTATACTGTAATGAAATGGTTGGTTTTTTCATTATTTACGTCTTCTTAAAATGAGGCCTTTTCAATCAGGCTAGATGATGGTTTGTGCTAACAACCACTAACAAAACTTTGATAAATTAATTATGTTTATCAACTGTCACAATGCCTAGTTTTTATTTATCAATTTATTTGGGGGCATTTGTCTCCAAAGTAAAATACTTTGATAGAGTCGGAGCATAGCTAACTTATATAAGTAACCTTAATTTACTTCAACTTAGCCAAAGAAATCCTTAAAAATAATATATATTTTTTTACTCTTTACTAGATTAGGTTATCCTGAACAAGCTCTAGTTCGGTTCTAACATTTTCAACTTTATTTTAATAGCTAATACTTGAGGCATTGATTTTTCCCTATTAAGGGCAAGTACCAATGTGACTTTTTCAATTCACAAGTAGTTTCTAAAGTTTATCTTGAACATCACAGACATCGGTGAAGGAAAGACATTGCGAAGAAACCTGGACTTGTAATTGATATAAGTCAAAAACCGCCAATCCGCCTTGAGTAAGCGTGGTGATTAATGCTCATGCCTTCTCTGAATGAGAAGATGCCTTTGCTCTGCAGTGGGACAGTAAGGCTAGTATTATTAACACTCCCTACTTATTTATTGAACACTAGCTTTTGCCCGCGGCTTCGCTCGCGTTAAAAAGAGACATAAAGTAGCCTATGTTACTCTCCATCCCTTCAACTATCTCCACTTAAAAAACCACGTCAATTCGTCGCTCCGTTTTGCCGTGAAAGAAAGAAACATACAGACAGACACACTTTCCCATTTATAATATTAGTATGGATAACGTGACTAAACTTCATGTTTATTCAGGCCTTACTTCCAATCAGGCTTACCATACATTGCGGTATCAAGGTAAATGAAGGTTTACGAATTTCTTTCCCTATGATGTAAACATATAAGGCCCCCCGTGCCATGATTACACATTAAAAGGAAGGAATTTTGCAAGGAAAAATTACCAGGTAATCATAGTAGTTTCTTGAATGAAAAGTGTTTTTGAACACTGTATTTACCTGCTTACATTAGTATTTGATAACATGGTGGAAATAGTAATATTATTTTAATTCCAATGAATATGACTTGCTGAGAATATTTCAACAGTATAAGTGAATTTTCGACAACAATCGACGGCCCTTAATGCTCAAATTATCAAAGATCGCTAAGATAAATAAGTATTAGTTTATACTTAGCATGTGTTATTCTTGTCACCATTGCACAAATGTCAAACTGCAAGTGCGAGATAGAGATGGAATATAGCTTCGCTGAAATACATGCTATGGAATAATGTAACGTATATTTATCTCAGTTCATTGCATATTCTGTATATTTTCGACTTACGTTTAAAGCAAAAGCACTCAAAAGCTTTAATAAAATGGCTTATGCCGCTAAACCCCAAAAATCATTTCACTTTAACCCCAAGACTAAAGCAAAATTCAAAATCAAAATGATTTGAATCAAACAGTCCATTTACAAGTACTGAATTGTCAAGGAGTACATTACATTACTAGTACTACATATTTCTTAACTTTATTATCGCGAGTTTTGAGAACAACGGCTTTGGGGTTTAGTGGCATATGCCAACAAAAATTAACAGTAAATACTCACTCTTTCTTATTGTTGACTACAATGACTAGCTTCACTTTCCGAGGGCCCTTGGTCATTTTGCAGATATCCTTGCTAGTATCCAGTGGGCCCTTGGATAAAATTTTTAATAGGGGAATGTTTTCAGCTTCACCGTCACAGCCGAACGGCCGGCTGTCTCGTCACCTCACTGACATTATCACTCCTGCCGACCACTGTTTCTTAACTCACACATTTCTGGTTAACTCACTATTTTGTCCATTAATACTGACTCAATCACTCACTGAATTTACTGAATACTGTTTGTTGCTGAAATTTTAATGATACGTTATCATCGAGCCGCTTTTTAATTACGTAAGGAGCTTCAGATATTTTTTTGATTGATGCAAGTTCTTTTTGGTTTTAGAGATAGCTGGGATTTACTGGAATTACGATACGTTAAGAATAAGTAATACTCTTAATCTTTTAATGAAAGTATAATAAATGCTTAAATCAAACACTGAGATAATATGATTTATCGGAAAATTACTTCACATTGGATTTAAAGAAAATATTTAAAAAATATATATTGGCTCTAAACTCCTACTAAAACACGATTTTCATGAAAATTCACAAGGTACACCAAAACCAGATTTTTCTACAAAAATTACGTAACAGAACCGAGATTCGCAAATTAGCGTATCTCCCTGTAAATACTGAAGTTTTCAATAAACCGTCGGATTATGTAAAAACCCAGTTATATAAAAAACTTGAAAACACATGTTAACCTGACCAAGAAGTTAAACGAAATGGCAGAATCAGTTCAGTCCTACGTCAAGACGATGATGAATGATGATGTATGTAGCAGATTGTGGAGATGTTGATAACGCTTTATCTTTAAACTCGGCGATCAAATATTTATTGTAACGTGAAAATGTTACGGGCTTTCCTTTTTTGGTGTCATTTATTTGTGTTACGTGGCTTTGACCGGATTTTCTGCTGGCAAATTCTCTGGGTTTTTGTTTGAATTTTAGTAGTAGAGCTCGTTACGTAGAATTCAAACGAAAACTAAGAAATCAATTTATAAAATGTAGTCATTCCGCATAGCCAAATATTAATAACTAGCTGTTCCTCGCGGTTACACCTGCGTTACGTTAGGTTTTTGGTTACTGCCTCGCTCCCGTGAGACATAGCGTGATATTATAAAGCCTATGTTACTCAGGGATCATGTAGCTTTCGAATGGTGAAAATTTTTTTAAATCGGTCTAATAGTTTTTGTGCCTATTCATTACAATCAAACAAACAAAGTTTTCCTCTTTATAATATTAGTATAGACTACATCTACATCTTAGTTTGAATACCAGCATGAAGGAAAAATGAATTTATTAAGAAGCATTTTCTTTATATTTCATTGCAAGTGAACCTGTAGTTCTTATAAGAAAAAATATATAAATATAACCTAAAATACTGGTATCCAGCTGATATTCGGTAAGTCTGGACGCCGACCCCAACAAAGTTGGGAAAAGGCTAGGGAGATGAGTGTTCCTTGGAAAGGTACTCATTTGGGAACAATTATTACCATATCTATGTCTGTCATCAAAGCAGCAGCGTTGCTGTATTCCCGTTGGTAAGTGTAATTACATGCAGGTCTTTGAGATGGTAACTCAGGTGCTAAGCCTACTGGTATTACAGATAAATAAATAAAATATATCTTGCGACAACTCACACACGAATCCCAAATTAGGAAAAGCTATGGACAACTGATATACATATACAAACGTGCATGATACAAACTGATAAAATATAGATATATACATGATATAAGACGGTGGTCACCACTTAACATTATTTTTCTAAGTGGCTTATTCATTTTCCTATTCAATAAAAAACAGTGTGTACCTAGGTTTTTCGAAGTAGCAAATAATTCATAGAACTAAGCCCTACGCGTTTTCCGCAATGCCACGTTAGTTTCCTACTCAGAATAAAGCCTTGGTAGTAAATCATAATATCTTGCTGCCAGACAGTACCTATCAAAGGGTAGATTTAAGAATTAAAAGATAATAGACGCATTAACATTCCTTTTATCTTTTAAACCGTGTTAATCTACGTCAGATTAGCAGGCGCCATAAAACAATCATTTATTACAAAAATACTGAGGCTTAAGCGCAAATCAAATACTGACAGTAGGTAAAAAACTAGTGTAAACAAACAGATTTAAGATGGCCGCCAAATAAAGAAGCTTCTATTCCCTTTTCACTCACACAATACAGCGCGCGACAGAGAGAGAACGGTAGCGACGCCATTTTGAATTTGTGTCATTAATACTGCAGGTTATACGTTTTTTTTATCTACGTGTAAATCTGATAATATTTTACTAATCTAAAGACTATATTGACAGATTGCATTCGTCAAAGATTAAAATAAATGCAATTCAGACTGGTCACACAGCAACCAATTTATTTTACGCTTTCCTAATATTTTTATACGGCGATAACGTAAGTCATTAACCGGATTGTAGTTTTATTTGCTTTTTTATACATTTCTTTATTTTATAGTATGAAATCACAGTTGTATCTCTCCTATCTCGTGTCATATTTTCAGTTTTTATCTGAAAACATACATTGGCGTGGTTTTATATTAAAACAAAGTCACGTGTGTTTTATAAGTCTAATTATACATTAAATCATCAATCAAATAACTGTCACATATACTTCAGTTTCTAAAAGAAATAATATAATAAACAAATCTACACTAATAAATCTACACTAGGCATTGTATTTCTGTTTGTCGATAACAAATAAATCCGAAAACTACTGGATCAATATCAAAAATTATTTTAATATTAGATACCTACCTACCTTTAGATAGTATTTATAAATTATATAAGTATGTATATCAGTTGTCTGGTTACCATTACACAAGCTCTAAGCAGAGCTTAACTTGGGATCAGATAACCGTGTGTGAGTTGTCCCAGTATATTATTATATTATTAATACCTCATTTAACTAAGAAGTCTATAAGCTATAAAACAACACACTACGATCTACGAAAGCGGAGCAGTAACTTAAAACGTGGCTAAAATCGCGGGGGAAATTTAGAAGTCAAAATAAATAAAGAATTTTATCAATGGCAGTGGCAACCTTGAAAAAATATTCATTAGAAATAAATGATAGAAGGTAATTGTAATTAATCAATTGATTACAAAGCTAGGCTTTGATAAAATTTGAGTAATGTGTGCGCACACCTTCTAGATAAAAACATTGAATGGATTTCATTTTACAAATCAAGTTATTTTACACTGCTATTCACTTAAACGTGAACTGTTTTTTTTTTTAATTATATAAATAAACCTGTCATAATAATTGCCTTGGAAAACAATAATTCTAATTCACAATTACTTAAAAAATTGTGGAATCATTTTAGTTACAAAAACCAATTTATAAAGTGACGAAATCACGTTTTGGCAGTTCTTAAAAAGTAGAGAAATAGGAGACGTCAAATTCAATTGAACTATGAGCAACAGAGTCCTAATAGAGTTAGGTAATATTCTGCTGTCCTCAAAATACTTCTATAGTCACCTATATTAATGTTGGAGGTTAAGTTTGTTTATTTTTTGTTGTAATCTCTGGAAGTACTAATAAATGAATTATACCTATGATGAAGTCGCGGGTTCAAGAAAAAAAATAACTTATCATCGCTAACCAAAACAGTGTAATTGAAGAATTACTACTTTTCAATTTACACAAAGATTTGTATAAATCAACTTAAGACGAAATCAAAGTACATATATTTTTAGACGATGTGTACAAATGTACATTTATAGCAAAAAATTGTTACAAATATAATATTTATAGAAAAGTAAATAAGTATTTACGCTACTTAGTTACTTAAGTAATTGACAACCTTGAGTGCAGTGGAGATTTTTCTAACACGACTGAGATAATATTTAATGTATGTAGGTACCATGTACCTAATTGTTATGTCGGTTCTAAGCCATAAATATAAAGGGTCTTTGTGTACCAGGAAAAGTTTTTAAAACATCTTCGCTATAAAAATACAGAAAGACGATGGAAAGCAAAAATACAGCTAGGAGAGTTATAATGATGAATAAAAGAAGAACACAATTGATAATCTTACTAATCGTAAAGAACCATATGACAACGATGTAAAACAATGCACCATAGAAATAATAACTGCACTAATGAAGGACTAGAAGGAAAAGAAACATAAAAAGCATAAACTTGATAATTTTTGCAACGACCGAAGTTATTTTATTGTCATTACCACCTAAACGTATTTAAATGCGCAATGGAGGACCGGTTAACTCCCGCGGATAACAATTCAGCTACAAGTGACCAGTTAGATACAATTTTAGATTGATAACCGACAAAATTTTAGTTTTATGTTAAAAATTGCATTGAATTTAGTGCGTATTCGATACCAAAGATATCGTATCACTGTGATTGATGGTCTGATACGGACGAGTGGACTGGTCTTAGACATGTTGCTGACACGTGTTCTGCAGATAAACAAAGAGTATTGATTACCTGATCGCGCATATGATTAATTGCAGTAATTGTTCACCTTTATGTACCAGTGCTGTGGGGTTTACGGAAATATTGCACGTTATTGATAGAAAGATACTATGATGATTTGATATATTCCCATTAATTATAGAATACGAAAATTATATCTATCTTTGTACATGAAGAGATTTGGTGGTAATTAACGCACAGCCGAAATGACTGAAACCTGAAATTTGTAAAATAGTTTCTTTTTATGGCACACTAAGAAGCGATTTATGAAAATTCAACCCCAAAAAGAGATGAAAGTTTGTATGAAAATCCGAGCGAAGCCGAAGTAATCATTTAGGTTACGACATTTAGGGCCATGACCTAAAATACTAAACTGAAGCCATTATGATAAACACCTTTGTTGAACCCTGATAGAAGACATGAAAGTAACAAAAGACGCTCTTAACGAAGAAGGAGCAAGATTGTTAAAGACTATCAATAAAAAAAGAGAAGATATTAGCTTCTGCTCTTTAAACAAGAATAAAAGTGATCTAAATGTAATAACACCAATCACTACAGTAACACAATATTTTAACAAAATGGAGATGTGACAATCTTCAACAGCCTACAAGAAATTAAATATTGTTGCCTTCCGGTAACTAGTACAAGCATAGGTAACATTATCGTAGAGTAAGGTATTCTTATCACAATTATGTCAGGAGGTTGATAAATTGTGATAAATGTGTCACCAGTACATGCAAAGGAAATCACAAACAATAATAATGTAAATATTATTTTGAATGAGGTTAGTCGTCGACTTGGCGACGAGAACGTGTCGAGAGCGATAAAAAATATTCTAGTAAGTAAGTTTTAGAACGAACGGTGGAAAATTCACAATAGGAAGTTGTGTTTACAATAAGTAGTAAGTAAGTAAGGCTTTTCTTATACAATGCTTGTAAAAGCTAATACATTTCAGCAGTCCGATAATCAATTTTTTATCCTGATCCTTCCCAAAATCGTACTATTCGAATTAGTATGGAGTAAGTACGGAGTTTCTTGACCATTCTTCTTCATACGAAACTACATTTTGGAATGGGCAACTAGAATCACTTTTGTAAATGGCATTTCAAAGTGCCTTCTTGGTCTAATGAACGATTTGACTATAGGATTTTGTGTAGATTGAAACCGTCAATGCTTGAAATAGCAATATTGTTGTAAAACTACTTGGTATTAAACCTTTTGGTACTAAGTACTTTTTAATAGGTAATGTCAATGAAAAAACATTCGTACTTACTTGATTATATAGCAACCATCATATATGCTGTTTTACTGTTTTAATTCTTTTCAACATTATTCCACAATACTAGAAATTACACAGATTCCAACATACGTTATCAGCACGAAGGCTCTCTGTATATTTTACAATTAAATTTAAAAGGAGATTGGTGGTGAAAAATATACATAGTTACCATGTCTGCTGCAGTTTCTGGTATGTCCCTAATAGGTATTCCGATGCTTTGTAATAGAGAAGGATACACAGTGTGGAAATTTAAAATGCGAATGTTGTTAATGCATGAAGGTTTATTGGAAACAGTAAGCGGAACAGTTGTTGAAGGGAATAAGACGCCCGACGATGTACGTAAAGATGAAAAGGCTCTTTCTACGATATGCCTTACTGTAGATGGTGCTGCTATTTCAATTGTTCGACCAGCTAAGACCGCAAAAGAAGCGTGGGATGCTCTTCAAAAATCCTACGAGGATCGAAGTTTAGGTCGTAAACTTGCACTGGAACGCAAGTTGTACAGGTACTCCTTATCTGACTTTTCTGACGTAGAGGCTTACTTAACGGCAATAACTACAACAGCACTAGACCTGGTCGATATTGGCAAGACCATAGAAGATAGTTCTCTGGCAGCTATTATATTGGGAGGTCTGACGTCTCGCTTCGAGCCCATGATCATGGCGCTTGAGAATGGGAGCGTTGAAGTCACAACAGATTTGGTGAGGACTAAGTTATTGAGCGAAATGACGAAGGAGACTAAAGATGATGTGACTGCGTTGCAAACAAAACAAGTTATTTGTTTTCGGTGTAAGAAGCCTGGGCATAAGAGCCCTAATTGCCCTCTCAAAAAGAAGGAGAAAAAGGCAAAGGCGAGTTGTTCTTCAGAAAGTTGCTCTAAGGATAAGGGACTAGTGTTTTCAAGTTCAGGAAATGTCACGAAATTGGCTTTGGACGGTGTCACGGAACTGGCTATGTCTGCACCTAATGTTCAGATGTCTGAGAAATGGATTATCGATTCTGGTGCGACTACTCACATGACTCCACATGCTGAATGGTTTAGTAGTTACCGACCCTATGATGGGAAGATAACTGTCGCAAATGGTAAAAGTTTGCCGGCTGTGGGTTTAGGAGAAGTTGCGATTGACACAAATACCGATTTCAAGAAGATTTTTAATGTTGTACATGTTCCTGATCTAGATTGTAATTTACTATCGGTTAAAAAAGCAGTAGAGAAAGGTCTCTTGGTTGTTTTTGATTGTAATGGCTGTAATTTTTATAATTCTAATGATGTTTCTTTTGTAAATGGTCCTGTTTTGCATGGTTCTATTTGTGGTGGATTGTACACTTTAGATTGTACAGTAAAGCCGCAAAGTGTTTCAGCTTATAATGTTCACACTAATTTGTCCCAGTTTCAGCTTTGGCATAAGCGTCTAGGACACCTCTGCCGTATTGGTATGGATCTACTCAGAAAAGGTCTAGCTGTTGGTGTGGAGTATACTGAGGTTGATAAAGAACCATGCGTACCTTGTGTAGAAGGTAAGCAGGCCCGGAAGCCTTTCAAAAGGATAAAGTATAAGAAGGCATCGTCACCATTAGAATTGGTCCATACGGATGTTTGTGGACCCCTGTCCACTCAATCTTTTAAAGGAAATAAATATTTTATTATTTTTGTAGATGATTATACACGTTTTATAACCCTTTATTGTATGTCATCTAAGACAGAAGTTCAGAAGTATTTTTGTGCTTTCCAAACACTTGTTGAGAGACAGACTGGCAATAAAATTCGAACTCTTCGGTCAGACAATGGGACTGAGTATGTCAATAAGGAGTTGACAGACTATTTACAGGCTCAAGGGATTCGACATGAAACGTCTGTACCATATAGCCCTCAACAAAATGGGGTAAGTGAACGTTGCAATCGTAGTATTATGGAGAAGGCCCGTTCCTTGCTAGCACAGAGCTCTCTGTCGAAAGCTTTTTGGCAGGATGCTGTTGAGACCAGTGTTTATTTAAAGAATAGGTCACCTCATCGTGCACTTGATGGTAAGACGCCATATGAAATGTGGTGTGGGAGTAAACCCGACCTGGTTCATTTAAGGGTGTTTGGTTGTCGAGCTTTAGTTCACGTGCCTTCATGCCAGAGAACTAAGCTAGATATGAAAGCTTCTGAATGTGTATTCGTTGGATATTCAGACGATCCAAGGAGTTATTATTTCCGTAGTGTGGAAAACCCTCGGAGGTTGATTAAGTCACGGGATATTACGTTTTTTGAAAATAACTTTTCAGGATTGAAGGATAAGCCTGTTCAGCCTGATCTTGTTATGAGTCCAAATGTCATTAACTGGTTTTCACAAACTTCTTCAGATACCACATCACCACTGGTGACTTCTATCTCATCTCCTTCTACTTCATCTTCACCTACTTCAGAGGACATGGAGATGACCCCGGTAGAGCCAGCTGAGGTTTTTGTGGACGCGACTGATGAAACGGGTGACGTAGGTGACGTGGAGTCTTCACATTCGGGTGAACAAACTGATCTGTCTCTGGTTCCTTCAAATGAATCCAGTGATGTTTGTCCTGAAAGACGATATCCTATACGAGTACGTAAGCCTCCAGATTTTTATTCATACGGCACTCTCGGTGATGACTTGTTATGTTATGATCCGAAAAGTTATCGTGAAGCTATTAATAGCGTTGATAAGGATAACTGGATCTCCGCAATGAAAGATGAGTACAATGCCTTGTTGAATAAGCAGACTTGGATATTAGTGGATAAACCAAATAAAAGGGTTATTCCATCTAAATGGGTGTTCAAGATAAAGAAAAACGAGCACGGTACAATAGTCAAATATAAGGCGCGACTAGTTGCAAAAGGTTTTAGTCAAGTTTGGGGAACTGACTATAATGAAACTTTTGCCCCTGTGGTTCGAAATTCATCTCTGCGTACCCTTATAGCGTTGGCGGCAGAAATGGATTTGAAGATACAACACATGGATGTTGATACCGCATTCCTCAATGGGGACTTAGAGGAGGAGGTATACATGCAACAGCCTGAGGGATTTGCTGAGCACGGGGCAGAAGGTAAAGTCTGTTTGCTCAGAAAATCCATTTATGGGTTGAAGCAGGTAGCTCGAGCCTGGAATATTAAATTGCATCAAACCCTATCAAAAATTAGCTTTGCACGAACATCTGCGGAATCATGTGTTTATTTGAAAAAGTTTGGTAGTAAAACCATAATTCTCGCAGTCTATGTCGATGATCTTATTGTCTTTTATAAAGAAAAAAGTTTATTTGACATTGTCAAAAATGACTTGGAAAAATTTTTCTCTCTAAAAGATTTGGGACAATTGTCGTATTGTTTAGGCTTAAATATTATCCATGATGACGATAAAATCGTGGTCAGTCAGAAGAACTACATTCAGGCAGTGTTGGAGCGGTTTAATATGCGAGATTGTAAGGAGATGTCTACACCTTTGGAGGATAACAAGTTAGAGAAAGGTAATCCAACATCTCTTGGTGAATATCCTTACCAAAACTTGATAGGATGTCTCATGTACCTAGCTGTGAATACAAGACCCGATATAGCTTATGCCACAAGCTATTTAAGCCAGTTTAATAACTGTTTTGATAAGAGACATTGGTTGGCCGCTAAAAGGGTGTTACAGTATTTGAAAGGTACTGTGGATTACTGTATTACTTACAGGAAAGTTGGTGGACGTCTGTGTGGATACGCGGATGCTGACTGGGCGAACTGTGTGCATGACCGCAGGTCTTACACCGGTTATTATTTTACGCTAGCAGGTGGACCCATTAGCTGGGAGTGTAAGAAGCAGCCGACGGTAGCCTTATCTTCTACAGAAGCTGAGTATATGTCCTTGACCAGTGCTGCAAAGGAGGCTATTTTCCTCAGACGGTTAGTGTGTGACATTACTGGTTTTGTTGGTAGGGTGTTGCTATACAACGATAGTCAAAGTGCACAGAAACTTGTGCTCAATCCAGTCCACCACAATAGAACCAAACATATTGATACGAGATATCATTTTATTCGTGAAAAGGTTACGGAGGGTCTTATAGACATAAAATTTATACCTACGGATAAAATGACAGCCGACGTTCTAACTAAGCCCTTAAGGCGCGTAAAACATCTTAGGTGCGTTGTTAATATGGGTTTGATAAATAGGTAGAATAATTTTCTATTTATTTTTGGTCGGTTTATATTTTGTATCTATTTAGTCTGGTAGTAATGTTTAATTTTTTCTATTGTGTTTAGCATTACTACTTTGTCTTTTTATTTCCATTAAGGGCGGATGTTGTAAAACTACTTGGTATTAAACCTTTTGGTACTAAGTACTTTTTAATAGGTAATGTCAATGAAAAAACATTCGTACTTACTTGATTATATAGCAACCATCATATATGCTGTTTTACTGTTTTAATTCTTTTTAACATTATTCCACAATACTAGAAATTACACAGATTCCAACAAATATTCAGTTTATTCTTATTGTCTTAAGCTCCGGACCATTCCAAAGACAATTTTCATGAGCAAATGACGTCTGCAGTGGCCATCTATCAGTTCTTCATAACTTGCTGATATAATGTCATTGATGAAGAAAATTCAAAACGCTTGACTATTGAAGACTTGAAAACTTGCATTGACGACATGAAAATTACCTCAGTTAAATGCATTTATCTTGATATTGACTGGCGCCATTCCTGAACAATGATTTCTATAGGTTATTGTATTACAGTCGTGTTCTCTTCAGTAAAGGTAGTTAAATAATCATATTACTTGTTGTTTTCCGTTTTATGTAGATGGTAACATATAAGTTTTATGTTTAAAGCTGTGTGTACGGTCTTGTTGCTAATCAGGATTAGGTTTTTTTATTTTAGGTTTGCCTGTAGGAAGGGATAGATGAAAGAACAAAGTTGATAAAGAGGCTATTAAATGAGAAAAAGTGAGTTCTTTTGAACACGATTGACACATAAGGAAAGAAAAATAAAGGGTTTTAGTAAATCCTATATTGGGTTATAAAAACCAAGATTATATCAATGTTCGACCACAAACAAAACCCAAGCAAAATACACAAAAACCCAAAGTACTGACTTAAAAAATAACTTCAAAGGAAGCGGAACCAACCAAACCTTTCCTCAATTCTAAAACTAAGAAAACCTTTAAATGTTTTACATAAGGACGCACTTCAAAACATTAGCAGAACCTAAGAACCTATGTATTTACAATGAAGCACATAACTGTTTCATACAATGTTGTTGGCGCGTCATTTCTAAGCATTATATCTGTAATAACGAGTATTACTTTAACTATATTGGCTTCAGCTTCATGAGTTTGTCTTTCAGTGGCTATGTTATGCAATGTAATGTTCTAGAATGACGTGGCTGTTAGTATTATTACAGTTATGTTAACTGTGGGTTGGCAGTTACTTATGACGGAAGACATGCACGAAAAATATAATAATGCGAGTTTTTAGAATTCATCCTTTGTTTGCTTATATTAGGTGCAAAAGTCTGTGTATGTTTGGTCCGGTTTTACGTCTTAATAATATTAGAGAACTAGCTTTCGCCCGCGGCTTCGCCTGCGTGGATGTCGTACTTCTGTCCTCTATTTTAACCCTGAAGGTGTTAAATGATTAGTGGCTATTTACTCTTCACAAAGAATAAACCTTCCAAGTTTCATGTCTGTAGTTAGTTAAATAACAAACGCGTTTAATATTAGTCAGTGAGTTTAATGTGTAATTATATACCCCAGTTCACCCGTGTTATGTTTTTTAAAGGATGGGAATTGATCAAATGACTTCTCATGGGGGAGTGGCACACTTTTACTGACTAAAACCCACCCTTGTTCCTTCGGTTGCCCTTTATGTTCTGGGGCCACGGTAACTATTAGAACTATTCCGCAACCTCGGTTGGCATTAGCCCTAGAGGGCCCCGTCACGTGCTGACTGCTCGCTGAGGCGCGCGTGGAACGAACGTGCCGTCGACACGGGCCTGGTCCTAGTCGGGCGGCGAGCTACCCATCGCTCGCCGTCCGTAGACCCGCGCATGGCTTGACGCTGCCTCAGCATGACTGTTTCGCAGAAGGAGGTGACGGCTTCCCATTCAGTCTCGCCCCGGAGCATGACCTAGGCACAATCCTCGCGTACCCGCGTTATGTTAGGTTTTTGGTTACTGATTGGCTTTCGTGGCTCATGGCGCAATGTAATGAAGAACAATATTATGTGTTATTCTGATGAATAAGCTACGAATATCTTACAAAGCCGGCCAGCTTTGTTACTGCCCGTACGTACCATTATTATATTGCTGCGGAATTTTAAAACTGTGATGTCTCCGAAGATATTATTTATTGAAATTTAATGATGTAAACGACAGTTTTGTACATAATTAAAAACTTTTATTGGATAACGAATTTACATCGATTAGGATTAATACTATATTCATTAAAACACCCTGGCAAATCATGAATTATCTTAGAGCTAATTTCATTGCCATAAAAATGGTTATAGTGAGTGAACTATAAATATTAGACATATGCTGTCGCGGACTTTTTTTTAGAACTTTTTAAGAGGAACAATTCTTTAGTACATGGTTTTTGCGTAACTTCTACCATTTACGAAGCACATGCAACGGAATCTTTCAAAAGGAACATTTTTTCCCCCGTTTTTGTGAAATATTTCATTACTGCTCGGCTCCTATGTGTCTTAGCGTTACGTTATATAGCCTATAACCTGCCCGGAAGTATGGATTACAATCGTACCAAGTTTGGTTTAAATCCCTTCAGTAGTTTTTAACCCATGCGTGCACATACAGACAGACAGACAGACAGACAGACAAAAAATTTACTAATTGCATTTTTGGCATCAGTATCGATCACCAATCATCTTCCAATAAAAATTTTGAATATATATTCAATGTACAGAATTGACCTCTCTACAGTTTTATTATAAGTATAGATTTTGATATTGAGATAGATTAGACCTTGGAGGAAGTACAAACGCTACTTTATAATCCGCAATTTCATCTACGTCTTCGAGACTGGCATGAATTAATTATGTATTATCCTGTGCATTGCAACTTTCATTTCATTCTTTCATTAAAATCAGACCTTAATCCTAACGTTCAAGCTAATGTCCACGTTTCAGTACAAACCTTGTTCACAGTGTATTCATTTACTTTATGTTCTTTTTTCTACATTCCAGGTATATCTCCGGCGATTTATCAACACTTCCATCAACATTGTCTGTTATCTTTACGATTACTTCACTGAAAGTGAATCTTACAAAGATAATATAAGTAATTATGTAGGGTATGCGGATTTTTCCACTAACTGGTTTTTGTATTAAAACTTTTTCAGAAACTGTTGTGTTATAGAGCAAAGAAATAACAGCAAGAAAATTCTTAAACGTATGCAGTTACTATTTTGTTTTCTCAGTATATTTTCCTTCAATGTATTTGGGCCCAGAAAGATGCCTCATTTATAACTGACTACATGGGCTTTTTATAGCCTACTATAAGCAGGTAAGGTACACTTTGGGACTCTAGTAAATGGATCATCGTTTGGTTAGGTATTCTGGTCTGATCTGAGAGAGTTCTACTATTGTGTGCAGTGTATTGAGCGCTTTCTATAATAGGCCAATGCAGACGTCGGACTGTGGTAAGAATTGTGGTAGAGCAAAGTAAAATTAAAGAAAAATTAAAACGTGAACAATTTTTCACCTGTTAGTTTTCAGTCCAACTTGACCTTTCTTAGTTTGGATAAGTTACCCTGAAAATCATTGATAGCCGTCCATTGGCCACGAATTTACGTTACACTTTATGTCAATTGTGATTGGTAGGTTTAGGCATTTTGGCGGCTTCTAAATTAACTGTGCCAGTCGTTAATTAGAATTCCAGAACAAATTTTTGTTTGCTGTTTTTACACAATGAAAATGTAGAATTAACAGTCTACAGTAACTAATTTTGTGCATGGGTAAAATTGTTTGTTTCTAATAAGAGAGTATTTCGCCAAGTGCATTAAAATATGTATTTTGGTGTAATTAATTCTACATGGACGGTGTAAATATATAAAAACAATATATACAGTCCCGCCAGCTACAAATCTTCTTATTACTGAAGGACGTGATGCAAATATATTTGACAAAATTGTTTCAAAACTAACAATTGTGCTGCAATGGGCAGATGCAAATAACATCATTCAACATCATTATCTACCATTATCCTAGAGATTGCACACCAATTTTGACCAAAATCTAAAAAAATCATTGAATGAAAAGTCGATATCAGAAACCCAAAATACGAATGACAAGATTGATCGAATCTAACTAAAGAATAACCAAGATTAGATGAAGATAAAAAGTAAAGTGAGAAAAGCTGTATGAAATGTTACTTGTCATACAATCTTGATAAATAATATGTGAGAGAAGTCAGTATTGGGAAATATTAACAGCTGTGACGTTTCAAGTAGTTTTATGGAAAGTCTTGACAATGCAGTAAAGATTGGTTAGGCAGTTTTATTTGATAAGGATAACAATGCTCATTAAGATCGCTTTAAGAAATTTAATCTGCCAAAGAAATCAAAGAGTAAAGAAAATAATACCAATGACTTGAAACTTAAAACTGTTGCATAATACAAGGTAACACTCCGTTAAAGAAAACGGTAAAATTATCTAGGTTGGGAATTGAGATGATATATCTTTATGCCAGTACATAAATGTACAACTTACTCTTAGTAGGTAGTCACAGTTAGGAAACATAGACGATTTAAACAATTGATAAAGACTTGACAGATTGTGATAAAGATTATGAATGTGGTTTTCAGCATGTTTCAGCTCTGTTAGAATATGATATTTGTCACGATTTCACGATAACTGTTGCTTTAGGTTAAAAGGGTCGATCTGCAGCGATAGTGGGTTTATTTATATTTAGATGTTACAAATAGTATGATTCTGAAAAAGTAAGAATGAAAATCATATTCTGTTATTCATGATGCTATTTTGATTAGGATTATTTTTGTTTCATATCGATTGCACATTGCAAAACCATTCTCGATGATTTTTCTTATCATTCGCATTGTAGTCTTTGGAGTTTTGCCCTATTAATTCTATACTCCAATTCTAATTGTACTATCTATTTATAATAATCTATGAGACTACTACTTACTGAGTTTAATATATTCAACAAGCTTTTGTTCTCATAAACGTCGGTTATCGCTGATGTATACGCAGTCAAAATTAGATACAAAGTAGTATATCCTTCTCGTTCAAGTCAAGCTTACTCTTTACCTTTGATAAAAATAGGTTCAGTGGTTTAGACGTGAAATAATAGAAGGCAAACATTCAAACAGACAGACACATTTATAATATTATTACCTTTGGATGTGACCCAATTTAAGTAACCTATCTATGTCACTTCTGTTACGGCAATAACCCATTGGCCGTTGGTAACGTGACTGAAATCACGTGACAAACACAATTACATGGTATTACATGAGAAAGTGTTAACAAGACTGAATTGTTTCATGGCACGTGATTACCTACTTCAATGGGAGTGAGTGAGTTAGTGTTTTGTTATTGTGGTGAACGAAGAGAGATTAGTGTTGAGGGTAATTCTCTTCCCACCGGTTTTTAACCATTTTAAAAGGAGGAGGTTCTCAATTCGATGGGTATTTTTTTCTTCAGAAATTCAAAATAACAGGTACGCTATCGCAATAAAAAAACTAGTCAAAGTATTGATAAGTTTTCCTGTGATCTAAAACCATTGTAATAAATAAAAAAAGAAAAATTTTTTGCTAAAACTTGACTCAGTAGTACGTGAGATAAAGGAAGTTGGAATTTTGGATCGATAGACAATAGACATACACTCCACATGATAGTTCTTGTTCAATCTCAATCATTTCTGAATTGAGACTTACAGAACCCTAAAAAGCAATAACGCATTACGTTTTTTCCCCCACATGCTAAACATGACCAGACTACAGCTTTAAAATATTAAGTAGAAGCACTGGGTGTAAGAATTGTTAATAATAGTAATTCTAATTTCGTTTATCCCTAAAAACGATGTTTTGTACTTAAACTTCTTACGTTTTTTTAGACAAAGCAAGTCAATAAAAAAGCAATGTCGACAATAATTCGCAATTTTTTTTTAGATTAAGTTCACAGCATAGAAACGATGGCCATGATTTAACATCGAAATCCGATAAAAGATTAAAAGAAAAAAAAAAAGAAATTGGTCAAGGTATACAGGCCAATGGTTATTTCAATATTTTTATAATTATATTTAATCGTTCTACAGGTAGAAAAATTATTGTTAGTAACAGAAAGGGAAACATTGTGACCACCATGAACAATGTGTGGGACATTTTTTTCGTCGGTGAGTAAGTAATTGTAAAAGCCAAATAGTCAAAAAGGTAAGAATTTACAACACGAATTTCTACAAGAGTTGGAATTTTGAATAATAGGTGCGGAATTACTCATGATTAATAAGGTTGTAACTTTGTAGACTTTTGTTAATACATAGAAGAGAAAAGTAGAACATACTATCTAGACCAGCCACATAAGTTTCAATTTTTGCAATGATTATTAATAATACGATAATGATAGTGTTCTATTGCTCAACTTCCAACTGAAATGAATATAAGAAGCAACGAAGTTTTTAAAGTAGTGGCAAATAAGAAACATTCAGAATCACTACTTTATTGATCAACAAATGTATTCTTCTGTCAAATTCAGTACACAATAGTAAACAGGAAAAAAATGCTATACAATAATAAAATATATTTAGTGGACCAAACGGTGTCAATAATGTTACTCTAAAAGCAGACAATAACATAGAATTGGTCATCGACCACAATTACTATGAAACAGGGACTGTTCGGTAGTGGAAATATTGAAAAGATCAATTGTGTATTGTGTCATCTGGTGGATTTGTTTGAAATGTAACATGCGTCGCTTTTTATTCTATATATAATAATGACTTTTTTTTTGGGATAGGTGGCAGGGTAACTCCTAAGTACAATGTAGTTTATGATGATAGCGTTGATGGATTTGTAAACACAGTTTCAACTAGTACTGACAATAAAAAAATCACTAAAAAAATGAATACCTAGGCTAAAAGCGCAGCTTGCTCAATAAGCTAATAACTAGGTAGATAATCCACATAATAAAATGTCTGTAATTAAACATACATAATTTAAACCGACTAATGATAAAAAATATAACATCATAAGTGTAACAGGCAAATATTTATTTAAACGACAGATAAAACGTGTTATAGGCAAATAAATACCGCTCCATGATATGTCAAGATAAGATAAATGCATCTGGGTGATATGCAGTTGTAAATTAGTCAGATTTGAGGTGAAGCGGCCATATCATTCAGAGTGTCGTTTTAAACCATTACGATTAAGTGTACTTTATCATTGAAGTAATTAGCAGAGGTTTTTATTGTAAATTTTGTAACGTCATGAGGACGCGGATAACTGATTTGTAAAAAGATTTTTCGATGTAAAAGGCATTAATTTGAAAACACATTCTAAAACCATTAAAGATTTGAAATGGTAGAAGTAATTAAAGATAAATTATCTGACGTATACTGTAGTACGGGACAAGCATATACTGGTAAACTAATAAACATAATTCTCTATATTGGCAATTTTTTAATTAATTTTGTAATAAAATTGACTAAGATACAAAAAAGTTTTCCATGATGATCTTTTGCCTCGGTACATGTTGATCTAATCTTAGGAAAGCGAGTGTAGTTTTTTAGTTTCAAAGAAACGTGACTAAAGATAGATATGCCTAATTGCCAGATCGTCTGGGATCAGACAAACTAGACAGCAAGTCTAGATTTTTTAGATTTTCCGCCTCATACTGCATGTAATCGTCCAGAGATAGATATTTGCTATTTTTTAAACAAAAATCCAACGTAGAAGTAGATATAAATGAATTCTAGCCATTTTTTAAGAAATTATCATAGAGAACTATACAAATATTTCGTAATCAGATACATTGTATAATAGCTATGTCAATAACCTTATGAACGACTCTTCGGTTGAATATATGAAATTGTAAAAGGAGTCATTCCCTTATACATAGACTGGTTTCAAAATATCAGACACACATAACCTAGAAAATAAAGATATTACAGAAGCATTGATACATTTGTTTACTAACTATGATTCAATCACTTCTGGCTTATATTTCCTTTATCAAGTTCTTGTAATTACAAGATTCACACTTCAAGTAATTGATATCTTATTGTTTTATGTTTACATTGTGTAATGTAGGAGTGAAAACAATTGACAAACACTAAGATAAGAGAAGCAGGATTTATTGCCTTCAATACTTTTATATCCTCTTTTACTTCATCGGATATTTTCTTAGCTTGTAATTTCAATTAAACAACTTCTATTGTCATCATTAAACCCCGACCTACGATAAATAAATGAATGCGCAAGTTTTGATGATATATCCATGTTTACAAAATTCAATGAATAATTATTTCCGCCTGCGACTATACCATCAACAAGTAAAGTATGAGATAATATTATGTTTTGTGTTCATATTTTGTGTTTCGCAAAATCAAAGCAATAAAAATGTGGATAAATTCATCAATGACATAGATGAGGTTGACGATGATGCGGAACTTAAATAAATCAATTAAATAATTAATGACACACTAGCTGGAACAGTTACAGATGACAGATCGTAATTTCAAGGGATAGCTATGGCCGTTTCACGCTTGAAGGCGCGACGTCTTGCCGAGGTCATTCGTCAGTCACAATCTGTGTTATCGCGACGGGAGCTCGGCCGACAGATTTTAAATGCCTGCCTTTTATCGTTATCAACCATCGATAAAAGGATTTCAAAGATTTTGATTTCGGTAGGCTGCATTATGTAACTCATAGGTATAAGCTTTGCGTTGAACAATGTTATTTACAAGGATTATGCCACGTGTACATTTCTTATTATCTTAACTATGTCGGAATCTAAACATAAATTAAGTCATTTAAAAATTTTCCTTTTTCTTTCTTTGTGGTCTGATGAGGAAACTTAAAATGAGCAGAGCGGAATACTAATCACATTTTCGTTTTACAATAGTGAAGAGATCCTGTTGCCATATTAAGATGTGCAATTTCTTTGGTATTTTACATTTTGCATTAAATTTTTGGAGTAAAATAAGTAATAGAAGCATTTTTGTTTGTTGTTATAGAATTTCCGAAATCTGAAACGAATTATACGACCTCAAAGCTGCAGACAATGAAACAGTTTACAAAACTACTGAAAAGGTAAAATAATCAGGATGCGAGAGAGACGAACATTTTGTAAGGGATTTGTCGTTGATAAGGTTTGACACAGTTATCTCAGAAGTTAGACAAGTTATTGAAGATGGAGCAGCTATTTCTGTGATAAACTGTCACGTCTAAGATAGATGCTGATACGAGCACATTCAAGGTGATGCCACTATGCTCACAAGTCAGATGTTATATATATAGATAATTTTAACAAATATTTAGTAATATCAACATCGCCAAGCTTAATTTTACCATAGCCTACAAACTATGGTAAAATTAAGCTTGGCGATGTATAAACGAAGATTATTATGGCTATTGGTTTAGTTAGATGAAGCGTTGTTACATTTCAAGTGAACTCTAATACTGAAAATGTTCGATATTGAACTGACCGAAACTGTCATGAATGAGCATACAAATTACTTTACAAACGTCATTACTACATAGTGCCATTACTTTAGATTTTTTTTGTGACATGAAATGGGTTTCTATTAGTTGCAATTGTACAAGTGTACCAAAGAAGATTCCGCTTATTTTTATCTTAATAGCTGCTAATAAATCTTTGAATTAAGATTGGGTTATTTAAAGACTTATTAAACCGGTTTAACTTCAGATGTAGGTAATATAAAAAAAATTAAACATGTGAAACATACAAAGCATCGAAGGATCGCTATTTTCTTTAAAGATACAAATACAAAGGAGAAGAAAATTACTGGAATATTTTCCCATTATCTGCCTACAATGCTTGACTTTGTGCAATTGTACCCAACAAGACACTTAATAGCTAATTAAAATAAACACTTGGCTGGGGCGCCAGGCCTATAATAATTAAGTGTAACAAGTAAAAGAGTGACAAACAGCAATTAAAACAATAATTATGAACAAGGAGACGCTACTGATCGTAGCATCGTTGTGGAATTACGTCATCAACCATTACAATGGCGTCCTGGACAATTGTTGGAATTGTTACCATTTTGAATGTAATTGCTAAGTATTTTGGTGTTAATTTCGATGTTCTGTACAGTTCGCTTGACTTACTATATTCTGTTAGTTTCTGAATAACTATAGATGTAGGAGAAAAGGAAGAGCAAAGAA
This sequence comes from Athetis lepigone, assembly GCA_033675125.1. Taxonomy (NCBI): domain Eukaryota; kingdom Metazoa; phylum Arthropoda; class Insecta; order Lepidoptera; family Noctuidae; genus Athetis; species Athetis lepigone. The sequence goes on from CM066234.1 coordinate 12,571,121, forward strand.
AAGATTAAATAATAATTGAGAGGTATAAAGAAAGGTATGGGAGTCAGTGATACCGTGTCGGCAGATATGACGAAATGGAATAAGAAAACGTGTAGATATTAAACGATATAAGACAAAGATTGGTAGATAATATCTTAATATATTTTTTGAGCTTCAACTTGTACTTTGCATTCACATCATATTTATCATCTATGATGGAGTTAATACAAAAGCCTTATTATCATAATAACTGTAAAAACACTTTACTAAAGGACATCACGTCTCTCCTAAAGAGTACTTAAACGTACTCTCATCTAAACTCATGTAGGTACAAACAATTCGACTATCGTTTAATATACTGACATCAAAGTAGAAGGAACTACCCTGAAAAGATCTAACCAATTCAAAGGCACGGCTTTGTCTTTTAACGTGATTGTCACGAATTCCAATGGTGGCTTTACTACAGATACTACATGATCAATTTGTCCTATTGACACATATATTTGTCGTGTATGATGACGCAAGTAACGGATAGCGGCGTCATCTTGATCTAGTTAAGGTATGCTGTTACTATCCAGGTCTGGAGTAGCGGTCTTGGATACTAACAAACTTATAGGAATCTATAATGGACGAGAATTTACAATACAGGATTATGATAAGTCAGTTCTCATGGAGATTTTACTGTTTATTATATACTGTTTTGATTTTCCTATTACATCTTTACAATCATTTTCACTTTCATATTTTTTAGTTGTAAACTTTAAGTGAACTTTTGTTGGATTTTCATATGCTTTATAATGATAAACTTGGATAGAAGTTGCTACCTATTACGTTACGAGAAAAACTTAATACATTCTGAATGACCTACAAGATGGTCTTCTGAAGTTATTTTTTCTCCATTTTCCTCGTACGGAACTCTACAATCGGTTATAGTCGGTCAGAGATTTCAACAAATTACTCTAAGAAGCGTGAAGCAGGGACGACGTCGCTTGTATGTTAATACATTTATAATATACAATAGAATATTACTAAAACGTACAGCCCAGCTTGCCAACAATTACTATGAAGTATTTAGTGAGTGAAAATATGCAAAGCGTGGATCTGAAGTGGCTTATGAATGAGCAGAAGTAAAAATATGTTTCGATTTTAAGAAACCTTTTCTCCCTAACGATAAGTGTTTTTGATAACTTAATTCAAGACTATCAAGAACTCACAAGATCTCTCTAATCAGGCTTTTCCAAATAAATAAAAATCGTCAATAGACTATTTTACTTACACAGACAGGGGAAGTAATAATTCTATACTTGGTTTAACCCACCAGATTTATTTTCATTGATTGACAGAACCTGATATGAAATATAAAGAAAACGAATAAAATATACTCATTGCAGGTAATCCTAATTTCATTAACTAACGTTAAACGAAAGACGTTAAAGGTTGCAATCAATTAAACGATGATCAGCGGACAACCATGAAAACGGACAAGGTTAGTTAAAAACTTCATGAAGTTAAAGCCGAAACGGACGAATACTGATTACTGAGGTATTTATTGTAAGAACCTTAACTTCTGTAGTGTTCTTGAACGATCTGAAGGTAGTTGTTGAACATAAGATGGGGATCAACTGCAGCTATAACTAGCAGGCTTGTTATAACTTAACTGCAAGTGATGTAGTTTAGACATGGGTGATTTTTGGATATAATATAATCCAACGCAAGGATATAAGCGTGGCAGCTTTTAATGATGTTAGTATTTTAAAGAGCTACAATGTTATACTTCAAAAATCCATCTCAGTGAAATGGGCTTGGAGTCATGTCCAACAAGAGTGATGGAAGCTCAGCTTGTTCTCATTTCACCAAAGCAGATTTAATAGAGAATACTTGCTGTTAAGGTAGACAGAAGAAATAAAATAAATAAGGAGTGTGTGTCTAAGATGATATTAATGGACAATGATGGATTCATACATAAGACGTCACAAAGGGAACAACATATCTGTGACGATAATATGGCAAGTGATAAGAAAGGAGTTGCCAAGTGCCACGTAACGGTAAAGCATGTTGTACGTGACGTCATGTCCGAATTGTGAAATAATTACAATTTAGCACATTACCCAAGATTATGATCTGTTTTGGCAGCAATAAGTAGGTTACGGGCCATATCTTTTCATTGATTAATACGTTTTACAATAATTAATTGGTAATTGCATACGTTTTTTTGATAAACTCGATAGATTTGTTACGATTATCTGAAGATATAGAGAGGAAGCTTGTATTTAGCAGTTGTTTAAAACATTTGTAATCTACTCATTAATGATTTTCCCAAATTGTTAAATAATTAATCAAAGGCCGTAAAGCTTAACTAATATTGGTATTTTAGCTTGTAAAGAATCTTCTAGTGAGACAGTGTAAATTTTGATAAGCAAAATATTTTTCGTGGTATTGCAAAGATTTCTTTTTACGAACAAAAAATTTTCTTTGCAATACTTATTAGTTTTCATAGCTATAAATCGGTATTACTGCTGTTACTTAAGAAACAACATTAACGATCGTAAAAGCCTTCGTATTAATTATTATGACAAACAAACTGTATTATTTAAATGTTGATAATAAAACTATACTAAGTACTGAAATAGGAAATACTAAAACGAAGATATAAAAGGTTTTGTAAGGCGTGTAGTTAAAGTACAATTGTATACTAGTGCGCAAAATAAAATAATAATCTTGACAGTGTAAGCTGTCTGATAGTATGGATTTAGTATCTATGGTTAACCCTGCAAACAGTTGTAATGTAGCTATCAATCAATCTTGAAAGTTTGTCTATGATATGACAAGGGCCTATGATAGCGGTGTTGCTCAAAGGTACACGCACTTGAACACACAGAAAACTTTTGATAATCGTCTTCCACCCATTTTAGTTTTGTGTTACTTTTATAGCAAAAATCCACTCAGGTAAAATAAGCTGCAGGCGTGTCTTTTTTATTCATTATTGATGGACCAAGCCGGTTATAATAATTATGGTATGCTCCTTATCAGCCTCTTTAAAACTTCAAGCATCAAATTCAGTAGCAAAAGACTTTAAGAGCTTAACTTTTTTTGCGTTTTTTATTCATGTATCTTAGAAAGAAATAACGATAATTCATAAAACTTGATGTAACTTCATTATTCACCACTAACTCCAACGTTTATGAAAATACCGTAGCAAAACGTATGAACAAGTGAGTTTATGTTAGTGTATAAAAATATTCGCAGCCAAACATGATTATGTTAATGTTATGTGGGAATTCTTTGCTCATTTTAATAAGAGTATGTAACTTTTATGAAATTTTAACAAGACTTTTAAGTCACCAAAAACATAACGCTTGAGAATGAAGAATATTCTAACAAAAAAATTCTATTTTAAAAATATAAAGGCTAATCAAATGAGAATGAAAAACTGTACCGAATGCCATTTCGATTGCATTTTCACTTATAGTTTTATTACTTAAAATAACATCAAGTCCTTACGAATTTACTATAAGATTGATTCATGAGACAAAATCTGGAAACTGTGTACCATTCAATATAACTTCGACTCCAGTCGATATTAAGTCCGAGCCACACGACAGAAAAACTCACTCACGTCAAAAAGTTTCTACTCAAATCACAACACTAGTGAATGGGCATAGAGATGCGCTACGTCAATCCACGCTTAGAACCCGAGTGGGACTGATTACGGCGTTGCTATTATCGCGTAAAAAAATACAAATAAAAGTCAACGTTGTGATAAACTACAGGTATCGTCAGTCGAGGACAAGCAGTGCGCGTGGACGCACGCCTCTCCAACCATTTGAAATTGGAAACTAGATTATGAATGAGGATTTCTTTTAAGGTCGGTAGTTCAGCTTTTGTTTTTGAATTTGGAATCAAGTTTGCTTCTTGTTCAGTCCTGTCAGATTCTATTGCCATGTAAAAAGTTTTCTCAATGTCATTCATAACAGATCGTGTAAAACTTCAGATGATTATGTCCTAAGGTCCCGATCTATGAAGTGTTAATGAGGTGGTCGCGACAATAGTTTTAGATCATCAAGGCCGTAGTAAAACTGTGTTGTTTATTCATACGGAGAAGAACTAACAAACTAAAATTACCTGTTAGGTAAATACTCTTATCGTGCATAGGAATTTCATTTCCGTTACGCTTAATTAACTGTGTAGTAAGTATGTATTTGGGTTATCAAATTAAAAAAAAAATTAAGACCAGTGTCTTTTCTTAAAAAAAAACTATTGATTCAGGAATACCAGTTGGTGTTCTAAAATCATAAGCAAAACAACTAAAGCTCCATAAAGCTTAGATTGGACAAGAATCAAGTCCTGTAGATGAAGGTATAAGTTTCAAAATAACCTAACATGAAAACTATTTTCTAGCACATCAACAGAAAGAAAAACAAAACCTTATCAAGAATTTAATAATAGCCGTAATCACGTAATAAGATTACGGTGATATAAAAGTAAATCGGTATAAAGTATATAATCATATAAGTACGTAGGTAAAGGAATTGTTGAATAGCCAAGGTCTTGGTGTGTCAACAGTTATTCTTGGGGTGTTAGGATTTTCTCGTCGATGCCATATCTAATGTGTAATTGTATATGTATAAGTATTTGATAATCGCCTAACATATCAAAGACATGAGAAAAAACTTTACAGTTGTTTTAGGAATAGTCACACCATGATTTTATTAGTCCTAAGTTCTTATATAATGGACTTATTCTTCTCTTTTAAGTTTCGTCAAAAGTTCAAAATTGATTGAATATTTAGGTACTTTTCAATAATTAAACTTTTCATCATCATGACTATCATCAGTTTTATACTTGAGCCGAAAGTCGTTTACTGATGGGCATAGGATTTCCCAAAACATCTTCACAACGATCAGTACTAGACAATCTTTCTTAGCTTTTTACCAGCTTCAAAATTATTTCCTAAAAAAATTTCAACTAGATTCCCTTCCCACACCACATCAGCATTTAAATTCCCACCACTAAGTTACTAAATAAATCCTAACGATCATCTAAAAAAACGTACCAAAAAACCGTGTTCTCAGTAAATTGAATAAACAGCAAGCTGTTACGGTAATTAGACGTCCTTATCCATCGCTCATGAATATTAACGTGGTGCACAATAGTGAGCTATTTGTGGAGACGTTCGCGTGCGCGGCGCACCGGCTCGCCGATACATCGCAGTTAGGGCTGTCAGTAGCTGAACAGGTGCTGTTAGCATCTCTCTTAACGAATTAAAGGATGATGATGAAGGTAAGGATATAACTTTATGTACTTATAAAATGGTAAACTGACTGACTGACTGTTATCAAGGTACAGACCAACCCGCTGGTCCTAGAGACATGAAACTTGGAGGAACCTATTAAGAAGGAACTTTTAAAATTCGACTCCTAAAGGACTCCTAAAATAGTGGATGAATCGACATCTACGGGAATGAAAACGCGGGCAAAAAGTAGTAGGTAACTTCTGGATAACAATTCTTTTTTTTTAGGAACATTCGCATTCAATATTTTTCTTATACTGCCATGCTGTTTTGACATTAATTGTTGTAAGATCTCATTCGTATTAAATTAAACACGACAACACGTCTTCTGTTTCTCTTTCTTTTTTCCAATAATATGAATGACTACTTCATTTAAAGTACCTTTAGACCTAAATTCAGTTGGCAATGGCGCAACATTTATAATGTTAATAAAAAAATCATGATTGTCGTGATCGTTATCACTGTATTTGTCGATGATTGCTGATATTTTTAGGTTATCTTTTACATGTGTGCTTCTAATTACACCTAATATTGCGATCTTATCAACGGTTTTTGTACCTCCATTGAAGTTTTGAAATATATTTTTTTATGTGATATTTTTCTGTCAATTTGGATGCTTATGGGTTATGTTGCGCTTAAATAGGGCTAACGTTTGGTATCATTTTACATAAACTTTCAAATGTATTGACGCGAATAATCGTTGAAACGACATTGCCACTATAATTTAAATAATTTAAATCTTCAAAATCTTTCAGACTATGTCATAACGAAGTGAAATTCAAGCAATATTAAAAAATCATGGAAATCGTGATAGAATCGGTTAGCAATGAATACGAAAAGCGCGTACGAGTCGTGTGTTTCTAATTTGTAAGTTTGTATGTCACAAGTGAAGAAATCAAGGATTCGGGTTGAGGTTGTCAGATGTATCTAATATTATTATCATCAGGTAACTTATGTATTAGGTACACGTCAACTTGTTTAGATGTTTAAGCCTCTAATACACCTCGTCCTCTTTAAGACCATTGCTTAGTATTGAATTTACTTTTCTAATCTATATTTCATTTACTATTACAAAATAACGTTTCATTATGATTACCATAGTTTTTTGAGCCTTGCATGCGGTGGTTTGTGGGTTCGCAACAGTCACAGTACATAGACAACGTTTTTTTATGGACTTCAAATGTATATTCTATGTATATCTTGGATAGCACTACTATCGTTAAAGGAAAAGTGAGAAAAAAGAAAAAAGTGAAAAAACGTGAACATGTGTGGGTCAATTACATGCAAATACTAAATGCAAGGGTTAACGGATTTGAATTAGCCTACCACAGAAGTTTCTTTTTTGTTAAAAAATAACGTAAATCAATATTGTGATTGAAACTAGATTAATCTATAACCTAGTAGATAGGTAGCAGCAAAAACAGATTTATATTCATTACAAGATAAAGTATCATATAGATAGGTAGGTAAATATCTGATATTTTTTAGTTCCTAGAAATTTGCTGTCACTTCACATACTTCCAATTACCGAATTATATTTTTGGCTAGTTCAAGTTTACCTCGATGATTTAAAAACACAATTTAAAACTACTTTCATTACAATGAGAATTTAAATATGGGGTGTATGGGTGTATGAGGTCCTTTGTCTCGTTAATTCTTCATTACCATGGGTCTTAAGATAAAAGGATAATTTACTTCTGGAGCCATGGTTCAAGTTTTTTTTACAATGTAGATGAGCACTAAAAAGGATTTTTGAAAATTCAACCCCTATGGAGTAAATAGGGGTTGAAAAAATGTATCAAAATCCGAACCACGCAAAACCGCTGGCAACAGCTAGTTTCTTAACCAGGACATCCGTAGAAGCCGCATTCAGTACAACTTTTTCCACATTTCATGACATAACGAGTAGCTGAATACAAGCCTTTTAAGCGTGGTCACGTTTATGACATAAGGACGTGAAACTGTACCTCACGCAGACGCCATTGTATCCACATACATGTAAACTATCTGTCTGTCTGTCAGTGTAGTAACTACGGAGACAGTAGACACGGATTATGCCTCAAGTTCGTCGTGATGTAAGTATGTAAATTAATTTTGTTACATATATTTTTTAGGAAAATTTGGCACGTTTCTGTGATATACTTAGTTAATATTTATTTGCGAATATGGTGTCACCTTCAGTTATGAATTTAGGAATTTCAGGCTTTAAAAAGAGAATGGAATAAAGATTACAGAATCCAGAATCGGGCTTCGGACTTACTGTTTGAAGTTAATGTAAGATCCTTATTAGGTTATCGTTATTACCCGCTGCGTTGGGTGTTGGTATAAGGAAGATATTTATATAATTCTGAAAAACATTGTTGTTATATACCTACTTCTTTTGGTTTATGTGGGGCGCGCAGAAAAACTCCTAATCGGCTTGGTTTTTATCGGCATCAGAATCAATCAAATATGAACCGGTTTGGTTATTTATTTATGCATCTGAATAAATAATCACATATTTCAGACAATTTATCCAAAACCTTAACAAATCTTCCATTAGAAATAACTCTGCCTATCAGCGCATAAAAATCAGTTCAACAGTTTAAGATATTAATCCTTCGAACAACGTGATTTGAGACACAATAGAAAGACAATAGCAGCCTGACACCCGGCTGTCGCTTCGTCGTTGAAAGGTTAACGTTTAGAAAGACGTATGTGGCGAGGAGGCTTTATTTTATAATACTATGTAAGTTATGTATCGTTTTCAGATAAGTACTGAAGTATTTACGTGTACGTGTCAAGAGAGGCGCCAGATGATAACGATAATGTTTACAGGACTTCGCTATGTTTGGTTTACGGAAATGGCATTAAGAACAATATGAGTTAGTTATTTGCTTAAATAAACAATAATAGTGTGTACTACACAATACCAGTTACTGCTAGATTACAAGGTTGTAAGGGAAGTGGTATTTCGATACAGGAATAATGGCATTTATGTTGATGAATGATTAGTATTGCAGTAGTCTATAGGCGTGATTATTTAACATTAGAGGGACCGACAGCTTGTTTGTCAACCATTCGTGATTATTTAACCTCAGGGAGGGATCTTGTTTGCCAAGCATTCGTTCATTAGTAGCCTCCACCTTATCCTCCTTCTAGAGCAGTTTCAGGCCTATCCAACATTATATTAAATTTACGAACCATTGACATAATATAATTATACAAAACTGTACATCCATTTATAGTTATTTTAATTTCTCCGTTGTTCTTTTAGTTTAATTTTGTTGCGGAATTCACGGTAGTAGAATCGTTGAAGATTTTCTGGGGGACGCCGCTGTTAATTCTAGATTTCAGGAGTTGCAATGGTTGGAAAAAGTGTTGCGGAATTATCCCTTAAAATACTTTTTACATTCGTATAGAAGTTAAGTTAAATGAAACATTTGAGAATACGATACAATGGTAGAGACAACAATGAATAATTCATGTGCTTAAATAATCGTAATTCTTTAAGCACATGAAACACGATTAATATTTTTTCCTAAGTGGCATAAAGTATAGCAGAAGATTTTCTTACTTGGAAATAACACTTCTGAGGACTGATTTTTGAACTAATTTTTTTATGTATAAAAGCTTTTCCGTGATCACTTTCATTTCAAGAGGTCTAATTTAATCACCTGGTTTTAACATTTCACGAAATTTTACCACATAATTCAACCCATTCTGCCGTCTCATATTTATTATGTAGCATGTCTTTTTACATATCTACCGTCCAATATCAATTGACTCTTGTGTGACGTCGTGCGCCGGCGCCGTCTCCTCACGTTCAGGTAAATAATATTTGCCTTGTGCCATATTGTTCGCCTCTTCTCATGAAGCTACTATCTCTGTAATTTATGGGACCAGATACAAATGTATGTTTATTAATATTGTCTTTTGAACATTGTACTGCCTTTTTTTTTGTCGATTGCTGGTGTTTCAGTTTCAGAAATATTGCTTGCTTGCAGCTAATAGCTTCTTAAAAAACAAATTATTCTACGCTGTAACTGTTCCACGCGGTTTTAACCACATTTTGGGTTATTACTCCGCTTTTCGTTTAGTTCACATAATTGTAAATAACCTATATATTCCTCGATAAATGCTATACAACAGAACAAGAATTTATCAAATTGGACCAACCAAACAAACAAACTATTCGGCTTTATAATATTAGTATCCATACTAATATTATAAATGGGAAAGTGCGTCTGTCTGTCTGTCTGTCTGTTTGTCTTTCTTTCACGGCAAAACGGAGCGACGGATTGACGTGATTTTTTAAGTGGAGATAGTTGAAGGGATGGAGAGTAACATAGGCTACTTTTTGTCTCTTTCTAACGCGAGCGAAGCCGCGGGCAGAAGCTAGTAGGTTATAAAACAGATATTTATAAGTGATGGATTGAGGGAAAACCATATTCCATTTATTAGCATTAGAAATATACTATAGAAGAGCATGCTTGCCGGTGTACTTACAGGCACATCTCATCTCTGCCTCTAAAATGGCTATGTCTATAGGCAGCGGTGACTGCTCGTCCGTCAGTTAGACATCATCCAATGTCTTGCTAAGTAAGATGAATTTATCTCCGCCTTAGTATGTTAAATATTTGACATATTAGTGACATATATTTTTTTAAAGATAATAACAGAGTTCATTTTACGCTTAAACATATAACAATAGCGTCAAAATGTTATGTTACTAATCTTATAACTAATTAACCAGCTACCCGACGCGCCTCAACTTTGCAAAGTTGTTACAATTCTCTGAAAATCTCGCTATTATTTGGATGTACTATGCGGATGTACTATAAATTAAAATGGAAAGCATTCTCATTTAATACATGTAAAGATGGAGTAAATCTATATCTTCTATATAAAAATAAATCGGGGTTTCCTTCCTGACGCTATAACTCCAGAACGCACGAACCGATTTCCACAGTTTTGCATTCGTTGGAAAGGTCTCGGGCTCCGTGAGGTTTATAGCAAAGAAAATTCAGGAAAAATCCACGCGGACGAAGTCGCGGGCAGAAGCTAGTATATATATAAAAGAAAGTCGTGTTTAATTACACATTTTCAAACTCAAGAACGGCAGAACCGAACCGACCGAAGGTAGGTTAGGACCAGGGGACGGACATAAAATACTTTTTATCTTTTTTTTAGTAACCAAAATCTGATATAACAGGGGTAAAACCGAGGGGACAGCTAGTGTAGTATATAATAAACTATTTAATTATATCAAACCTCGTATTTTTAATATTACACTCGGCACAGATGCAGTTATCGTACAGACAACAGACGAAAGATTTGTAATCAGGCAGTCTGGATTTAATCTTATAGGTCAGACATTTCAGACTGTCAACTTGTTTTTAAGACATTTCGCGGTACATGATAAGGTAATTCACGAAGCGATGTGAAACGTGTTGTGTTTGCGAAGTAGTTATTTAAAATACGTTAACTTTTTTAACTATTTATTTCAATTCTCAAGCACAAACAACTTAAAACATAAAAAAACAACTTAAGACAAACTCTTAAGAGAAGTTGAGAGCTGACAAATTAAGTGTATGTTAGATTCCTGATATTTTTATCATGCTGGCTGTGATTTTGGCACTATCAATTCCAAAATCAAGACATCTAGGTCACTCCATATAGGTTTCTATGAATTTGACCAACTTGCAATCTTGTGCTAAACCTTTCAACTTATTTTGATAACAGTTGGTTCGTAACATCACCATCATCCTACCCATCATCGTTATTACTGTCTCTATCTTCTCTCATCTCAGAATTCACTTATTTCCAAATTTTGTTTTATCTACGACTACCCATCTCTACCCATATTATTTTTCTTTATATTATTACCTCAAACGGATCTTCACTAAACAAAGTTCATCCACAGCCCCTTAACAATCTTCAGCAAAACACTCAAATTCTAAATCTATATCAATAAAATGGTAAACTGACAGTGTTGATATTTTTTTTTGGGACAATCCCATCTCACTTTTTCCAACCACTGCAACTCCTGAAAGCCAGAATCAACAGTGGAGTCCGCCAGACAAGTGCCGAGCAATGAAGCTCGTAGAGTCCCGGAGAAACGATTTAACAGTCTTGGATCCCGCAACGAAATTAATCAGAAAAGAACAGCGGAGGAGTAAGAAATATATATATATATTTTATAATATATTTACAGTGTTGATATATCAACACACAACCTAATTCGCTGGTACTAGAAACATGAAACTTGGAGGGCATGATCTTTGTGAATAGTAAGTTCATCGCATTCCACCAAGGAAGAATTTTTGGAAATTTCAACCCAAGGAGGTAAAACAATCCCCTGTATTCCCTCCACGCAGTATTCTACCTGGCGGCAGATCGACATATACGCTGGGCTGGCGAAAGCTAGTTGATGATATAAAACAAAAATAAGTATGTTCCAGTTGTAACGGTATTGTATAAACTGTTAGTTATCTTATCTCTCGGAGGCTGCCAGATTGCACTGATCTATCATCAGACTGACAGGTAGCTGAGGTACAAGGCCCCGGGTTGCTGGGCGGAGATTTCCAACCATTATGTAACTTTCAAGAAGTTGTTTTACATCCTTTAGTGTAATTAAATTTTCACTTTAACGTTCGAACTTGTACCTAATTTCTAAAAGAGTACTTTACTGCACTGTTAATTTATTAATGAAATATTGTTTAAAAATATTAGGAAATCCTTTTGAACTTATACATGCTTATACTGAACTTTGATATAAAAAGACAAACACACGTGTTTCAAGACACACTAGAAAGACAATAGCAGCCCGACAGCCGGTTGTCGCTGGGTTGTCGAAACGTTAATTCATGGACTGAAGCCATCAGATTACTTATGGATGTCCCTTTCACTTTGTAAGTGTAAAAGTTTTAAGTATATTATACGAATGAATATTTCCATTGCATTTACAGACACTCCTCTGTATATTTCTTTTAATTATTAATTGTTACAAGCGCAATGGAATTGGTCAAGGGCAAACATGAAACACTTAAACTTTTTTGCCTATAAAACTTCTGCAATTATAAAATTCAGCAAAAATGGAGACGGTTATCTCAGATTTGTATTTTTTGGTAATACTGCAACGTTGGTTAAAGCAGAAAATAATAAGGAAGAAGCAGAAATTGGTGGAGATGAAGATGGAGAATGTCGAGACAAACTAGGCTCCCGTTGGCAGGATTGGGCTGATATAGCAAGTTATCGTGAACAAGAAAGAAATAACCCCTTTACATTACAGGAAAACGCAAAAGATAATAGCAATAGTAACGGTAACGACAGAATAAAAGCCTTAACACAAAGGAAGTCTATCAATAGGCCACGCTTCGGGACGAGACTGAATGGGAAGCTGGCGCATCCTTCTGGCATCCTCAGGCATGCGACGAATAGAATCGATGTATTGTAATGATTGATTGATGTTTAAAGAATTAAACAATTAAATATCGAATTAAGTAGGCACTTAATTATAGTAAAGTAAACAAATAAACAAATGCTTGAGATAGCATTACATAAAAAATTAAATAATAAGAAGATGAACTTGACAACCAAACAATGAATGTCTGATGCAAAGCACATTGTTTTATTGCAAACATTAAAATCAGTGTAGACGGACAAGCCTTATCCTAGTAGTTTTAATTGATAATGGACTAGAATTACTTACTTAGAAATAAAGTAAAATATTGCGTAATTATTAACAAGATAATAAAGGCCACGCCCATATCCATACTTACACACGATTTTCAATTATATCTGTGGTTAATTTTGGTTTATTTTTACTTGATTAGTAAAATTTACTTGCGCTTTATGAAGTTCAAACTGATGCTTATATCGGATGTTTAGTGAGAAATTAAACGTTATTAACAGAGAGGGTTTACCACGTCTACCTCCATCGACATAAGTCATGACCCATTGATATGATTGATAAAATGATAATATATCCCACAGCAAGACAATCTTGCAGGAACGGAGTAAGAATGAGAGACACTACGGTTTTAGAAAAGTCTAGTCCGGTTCAATCATTAGTTATGGTGAAATAAGCATTTGGGCTATAATCTGATGACCTCAAGCTGACTTCATCTTATTTTACTGAAAAAGATTATAATGTTTCCTTCTCCATATTAAGCTCTAGTTTAGCTTAAAGACTTAAAGAATTCTAATGTATCATTGAATAGAATATTTAAAAAGAATAGAATAGGTCATTACGGAACATAAAATAAGACGTAAAATTATATAATAGGATTCAAGTACATTCTGCCTTAATATAGTATGCAAATTAACATAAAATAGAGGAATATGTATAATGACTACCTACTACTAATACATTTCTAAAGAATATTCTTTAAAAAATCCTGGACAGAAAAATTACATAGCCATCTAGAAGTAATTCTGTATTAAGATTGTTTTTATTAAAGACTTGCTTTTGCCAAAAGAGACAAAAGAAAGCCTATTTCACTCTCCATCTCTACAACTATCTACACTTAAAAAGTCACGTCAAATCGTCGCCCCGTTTTGCCGTAAAGACGAACAAACAAACATACACACTTTCCCATTTATAATATGAGTATGGATTACTGGAACCATACAAATGGTAGCATCATCGCGCACAGAGCTTCTAAAGCAAGCACCGATGTCACGCGCGATACGTACACTTAACGCGATAGCTGAGCAGATCGACGTATTCCACTGTTCACTGAATGACTTCACAAGGGTAGCATATTCGGTAGTCTGTTATTGACTGGAATTAATTATTTTAGTATTTTAATTAAATGTAAGCTTCTCTATCGTATTAGGTAAAGCCTGTAATGATAGATGTAAGTGTGATTAATAAATAAATAAATAAATAAATAAATCACATTTCAATCAATCATAGTAGATTAAACCATATGCTTGACAACTATTTTTATATGTATGAGTTTGTTTTAAGTTAATGTTTGTCCTGTTTGTTGTCCTACTGAACCAATGCCAAAGTGCAAAATTGTATACATCAGTTTTTATGCAGTATTATTAAGATGTGACCTTTGCTAAACGACTGATTTCTGACGATTGTTGCAAGTAATAAAAATCTTCTGAGAGATTTTCTACGTGTAGCTAAATCTTTACTAAACTTGTGTCTCTAATTATTTTTTTTTGTTTAGTTTAGACGATTAATTTTTCATCGTCTTGCAAAATAAGAGGTTTTTTGTATCATGTTTATTTATTGTCCAAAACAAATAATACAAATACTTCCAAATAAAAAAGGCTCGACCTAAGAACAATTTTTAACATAGCATCATGTTTGACTGTATTGAGAGTAATAAAGCAATATATTTTTTTATTTTCCTCATACAAGAACAAACTGGTATACACGATTTCTAGATTTTCCTGTAAGTACCAGTACATCTTGAATTTTGATGAAGCCGCCGATAATCTTATAATTATTGCTTTGACCTCCCAGTTTCACCCCACAAGGACTTTCCTCTTAATATTTGGGTCACGGAAATCCAGTTTTGTTTACTGCGAATCTGCAGATGCAATCGAGTGTGTTATGCATACGAAATAGAAAAAAATATAGGCAACTTGTATTCAGATTTAAGATAAGAGAAAAAAAAACGCGCAGTTATCTTGGCGTACTCGTAATAAGTATTCAGATATTTTGTCATCGTACTTTTACGAAAATAAAATGAGAGAGTTACTCAGGGTACTCTAACGAGACCAGTATTGTTCACAAAAGAAAATGTTATCAGGCATTTTTTTAAACTGCGTAACTGTTCAAAAATTTGACAAATATAAACGCAAAGTACTTTATAATCGAATGCGCAGTTTAAACTTTAATGATCTGTTTTCAAACATCACGATTTGTGTGAACCTCATATTTTCAGGACCATACTAATGAAACTGCTAATTTTGTCACCTGTCTGGTTAACTCAAGGAATACCTACCACGAGTACCTACTCAGTAAGAATAACATCATCAAGTTAGACTGAAGAAAAACTGTATTCTTTAAAACACGTTCAGCGATAATGTATGCAGATTAGATAGACAGGTTTATTTACAACAATGTAATTGTACAGGATTTTATTTGATTTCTTGTTACAAAAAATACTATTAAATATTTGTTAGAGCTGTTACTAACTTGACTAAAGAAAAAGAAGAGAAATACAATTATAACCTTGTTCCAGTTCCTGATACCCCTAAAGGAAATATCGTAAATAAATATGCACTTATAATTTAACTTTCCAATCTTGTTTTGAGTCTTGGAGATAACTTGGCTTTACTGTAGGACAACAATAGGCATTTCTGAAGTCAAAATCAAGTCAAGGTCGACGTTGATCAGTTTTCATTTTCTTTTATACAATATCATGATTCACACAATTAGCAAACTTACCTAGGCGTTTAACCAACACAACGGGTTTTAAGAAGTGTTTATTTTGCCGACACAGAGTCTGTTTAGCATCACGACTGGCCATATTTCATTTTATACCCATAAATTATTGAAATAGATTTTGCTGTCAGCGCCTTAACGCTCCTTCTTATTTTTAAGAACAGGGAATGCGTATAGATGCCAAAATAATACTTTGTTTATTATTTATCTGTATTACTAAAGTTAAAACCAACAGCTTTAAATGCTAGCAAATTATCAGTATTGTCTTTTATAATTAGTTGGTTGTTAGATATCCCACGAGAGCCAATGGCAGCTCATGTTATTGCTTATAATTATATGGATATTATTGCTTATTCAATTACCCGTATATTTTATCACGCTAACCATAGTTACTACGCAAGTTGACGTTAACAAATTAACCGACAAACCTCAAAAAAGTAATCAAGTTGGCGGAATCATTGATAAAACCAAACTAATTTTACCTTTTACAAGTTTCCTGTTTGATATAATGATTGATTGATGAATTAATTATGATAACTATACCGCATTAAGATTCTGACGTGTGTAGACGCACTGCAGTAGATTCGGACACAATCGTGTTTTATCACAAACTGTTATAATATTAACATTATTCGTTAATGACGTAGTAGCTACAGTAATGATAAAACTGGGGGCGGTATCACACGCGATATGCTCATGTTTTTAAACTGTTTGTGTTCACCCTTGCTCTTGTTGAGCATTTTTTCTATTATTTGTGACAAAATTATCTTAATTACGTTCGATAAGGTATGTTACTACAGGAATTATGGAAGTATTTGGTAATATATTGCGTCTATCTTTTGTGTATTTGTAGCTTGAGTATTTATAGCTTTGTCGGTTCCTTCATGTGTTCAAAATGCACTCTATGAATCATGTGGCAATTTTGTCTTCTCCTAAATCTGTCTGTATAACACTAAAATGTGTCTGTACCAGGCACGATCAAACTTAGGTTTTCCCTATCTAAGCAATTGTTTACGTCCCGTGAGCACCATAGTGCGTCATTTTATGTTATAATGTTCCCAGAATTATTATCAATTTACAAATTGACTTAAAAAAAGTTGGTTTAGTATTCATAATGAGACAGTTGAGTGGTAAAACTGCGTTAGGTAACTCTGAGTCACAATCAGTTCGTGCAAATGATTTTAGTGCGTTCCCATTGCTACGTCCCGAATTACGGTTAAGTCTGTGTCAGCGTATGCTACGAAATTTAAGGTCAGCGTCTGAAGTGAAGACAAGAATTGTTAGGTAACTTTCAAGTTTTTTAATGAAATGAAAATTAAAAAAAAAACTTAGTACAGTACATACATTTCATTCCTTTGGATTCCTTCCCCTAAATCTGGTAAGTAAGTTTAAGTTCTTAAATCTCAGCCTATCTTAACACAGTAAACCGTCAATTCTCGTATCGTATGAAACAATGAGTCCGCACGCGCCATTGATTGCACAAAACAAGTGTAGTGTGCACCGCTGCGCCTGCGTGTCAACTGGCCCGGTTTCTTTAAGGTGAAGGTTCGATGCCGGCTCAGGCTCAATAACTTATAAGACATAAATAACGAGCTAGGTTTTATTACTTCGCTTAATTGTTATGCTGGCGAAATCATTTCCAACAGAAAATATATTTTCTCTACATTAAAAAAAGTGTCAATAATAGTTGACTTGGCAGCAGTAGTAGTGATGCAATATTCATTAGTGATGAGGAATTATAAGTCTTCATTTATGTTAGCAATTAACAAAACAGCATATTTTATGTTAAAGCTAATATACACAATGATCAATAACCGGAAATTGCTAGCGTCACTACCCACAGATTTACCTTTAAAAAAACATAAGCATGGGAAATTCCAAATCATGTAATTTACCTTACAGAAGTTTCTTGATATTTTTTGCGGAAACCTCAAGAATGAATAGTAAAACAGCTAATAATGTTTTAGCTTCTTTATTGTTAGATAGGGGTCTTACGGCCGAATACTCAACCGTTTCTTAATTTTAAGACGCTCTCAAATATGTTGCTGCCTTTGTCACTCTAAAGGGATAATGTAAGGACAGCAATAGATTTGACAGCGTTTTAAAGTGATGTTTGAGTATTCGGACATAGTATATCAATAAATCCTAAGTGTGTAATATAAACAGTGATTGTATCAAAACACTCTATTAAATTCACATTTGAGTCAGCGGCCACGAGTACTTATTAATCAGTGATCATTTATTATAATGCTCTATTGGTCTACTTTTGCTTCTTATAATCTTCAACGCTCTTGAAATCAAATGAGTGGTGGCAATTGAAATAGTGAATATTTTCTATAGAGAACTTGTCGTATTGAATGACGAAACTAGTGTTTTATGCTCATAGGAAGGTCCTAACAAACATAAGATGAATAATGACACTAAATTCACGTAATTTAAGCAAGACAATCCCGAGAGAAGAAAGATGTCATTGAGAACTTTTAGGTACTAGCTTGTTTAAATAAAAACCTTTTCAGATATTTTAAAACATTTAAATATTATAAATGTAAGGGTAAGGACGGCTGGGTGGCATAGATTATTCCCAGACAAAACGTTGGTCACAACTTCAGCATATCAGCTTAGAGATCGAATTAAAGCATTACGTAGGTGTAGCTGGACTTTTGAACCACCAGTCCACAGGCACAAGAGGTCAACAATAAAGACAGCCGTCATACGCAACGCTGCTCTCATTTTCACATCTATCACTCAGACAAGTGCCAAGGAAATAATAATATATTAAAACAAACTGAGCAAACCTGCACCGTAACCTGTTGCCCATGACGGGTTTGGTGCCGTCAGTAACATATTGCGAGCGAGAGCCCCAAATGACTCCACTTTCGATGACCTTCCTCATAGTACTGTCCCCGATTTGCGCTGATCAATTGCACAACGTTTGTTTGCGCACAATTAGAGTGATGGCGATTTGATAGCTCTGGACAAATTGGTCAGTATGCTCAATGAAAGGATACAGCATTTGCATAATAAAACGCTTGACATGTAACACCATGATTTGATTTCAAAGCACAGTTTTAAGCTTAATGAAGTTAGAGTTAGGAGAGACGACACTGACTCTAATCATAATTTACATCTTTATTGTAGAAGGATATGATATTTGGTATTCAGGAAGTCACACATTATGTAATTGTACACTACATTAAACACCAAAAATGTTATAAAATGACAACAATTAAGATCATTAAAGTTTATAAAATTTTGATTGCCATGTAATTCATCATTAAAATGCCATCAATGGATGTCTGGTGGTTTCATTTCGTTCTCAAAGAATTCCGCGAACATTCATTCATTAATTAAGCCATAAAAACAAATGATAAAGGTCGTTTTGTTTCACGTTTTCATTAACAGAGTATCCATATTTATTTTGAGAATAATCAAGGTTATTGATTTCGTTTTCTCTGTCTTGTCTGCTTTCTCTCTAGTAAATGTATCCAAAATTGGATAAAGATCTTTACCAGAAGCTCCCAAGTTCCAACCTCACTTTTCATCTCTGGAAGCAACTATTTCTTAAAAGATATAACTAAAAATAATAAGTAATCTATGCACTGTCCGTGTCTTGAATACTAAACACTCAATGTGACCTTGGTATTGTTAACGGGTAAATTAGTTCCGGCGTAATGATTCCCTTCCATTCTTAGTTTTATTTATGATACTTATATTTATTTGTCTCCGTAACAGTTTGAGTCTAGAATAGTCTGCTACATCATTGATTAGACCACCCTGCTTTAAACTAACACTTTATTTTAAACTAACAGAGCTTTATTCACGAGATATCGATTGTTGTGTCCTGGGCTTGATTTCCAAGTCCCATTTTTTTTTTTATGAAATTTCTCAATAGTGGCTTGGAGTTCAAAAGTCAGTGTATACTCCCCATATGGATGTTACCTGGGGTACCACCTATATGAGGGTACTTATTAAAGCTGTACTTGTGAAATGCGTAAAGTTATAGATTTGCTTCTAATTGCACCATGGTTAATGTTGAGTAAAAGAAGAGGCAATAGACCTTTATTTGCACATATTCTTGTTCTACAATAATCTGCACAATGAGTTAGATTTACCAAAAGTTTAAACATAGAAAGAATAACTAGAAAATGTGATCAAAGATTCTTCCACCAAGAGCGTTTACGTCAATATAGATCACGGCCATTTATTGTGGTTTTAATGATGACCATGTTCAGAAGTGCATATCTAGTCTACATTCTAATAAGGATATTAAATTAGCATATTATAACAAATTGTTAATTTATACCTATAATATACGACTGAATAATTAAAAGCCCATCATCACATAGATAATTACGAAAGATATCTGACGTTTAGCGGCAATTGTGGACTACCATGAAGTGATTAATTAATTACTACAAGTTCAGGTTTTGATGACGCAATACAATCATTAGAAATGAAAGTAGTCATATATGCATGGTACAATGAAATGACGAGTGTGCTTTTCATTAAATTAATTATCCTCAGGATATCCGAAGAGGTTTTTGACGATATCGATAATAGTATACATGAAATGTCTTTTAAAAAAATGTATATTTGCAGGGTTGTAAATACGGTTTAGGCTTCCGACTCTTATGTATGATACAATGTAGCTTATTTAATTTTAGATATCATTGATATTGGTAAAGATAAACCTCGTGAAGAAACAGGCACTTTTATCATCAATGCTCATTTAGACTGGGAGAGAAGTTTTAATGAATCAATGAAAGATAAATGTTTAACATTGTGGGCAGTTTTATTTATCTTGCAGTGTAGTAATAGCCACTAGTAGTAATTAGTAGTCTGTAATTCGACCGTGGAAGTACCTAACTGAAATCAAGCTGACGCGGAAACCAAGATCAGCAGTAAAACCAAAACAATAAAAGGTAAATGGAGCGATAAGCTATGTTTTTACATGAATAATTGTGTTGACTTAAGGCCAGTTCGGCCTTTTAGTTTTTATTATAATTTCAACAGTCAAGGATGGGTCTTTACTCTCAGAATTTATTTATTACTAGCTATTGTTGTAGCCTCATTATATTGGCTGTCGTCAAGGTCATTGTAAGTCTTGCAGATATCAGAACTAATAATTTATCTGAGGTTGTATCAATAGAAGTGCTCTGATTTATCAATAAGCTCACAGTTAATTGGTACGTTTTTGATACAGGTTAGGTAATTGATTTAATAAATTTTAACAGAGTACAGTGTTCGTCATTACTGAGTTTCCAACGGCCTTTAACTCGCTTAGCTTACTAAGCTGATAAAAATCTAATCTGAATCACCATCGCCATCATCGTCATTTATAATACCAGCCTATTGTCCGACTGCAGAGCTTCAAACAGAAGATGCATGAGGAGCATATCACCACGCTTGCTCAAGGCGGGTTGGCGATTTTAGACTCATATGTTTAGGTTTCCCCAAAATGTTTTCTTTCAAGATGAACTTCGATTTGATATATTAAATTGAAAAACTCACACTGAACATTTAAAAATCTATAATGAATAGAAAGCTCTGCTACATAACACAATTAATCAGATATGTTTAATAACATACTTGATACACACATACTACAGGCAGAAGCCAGTACCAAACACAATTCACATCTTCCCAAATCAATTCGTCTTGAAAACAACACCACGCCATACCGTCTAGTAACACGTGCAAGCAATGATATATGGGTTATTGTTCACGTGACCTTCGAATGCGCATCAGATGTCTCTGGACCTTTACCTCATACGTCATTCTAATAATGAACAGTCTTAAGTCTATCCATATCGCAGGTATCTATAGCTTTTGTTCCTTTGACCTTGAAAAAGACTCATAACTTTTAATATGGTACTTAAAATTGATGTTGTTTTTTGTGAAAAAAGGGTAATAACACAACTATTGGTATTTATCAACAACACAATGGGGTAACAATTGTAATTACTTACCTGAAGTATTAACAAAGATCGTGAGTATATGATAGTTAGCTTAAAATATCTTGGAATTCACTGGTCTTAAATCACTGCGCATTTTTTCATAGTCATACAAACGCATATTTCAGTCCAGTTATTCTATGATTGCACCGCATGATTTGATCAATATAATTTTTGTATAAATCTTACAAGAGACTTTGACCTCGGAAATAAGTTGGAGAAAATGTTTAGTTACGGCCCTCCCAAAAGTATAAACATGCAAAAAATTATACAAGGATTTTACTAAACATCTAGATTAGTGGTACTAATTTGATTAGACAATTAACTACTCTAAAACACTCTCTAAACTCTCTAACTACAGTAAAATGACTAGATTCTGCGATGTACCAATAACATAGTCAATACTAACTAATAGAGATCGAAAACTTTGCAAAATTGAAAAATATTCTTAGTAACTACCTTTATTAGTGTGACCATTTCATCTGCGATCGACTGATTTGTTGATCACAATCGGCCTGTTATAGCAAATGACTAGATGGTCACCACTAATATACAGATTTCAAAATAAGATTTTGAGGTTTGCAGTTTGATTTGCTGAGAAGCAAAACAAACCACAAAAAACAGACGCCTAGCTGGCGACATATTTCAAAAAACCCACACACTGAAAAACGCCTGGTATTTTAATTTGTGTCTATAATTACATTTGCAACAAAACCACTAATTGTTTTAAACTGACGTCGACTACGCCCACCATCTGAAGACTAGGAGTCATCAGCTGTAGTACTCTCATGACGTAGTTAGTGCGTAGTTACGATATTTACGGCTATAGTATTGCTTACATCGTCAGCTCTATATCCATCACTGCTTCGTTATGTATTTTGGAAAAGCCAAGTGTGACAAGTGAGCAATGGATGTAATATTTTAATTTGATATTGTGAGTTGGCAAAGTAACAAATCTAGCAACGATGGATTACTAGTACCAAACGCAAGAACTTCAACTCGTTACAAACCTGAGCTTTTAAATATTGCAAAAACTATAACAGCGTTAGCTTCATCATTGTTTGTTTTATCATCTCATGGTTAGTACAATACCTCTGCGAGTTGAAAGGATGGATAAAAGAAATTCCGTCTAACCAACTATCACTAACTCCCTTTTCTTTCATCATTAATCACACAATCCATCTTACAATTAGCCTATCTTTTAAAAACACCAATGACAACAAAAAATAGAAAGTTGTAATCAACAAGAAAATGACATACAACATTTTTGAATCGCATTACGATAATTATAATAATTTACAAACGTATGTAATTAGCGTCTCCAAAAGTCCAGTTATCGTGTCTATCGACGGTGCTACGTATTATGTCAAACTTGTTTACAAATAGTACTGAGGTTAACTCACTCGTGCCGCCACAGTTGTGCAAAAAATTGAGGCTTTAGACAACGAATTTATTTTAAACATATCGACTATAGAAATTTTTAGTATATGTGAAGTGAAGATTGCCAAAAATCTTTGAAAACTAATATTTCCAAACCTAAAATCTTTCGGTTGTCGTTTACTCTACGGAATCGAGCTTAGCTTTATGTTTTTGATGAAGAAACCTTAGGTTATGATTAACCAATCTACACATAAAATATTAAGTGTAGATTGGTTAATTGACACTTAAAATTGATTATCATAATAAAGCTGAAGAGTTGAACGGAACTATCTTAGGAACCGCTGATGAAGGCTATATTTGTGAAGGTATACTAAACATCTCCTAAGACCTACGGTAGCGGAGCAGTAACAAAAATGCGGACGAAAAATCACGGGGGCAGGTAGTTTACCATATAGTTGCAAATAATTTCCAATGACATCTTATTTTGCAACACCAAAAGCTTAAAATTAATTAATACCAACAATTTAATAGTTCAATGTTACCAATTCATCAGTCAGCTTCGAGCAAATCACGCTTGCGCATGTTATGGTGTGTGACAAGTGACAGGTGACAGGTAATAACGGCAACCTGTCACTTGCGTCCGTTAGAGATTTGGCTAAGTATTTACGACTACCCTCATTTGTTTATCATATTAATTGATTACTTTCATGGTTATCAGGATTATAGATGACGGATTATTATATTACTTTGAATTGTTGGAATTGAGATTTAATTTTAAAAAATCATTAACGTCTACCCGGCATTTTTATTGGCGTATCGATGAAAAGTTGATTCTTTTATATCCAGTAGTCAGTTCCCTTCGGTTCTTAATGTACATGTGATTTAGCATGCAGTGCAAAGCGAAAGCTGCATACGAAGTATATTCATGGATATGACGAAACTTAATAAACGAATTCAGAAGACAATGACCATCGAGGTCAAAAGCCCTTTAATTCAACCAAAACTTTCCCAACACATACCAAACAATACATAATCAAACTACCTTCATTCTCGACAAAAAGAATTTGCAACAACCAATCAGAGATTGCAACTGTACCGGAGTTATTGACTTTTCCGCAACGACACGAACATGGTGGCACAAGTATTCGGCGAAAGCGTTCACAAGGACATGCGTACGAGCAGCCAGGGTGAACTGTGTCATTGACATCCGCGCGGAATTTTAATATTGAAATTGTAATGGGGCTTTCGATCGATTTTAGTTATTGGATTAAGTAATTGAATGGTATTTTTTAAGAATGAATTTGGATTTGAACTTTAAAAATAGGGTTTCAGTATTGGTGGAAGTGTGTTTACGGATAGGCCAATGACGATTTATGATACCGATGCAATACTAGAGCCTAACATATGCCAGTTGACAATTCTGTATTTGAACCTTGCGAGAATCAAAACAGAATCAGCATAAAAGCCGTGTAAAGGTGCCTTAAGAGCAAGCGAGCATAGCTGATCAGAAGAGCAGAGAGTGCAGAAAAGATGTACTCTTACTGCAGTGAGTCAGTATAGGCTACAAAAAAAAGTGCCAACAAAACCGCCGTTGTTAACTTTACATGGAAACGGCATAAAATGAACGCATCATTGACTTATATCCCCGACTACCGTAAATAAGCAGGATGCATAAATCCTCTTCAGAGCTGCCGGTTGTTACCTCACGTCTTGACTAAGGAGTTGATACTAGCAAATCATACGCATCGTTGAAATTATAAGAGAATCTTAGGGTAATGACCTCTGATTGGTTCTGGTGTTGATAAAAAATTTACACCTCGTTTCAATGCATGTTATTTGCAAGGCATCGGCACTGATTAAAGCTTGCCTCGTTATAGACATCGTAATTAGATTAGAAGATTCTGATAACAAATTAAAAATGGCAGAATTATGATACACGAAAAGTAACGAATTTCTGTTGGAGGAGGTTCGTGGAGATCATAGTATAGTCTAAATATTTAGAAGGTAGACAAAATTGGTAATTCTTAAAATTAATTCTCATAGAGAAGAATGAGAACAGGCTGGTGTTTTAATACTGTTATTCAAAACAAAGTAACTAAATCTAGTGCTATAAAAAACACACACAAAGAAAATTAAGTGAACTAATCTTCGAATTCACAGAAAACGAAATGATATACTTACTCTTCGGACCACAAACGATACACTTTATAGCAACATAGAAAATATGAACATGGAACCACAAACATTTTTCCATAGACTTATGCACCCAGAGGTGACAATGATTTAACCTCACATTACGATGTGTGTGACAAATCAAAACACAAAGAAATCAATCACAAAAGTGACCTAATTGAGAGATAGTAGAGTCAGTGCTCGATCAAAACGCGTCGAGTTTGATTGAAATATCGAGTGCGAAGCGGATGGCTATCGAAACCGGTATCAGACAGACAATGTTACAACGACACGAGCGAATAAATCATCTGTAGTTCCAGGAGTCAATTTAGTCATGTATATTTTTTATGTTATCACTGGCAGGATGAGTATTGATAACACTTTAACACGTAAAGCTCCTAAATCAAGTTCAATTGAGGGACGATCAAATAAATTCACTGTAGCTTGGTTTGTTTATTTTGCAGTCAAATATAGCAATTATTAATAAAAGCGTACATATAAGCGGATATTTGGAGTTTAATATTAATGACATTTATCAGATCAAGCATAATAAATATAAGCTGGGAGAAGAAATAAGATAAAGAATATTGCTGCTGTTTTGGGGAAGCCCAAAAGACAACGCAATGCAATACAAATAATGGCTGGGAATTTTATTCTAGATACCAATAATAATTATTACTGTCCCGTTGACATTAATTACGACAACAATTATTCAAAGCTACATCTGAAATCCAGACAACTAAGCGTCAGACAAAGAAAAACAATTAATAGAACATACAAATCTATCTATCTAGAGACCCAATCATGTGTCTGTCTAGTTATGCTATAATACATTTATTTTATTTAGTCCGTTTTCCTCATAAATTGCACAAATTATTTCCATACGTGAAATGACCTACATTAAGGACACTGATTGGAAGCACACGTCATCGTTTCATTCAAGTTGTTGTTGAGGGCTTAGGGCTTGTTAAAATAAGTCTAGAATCAGCTATTGTAGGAACATTGATTACATTCTTCCTTCCTTTTTCTTCTTTCTCTCTCTCCTCTTCCATTTCATTATTCTCGTCATCATTATTGGCAACCTTTTTCATATTCAATGCAATTCAGTGTTCTCCTTTATTTGCCTTCCATTCCTGCATGACGTTATTTTATTACACAACGATTTCCTTATACGTAATTACAGTACCTGGCCAAATTATTAGGGACAGTTTCTAGATTTCTGTATTATCAAGTTGGACTGTCTTTTTCAGGAAAATTATAGGGTGTAGACCCAAGCGGTATTTTTTATTTAAAAACATTGTTAATTAAGATAACAAAAACAATAAATATGATTGCAAAATTAAAACTGTTAATTTATAAAAAAAAATATATCGCATTAATAAGTTGTAGAGAATTATTTTGTGTAAATTTTAATATTTTGGGATGCCTCCTTTTCCTTTCATATCAGGTCTTATGAGGCATGGTTTACGTTCTAAACATTATATAACAGCTGTTGAAGGCGTATATTATGATTTCACTCGTTTATAAGAGCTGCAACGAGCTGGTGTTTGGTGGCAATGACATGCTTAGCGATAGTCCTCTTGGTGAGTTCCTGCATGTTCTCAGTAGAGTTCGTATCAGGTGATTTATCGGGGCAGGGCAATGTATTTATATTTTTTTTAGCCAGGAATGCTGTAATACCATTAACCTTGAGTCACGATGCAGGAATAGTCATAAAAATGTATTTCTCGACTACTAGGGAACCATTTTTCGACTTGTGGCAATAATTGAGTTTCTAGTGCTCGCTTGTACAGATCTGACCTTATGGTCATTTCATAGGCACCCCATGTTTTAGCGGAGATCACAAATCACACCGTGATGCTACCTGGTTGTTTAATTTTCCCCACAAGATAATCTGTATGGAGCTGTTCTCGGACAGCTCTAGGATGTGTGCGACTACAAATTGTACTCTTGTCGACCCACACCTGAAAAAAATATTCATCGGAGAAGCATACCTAAAAATAATGGAATGATTACTAAATAGCGCTTTTCGTACGTATAGCAATATAAACAGTAATATTAATAACCAACTGCAGTCTGCCACAATCATATTACGGCGATACCTAGCCTACTACAGTCGTTTCTACATCATGCTCTCGGTGAGGCGTGCTTATTTGAACGGCCGAAAATTTATCCATTTCTTCTCGGCCTACCACCGTCAAACTGTCCTATCGAATACTTTTATATTTTAGTCTACTTCCTTTTTTATAATCGTAGTCAGGCAGGTAATGCACTTTTTACCATGTTTTAGGCAGATATCTCTGTTTTTATGGACAGAACGAACAGTGGTGATCTGTTTTCTGCCACATTTTTACACACTCTCTGTTTCTAGAAGTTTGTTCTGATCAGATTTTACTTTAATACTGTTTACTACAGACTTTCAGATGCTTGTAATAGCTGCTAAATCTCTCTGAGAATGTGTAAAATACAGAAATAATGTTTTTATTTATATAAACTTTCGTGGAGTCGGGTCTAAAGCTTTGCCCATTTTAAAAGGCGAAATTTTTAACATATCACGTAATATCGTTACCAAAACTCAATATTTTGTATTCAATTTAAGAAAAAAAGGACATAATCACAAATTTTATATGCGGTTCGATTAGTTTTAACAGAAACATCTTAAAAATTAAAACCAAATTTTTTTTTTGCCATCTATGAAACAAACGTAGTGTTCCACCGAAGTTAACAAAATTGCTACATATTTTAAGCTATACAACATTTTACGAAAATGGCTCGATCTCATGGTGCTATCACATATCAAAACTAATAATAATGATACTAGGAGTAAAACCATATCAGAAAAACCTATACAAAATTATTGATTTTCTTGAAAAAGGTGTATGAACAAAAAAATGTTGCTCTATGAGTACTGTCCCTAATAATTTGGCCACCGATGGTAAGTATGTACTTGTACATTAAATCTGGTGCACAGAATTAGGTATCCGTTTACATTTTAAGGTCCAGCAGCAATATTTTATTTTTGATGACTGTTTGTAGGTCAGTATTAAAATCGTGCGAACAATATGGTTGCTAGTCTGACTCAGCAGCAATTTTGATATTCCACAAGACTGGTTTTTATTTGACTTTAATTTTAATATCTCCATTGACAACGTTTTTAGTAAAATTGAACACTTAAAGCAGAATTGAATGGTTTTTATTTTTAAATGTATTCCTCTAACTGGTTTTATAATGTATGTATTTATTCAATGATGAGTGAGGTATGTTTATTTTTTAATGTTTGATAACAAAATAAAATCTGTACAAAACCCCCCTTTTCAGAAACTTTTGTTTATTCCCGATTAAGCGTATCAGTTGACGAGTCAGACAATAACTATTTTATAAATACTTCTATAGATATAACTGTTATGTTACGCGTTTTAATGGAGTGACTGATTGTATTCCTGTTACAAACAGGTTTATGCTCAAATTGATTAGCGGCATTCATTGATTTCCAATTACCAAAATCGTTGAGGTTAGAATTCTACATATTTTTATATGAAATTATTTAATACTAATAACATGGAGACTCGTATCAGACA
The DNA here is from genome assembly GCA_033675125.1 of Athetis lepigone. NCBI lineage: Eukaryota > Metazoa > Arthropoda > Insecta > Lepidoptera > Noctuidae > Athetis > Athetis lepigone. Next base: position 12,599,867 of record CM066234.1, read on the forward strand.
TTTTTTTGCCCGTATGTTTTATTTTGAACGATACTTTTTACAATTTTCTTAGATGAAGAAGTTTGGTGGCTATATTTCTAAATATATATTTAAGCTAGATAAAATATTAGCACAAAAAGGAAGCTGAATCCTTAAACACAAAGTCTAGACCATCTTAGATATAATTTACAATGTTCCATTGAACCCAGTCTCAAATCCATAGTTTCCTGTGCAAGGGGAATAACTACTCTTGCGCAGTAACTGAGAATGATTCACAACATGGCCGACATTTATCTGCAGTACAAGTAAACTTCAACATTTACACTGAAATACTAATTCAAGAGGATTTAATTGAACAGGTTGTAAATACTGAGTATAATTTAAAAAAAAAAATCATTAATGACTTTGTAAAAAGTTGTTAAAACGTATTTGTAAGTCAGAATGGGTACTATGGCTAGTGTATACTTTGTAGTGTCATTGTTTGTAGGTATTACCTTACTAATCGACACTACAGCTTAGTCACCCGACGTGGAATTAACCGAGCGAGCCAGTTGCAAATAAAAAAGTGTTGAGGTAATGTTAATGTTGTGTTCTTACCATTGTAACATTGTTATTAGGACAAACTTTAAAACAGTCTTGTATTGTGAAGGAGATTATGGAAACTAAGACACTAAAAGATACATTTCAATGTATAACAATTTACGTTTATTTCATTTAGAATATTCAAGAAAAAACACAGTAAAATTTAATTGTCCTTGACAAATTTTGATAAAGAATAGCTAGACTGTTTAGTCCATAAGTGCGTAAGGACAAGTGCACTCATTCTTCTTTCACTTTATAGCAATACAACATTACTGGAAAGAGAAATTCGAGTCATGGGAATATCGGTCGCACCACCACAAAACATCTACACAAACAGACACTATACAAAAAACCTTCAAAGATAAGGTCACTACGGAAAACTTTGGGGTTTCGGTGTATTATTTGTGCACCTACAACAGGTACAAAGTTCACAGCCTCTTTGAGGTCTAAGTCCGCAAAAATTGCAGACAAGCCATTTTACTCATTTTGATCACCGCTTACTACTTCATTATCATCGTCGGCTTCTTTCATAGATATTTTAACTTTCATTAAAACAACATTATTAACTGTACCACATAATGTATGTTACATATGAACTATTGCTGTTAGCTATTACCCCACATATTCAAGGTTGTTAGTATTATCGTGAGCCAGGTTTAGCCTCAGGCTTTAGCACAGAGACGTTGAGTCCTTTCGCTGTGACATCTTATGTAAGGTCTTTGGTGAGGCAGGAAAATAATTATTAATATTGTAATGTATTACTAGCCATTAACTGTCCCACTACATGTTCAGAAGTCTCTTCACGTACACAAGGGACGCGAATATATCACGACGCTTGGCCAACGAGGATTGACGAAAAATAAAGAAACAGTTATAATTGTAAGAAAACACAAAAATTTAAGTAAGTAAATCGTTGAATAAAATATAATTGATATTTAGAAGTAGAACGAAAAAGAAGACATGACAAATGCCAATGAAGAGGTGTTGAGAATTAATGTCTGGTAAGTTTTCTTTATAACTCTGTTTATGGCTAAGTGACTCGAAATAGAAGACATAAATTACCAACTTATTGACAGCTTACATTAGGAGACTCTATCAAGCATTATTTATTTTCTATTTCATTTCTAATCTAAGACACACCCATTACAATGATGTTATGTTTAAGAGTTTCAAAAGCTGGCCCAAAATGTACGACATATCATGTCTTGTCTCAAACAATTAATCATACATAGCGTCTGTCACTTTCAATTTTAAAATGCTTTAAAAAGGGCACCTGACTTACAATAATCTTGAGAACAGGTTACAGATAATAATCAATTGTTTACATTGAGTTACTGTGGGTCAAGGCCTTATAGAGGTCGCTCGGTGGAACATTTCTTAGGTCTAACATTTTAAGGGCATCAGATAGATTTTTATTGTCAACGTTGTAATTAATTGTATGGAAAATAAAATTGAATGGCAGGTTTTATGTTATGTCTCGTAAAGTGAATGTAATAAAATCGTGGATCGTCATTAAAGCTGTATTGTTTATTTAGAAATTAATTTTGTAGTTCTGATAACTTATAGGTCTATTAATTAAGGTTTTGTATATTATTTTTAGTACTAAGCCTTGAATTTCAATTCACTTAGTGCGATTTCAATGTGTTTTTTCACTCAAATCTGTTTTTGGTCCAGAAAAATGTTTTTGCCTCAATAACCATTTCTGGACATATCCTTATTGAAAACATGTTGACAAGCTTTCTATTTTGTTTTGTATATTTAGTTTTTGTGCCTAAATTCTTTGTTCTCATTGGTCATCGCTAAAATAAAGCTTATGTCATTAGACCACAATCAAGCCACATTAGGCATCCAGTCATTTCGAGTTCAGTGTTTGTTATATTTGCATTTTACTTGTGTTAACTAAAACTAATGTGGCAACTGGCCTGAAAGTGTATGATTTCTCTTATTTCTTAATGTAGGAAGAAGATTCTGGAATGTCTTCGACGATGCATTGTTTTCAATACTGTTTTTGTTTTTAATTCTTCATAATTTCCAAGTGCTCCAAAATCCCAAAGTTTTAACAGGAAACTTTACATCAGTACTATTAAATAAATACAGCATATACGCAATTAGAGAGCAGTGGCGACAAGGCGACGTGAGTAATTATATAGCTAATTTAGCTTGTTTAGATAATTAACTGTTAGCTCTAGTTGCCGAACTAAAATGGCCGTCCTAGTGTCATTTGGTGGCTTTTGATATTGTTGATGAAGCGTTTTGTTTATTAGTACACGCATTTTTGTACAGACAGTATTTTTATCGTCTCTTTATAGTACTATTTCATTGAAGCCACAACAAAGTTTTGGCAGAAATTTCTAATTCATCCTCTCCCTAGCCTGTTGCTAACTTTGTTGTGGTCGCCTTCATGCCTGCCTGACAGACCCACACAATCCAGTTACTGGGCGACACGATACCCCTTGGTAAACCTTGTAAGACTTTCTGGTTTTTTTCTCTAAGAATTTCTAAATCTGATACAGTAAATAATTCAAGAGCAAAATGTTAAAAGATCCCTGCACTTTACTGCACAATATATTACAACAGGCATTAAACACAGAACAAGAACAATTAATTATAATGTGTCAGTCAAACAATGAGTTACTTGTCGAACTAATTATACTAATTAGAGAGTTAGCAGCCAGTTAAACGGTAAAACGCTGTCAGTTTAAAGTTATTAGCGTGTGCATACAAACCTGATGATACGCCTGTGTCATTGACTGATTGGAAAGCCAGAAATGTTGTTTGTGATGCACGAGTGGTTATAAAGATAATTTAACGTATATGCTTCGTAATCTTGAAGAAACATGAAAATTTTGTTCTGATAATTGTAAATATAATAAACTAAATGGAATAATAAGTTGAAATGTGGCAGGTTTCAATAGGAGACAGCCACTTGGATTGAATCCAGAAAAACTGCATATAATAGCATAAGTACAAGTACAGGAAGAGGTAAAATAGCCTGATGTAACGAAATCGAAAATTAAATGCATTATAATAGCGTTAGTAGTAATTTAAGTTACATAGAGCAAGAAGTGGATAGTAATACGTAATTTTATTATTAGCAATGAAAATGAAAATTTGGTTTTATTGACAATCGATATTTTATTAAGATATGTTGACAACGTGACATCCAACTGTATAAACACTATATTTGAGTAGACGTTCTGGTCATCAAAATATCCAAAATTACTTCCTTGAAGATGAGATGAATCCACGCCTTTATCCATACTTAATTATTATAAATGCGATAGTAACTCTGACTGTCGTCTGTCTCGCTTTCACGCCAAAACTACTGAATGGATTTAAATTAAATTTGGTACAGAGATAGTCCATAGCCTAAGAAAGGACATAGGATAGTTTTTATCCCAAAATCTCCACGGAAACGGGAACCACGTGGGTAAAACAGCGGGGGACAGTTGGTTGGAAATCAATGCGATAGCTTGTTTGTTGCAGTTTCGTGAATTTTGGTGTCTTGCCTTGTCATTTTCATCATGTTTTCTACCAATTACTGGTACAGCTGTTTCCTATTTCTGTTTATTAATATAGTTTGACATTGTGGTGGGTTTATATACATAAACTTCATTTCAAGTTTATTTATATACTACTACTGTTATAGTTTTCTCTTTCGCTCTACTAGAGATTAAAGCAGAACCATATGTTGTTGTTAGTATCACATGTTGGTAATAATTACAGTGTATATGACGTGTAACTGCTATAATGACGGGTTTGTATAATATTAGGTCGTAATTATGACCTTAACACGACTTCTTAGGACTAATCATTGGATTTGTTTCTAAAGCTATTTTCTTAGGAAACAGTCTCGAATGAACGAGTTCCTTATTTTGTCAGATTTGTATTTTCTAGAAACCTGAATGAGATTATGACCTTTACTGTCAGTTCAACAAATGTTTGTGTTAATTCTTCTTACTTGGTCGTATAACTCTCAATAGTGTTAGCTTGTGTGATGTTAGGAGTATCAACATTTTACATAAGTTGCTTATAGCAGTCAATGATGAATGACAACTTGCTCTAACAGTAGTTGAGTAGTTGTTATTACTCGTTTGATTGATTTTACGATCGCAGATCAATTTGATGTAGCCGTGAATTTACAAATCAATCAAGGCGATGTTTGTTTGGCTACTTCAATAAACAGTCGTGTCTAAGTCTGCACAGTTCGCAAAAAGCGTCCAACGCAATCAGTGAAAAAACTAACTGACCCAAGGCTGTCGATTCTTTAACATTAATTTGTGATTAATGAAAAAGTCCATGTCCTTAGCATTAGACCTTAAACCAAATAGCCATTTAAGCTAATTACTGCTATGTTTTCATTCAACCCCGTTTATTTTCCATTGATTATTGATACAACACTATCAGCATTGCTCAATTGTATTATCTAAACCTGTTACATGTTTGTTGTTCTATTGTCATCCTTATTGTCAACACATAAGAGTCAGTCGTTTGAAAACATCGGTCAATTTAATAGCAGCTCTCATTGACAACTTGAAGCTATTAAAGCAGGCGTATACGAATTGATTACTACCATAAACGACGTATTTAATCATTACCGTTTGATCTTGCGAGAAAATTCGTTAGGACTCAGTGATCCTGCGTTTCCTTAAGGCGTAAATAAACAAGCGACTCGATTTCGTACCGTATAACTAAATCCTTAGGTGCAATCCAAACGTGTCACTAGATCCAGGACACTTGTTCACTAACACAGTCCACACCAATTGTTTGTAATTGGTGATCACTGATTATTTACTCACAAAAACACGTGGCGGTAGAATTGAGCGCGGCACAGCGCGTGCGTTCGCGGCGGCGTTCACAGTGACACTGACAACAGTCTTACGCTATGGTCGTGGATCAGAGTCGGCGCCCGCGCAATGCGCATACTTATCACTGTAATCAGGTATGTAGCAGGTAAATTGCCTCTGAAAATATATATAGATGCGTGATGCAATCGCCATGCCTGTTCTTTACCATCCTTCTGAGAACATTATCTACTGTTCGGTTTGCTTTTGTTTATATTCGTTTTGAGGTGGAAGCCAAAACAGATGCCAAAAGCAAGCGTGCACTGAATGAAATGAAATGGAAAGTTGAAGCCAAAAGGAGTGATAAAGGCATCACTTTAAAAGTAAACGCATACGATAAGAAGGCTCGTTAAAAAAACTGAAAAGTAAACAATGACAGGTTTCAACTTAGGTGATAATAAAAACTTAATGATGTTTCAATTGTTTTCTTTACGACTATCGAACGACCTTATTTTATGGATTCACACTAACAAGCCTTTGGTTACTGTTTGTGTAATTAGGGCGGTGGGAATATTTTTAAAGAACTGCATCTTTTAATGGTAAATAAATGCAATAAAAAAGATGGATTGGTATCTTTTGGATGAAAATGAATTCTTCATTCTTCAGTTAAAAGCTTTTTGACGACCGGGAAACCAGTCCTAAAGTTTCAAATGGTAGGTAGGTTTGTTTGGTTATATCTACCTAAGGATACCTTAGTATCCTACGCCAGACAAGGACAATCAGCCTCTACGTCACAATATTGGGAGTGTGTATTTCCCCTGAAGCAAAATAAATACTTTTATCTTTAATATTATAAAGTTGAGATTTTGTTCGTTTGTTTAAACGGTCTAGTCTCTGGGGTTAGGCACCAATCATATTGGAAGAAAAGTTGAGGTCATTGGTGTAGTCCAAATCTAAAATAAAGCGAAAGAGATTTTTTGTTTGTTTACGCTATTCTCAAACTCTACCAGACGGATTGGGATAAATGTTGTTTTATATAATAGCCCACTTTATGAGAAATAGTATAGGCTGCAAGTACTAACATCATACAACGGGAACGAGGTAAGCTGAGGGGGACAGCTAGTGTATTACATAAAAAACTTTTTTCAAAAAAAAAATAACCGCCTTCAAAAACTAAAAACCCAATAATAACTAAAATTTCGGAAGTCGGTGGCAACACAAATTGAATGGCAGAAGAGAAACCACCGACTTCCGAAATTTTAGTTATTATTGGGTTTTTAGTTTTTGAAGGCGGTTATTTTTTTTTTTGAAAAAAGTTTTTTATTTATTACTTTTTAGTGTCGACTCCCAATGTTTGACTGTGTATAGTATCTTTCAAAGTAATTTATTTTCAAAATAAAACTACTAACAATCTTATAAAACGAAAATAGAAACTTGAAGACAAAGCACACATCGTCTATGAAAATTTCGTCAATTTTTTTTGTTCTTGGTGAATTTTTCGAGAAGCACTGAACCGATCGCCACAAAATTTATATGGGACCACCCCTGAATCATGACTTATCAAACAAAAAAAGAACCATCAAAATCCGTTGACAATTGACGGAGTAATCGATGAACAAACATACAAAAAAAACATACAAACAGCCGAACATAGTACCTCCTCCTTTTTGTGAAGTCGGTAAAAAGAATTAGCAGTCTAATCACGACTGCCTCGTGGCGCTTTCTGTCTGACTGATCGTTGCGAGTTTTGGCAAACACAGATTCGCGTCACATAGAAGTTTAGATCTTTAAGTATACATTATGGTATCCTTTAGTATAAATTAGGGTATACTTAAGATGCTTAGCCGTAAGCTTTAGTGTAAATCCTGAAATCAGTCTTTTTCGACACTTATTCCAGGATATGGTTGGAGGCGGAGCGGCGGAGGTACACCAGCTGGTAGCAACTGGATGCGTCTGGAGATCTGTTACTAAGTAAATCACCTTCGGAAAGGCCTATGTCTAGCAGTGGACTGACGCAGGTTGATGATGATGATAATATTCATCAAGAAAGTGTTCCTACAAAACCGTTGTACCACAAATTCAATTATCAAACTTAAACCACCACATAACTTCTTTAAAAGTAATTCTTCAAAGATTAACCAACTGACCCCTTTCGGTATTAGGACAATGCTAAATAGAAGATTACTCTGTCACCATACTCACTCTGTCATCATATTGCATTTCTATTGTGTCTCGAATCAAGTGTGTTTGACACCTTCACGGGAAGGGGCCCAACAGGGCCAACGCCTGCCGGGGTTGCGGAATGTTTATAATAGTTACCGTGACCCTGGAACATAAAGGGCAATCGAAGGAACATGAGTGGGTTTTAGTCAGTAAAAGTCTGACACGCCCTCCCGCCGCACCCAGGACGGGAGCAGCCATTTGATGACTTCCACTCACCAAAAAAAAAATAGTAAGTATAACACCTTTCAACGACCAAGCGCCGACCGGCTGTCGCGCTGCTATGCTAGTGCTTGGCGGGCCACTTGGTCTAGTGGTTAGTGACCCTGACTGCTAAGCCGGAGGTCGTGGGTTCGATTCCCGTCCAGGACAACCTTTGTGTGATGAGCATGATAGTTTGTTCTGTGTCTGGGTGTAATTTATCTGTAATATGTATGTATTTATAAAGTATATAAGTATGTATATTATATCAGTTGTCTGGTTACCATAACACAAGCTCTGCTTAGCTTGGGATCAGATGACCGTGTGTGAGTTGTCCTAAGATATTTATTTATTTATTTATTGTCTCTCTATGTATCTCCAACTCCAACCACGTGTGTTCGAAGATTTAAATAGAAGATTACTCTGTCACCATTGCCCACTAAATTCCATAGTAATACACAATGTAATAACGAGTAAATAACACATCGCGGTCCCACAGTGGCGAGGACCTTACGAACCCAAAACGATCAAGTGCTCAAACATCTATTATCTCAATTGTCTCAATACGATGCGCGTGCGACGATGTCCTCGCGTGTCGCGGCTTAGGGCGAGCGTACACGGGCTGAGCCGTTCATGAGATTGTGAGAATGTAGCATCATTTAGGTTTTAGATGTTTAATGATACAGTGAAAAATACTGTAAAAATAATTAATCTGGTTGGTCAACAGTGGCGTGCCTAGGTGGGAAAATTTGAAATATTAGGGCAAGCCCGATATATAAAAAAAAACTGTAAAGTTTGCTTTGCCAAATCACACACATTTTTGCGTTTTTCGCCTCACTTGATGTAAGAGCCATCTATTAAAAAAATACTGGCGCTCTTGAATTTCGCTGGCTGACTTTCGCCACCAATAGATGGCGCAAAAATAATTAATGGTTTTATAATATAAATTAAAAAATTCTAATACACTTACATTGTAAACGGCCATAAATAATTACCTTCATTCTTCGCTTCTTTACTACAGATGACAAACAACAAAGCACACTGAGTGACTGAAGGCATGGTACCTATCACTAAATAGATTTACAAATACGTATCAGCAATCACATCACAAGCCGTTTGTTGTATCGTTCCATAATTTGTTTAGAGCAAGTTATTCTGGAGCCGCTTGAGTTTAAGTATATGACCAATATTATTTAATTATATTTATATTCTAATTAAAAACGCCCGCGTAAAAAGTTGATGAAGGTTTTAATTCTACCAACCAACAGCTGTTTTTTAGGCAATTTTCATGTATAAAATTAATGATTTTGGTAATATTGCGTTACAAATGGTATTTGTCTGTAAAATTCAAAGTATTTACCTTCCCGAGTAATGATTTCACACACCTTAATCCATCACAAGTAACAATTGCATGCGTTTCCGAATGCATCTTTTACTAAAACTATTAAAAAGTAAAACACAGAAACTTAATCACAAATTCACAAACGTTAAAACAAAATAAACTGATAAAAGTTACACAATACTTTAAAACATTCATATTTTAAAATATGTTTATGTTTCGTATAAAAAAGCTCTAGTACCGCTCAAAACAAAGTTAGAACTAATTGGAAAATATTATTCCTCTAGAGAGAGAAATACGCACATGCATCGCGCTATCTTGCTTGCATTTCGCACGCTATCCAAATTACATCTCTATTCCTTTAAAATAATGTTCAAATTCGTCAAACTAACACATTCACAAGCCTGGCATAATTTCGTCAATTTTACTACGAATTTCATTCATCAAACATCGAAAAATTCTGTCGTATTTTTAAAAGTTGAATGAATTTGAGTGAAAGGGACAAGCTGTGGTTAAGCCCCGTAAGAAGCCAACGAGTGCGAGTGAATTAGCACTATAAAACCTTGAAAGCGCGTTGTGTTCATTTTGTATCTACGCACGTAACGAATGCACGGCACTTGTGGCATGGAAATAGTAACTACACCGGCCCGTGCGCTGAATTTTTACCGCGCGAAGTTTAAATTTTTAAATTTTGTAGATTTTATACAAAACTGATATTACACTATTTCAAAGGTGTTTTTTTTTTTGTTATTTTCAAATTTTGAATGAGAAGCCCGGCTTTTCGGCTTCTATGAAAGGCACGCCACTGTTGGTCAACTGTAAACCAGATTAATTTAAAATTAACCTGGTATACAGTTGGGACAAAATTATGTAATCGAAAACAGACAGGTGTTTAATACTCTTTCATAAAATACATAGTTTCCTGTTTGTAACTACGCTTCGACGATTAGACTTCTTGAACTACGAAACAGATTGTAATGCGTTTTTATCAACAGATAGTGTGATTAGTAGAGTAGTAGTAGTATAGTTAGTTGGTAGAGAATGCCTAAGGCATTAAGTCCGCCCTTGTACGCTTGTGCATAAAGTTTAAATAAATAAATAAGTAGTGATTACAGAGCTAGATTTGTATGTATAATGCTATACATGCATGTAAAAGAAAAAGATATTGAAATATTTATAACACCCGTGCGAACTTGAGGTAAAGCGCTAGTTTATATCAAACTATTATAGCATAGAAAGTTAACTAGTATAGGAAGATATTAATAATAACCAGCAAAAACCAGACAGACAGAAGATTCAGCTAAGAATTTGAGAGTACATCTTCCATGTTAATAAAACTCAATTGTGTTAGCACTGCGTCGGCAACTCGGTCCTCGCGTGACCGGCCACTGATTACTACAGCGCTTATTGTTTTGTTGGAATTATTTAATCACAACGCGCTTAATTTGTGATCAATATTATTGAAAAGTTATTATAATTATTATATTGGGTAATTTATTATGTTACTCGCTTTTGCCCGCGACTTCGTCCGCGTGGAATAATAGTTCCCGTTCCCGGGAGATTTCCGGGATGAAAACTATCCTATGTCCTTTCTGGGGTCTCAGACTATATCTGTACCAAATTTCATTCAAATCGGTTCAGTGGTTTAGGCGTGAAGAAGAGACAGACAGACAGACAGACAGACAGACAGACAGACAGAAAGACCGACAGACAGACAGAGTTACTTTCGCATTTATAATATTAGTATGGATAGTACGTAATTTACTTGTTCTCTACAGCTCTATAAGATCTATTCTACATTTAATTTTCCTTCAGACTCCTTGGTACACAAAAATGCCTGTTAACTTTTCAACGACCAAGCGCCAGCCGGCTGTCGTGTTGCTATTGTCTTTCTATTGTGTCCCGAATCACGTGTGTTCGAAGCTTTAATGATTCAATTGAAATTTTGACTTTGACAACGGACAGCTAAACCATTGTGTAGAAGAAAATACCATTGCTGGGCATCGGCCCCTTATCATACAGAGAAGGCACGAGCATGGATCACCATGCTCTGCGTCTTATATTATTTACTAGCTTTTGCCCGCGGCTTCGCTCGCGTTAGAAAGAGACAAAAAGTAGCCTATGTTACTCTCCATCCCTTCAACTATCTCCACTTATAAAATCACGTCAATTCGTCGCTCCGTTTTGCCGTGAAAGAAAGATAAACATACAGACAGACATACAGACAGACAGACACACTTTCCCATTTATAATATTAGTATGGATAACTTGTTTTCTTACGATAATTATCATCACCATAGTCATCACTATAAATGGCGTAGTGTATTTGTCATTTATATTATTTTAGTACTCCAATTAATATGCTACTGTGTGTTGTCCTTAATAAAATAAAATAAAACGATACGATGTCATTAATATCTGAGATTTTGATGAGGTCACATAGTAACTTGCTTTGAATCGTCACCTTAAACTCTATCTTAGGGTCACCTTAACCTCTGAGCTATCATAATAATTTTACGATGTAAGCATAAGAAATCTGTATAAATAAGAATTAATCCCGTAATGAGTTGAAGTGTAAATCTCGTAAACGACTGGACCAATTTGGGACAATTTTTTTTGAAAATTATTCCTTGAACTCCGATACAGGTTCTTACTAATGGGCAACTTGAAAAACACGATTTCGAAGTTGAAAGGGTTCCCGAAAAATCGACTTTACGGGATTTTAATATCTTAAAAGTTTTACAAGTCATCGGTTAAAAATATGAATAATTCTTTTCAACATTATGAATAATCTTGAATATCTTATCAATCACGTTGTCCCCGACTGATTAAAGATTAAAAATACAACTTTTGATTACTACGAGGTTTATTCCGCTAGACATAAAACAATAAAAGATCCAGATACCAAAATTTATATTTAGGTATCGTATTACAACACTGATACTGTTTGTATGTTTGTCATCGTATGACATCATCGTAATTCGATGAAGGCTTGTAACAATATACCGTTAGTGCACATCAGGCTACTTTTAAGGCGGTAAGTGCGTGTTTCTGAGATGTATGGGCTCACCTTTATTAAACCTACGAACACACGTGATTCGAGACACAATTGAAAGACAATAGCAGCCCGACAGCCGGCTTCCACAAGGTCATTTATTTATTTATTTATTTATTTAAAAGGCTTACCTACAACTGTTACACTAATAAACACTATAAAAAAAAAAGATACAAGCGATAGTGATAGCTAAGTGTACAATATTAAGCGGTAAACACAGAAAGCAAAACAAAATTAATTAAAGTACAATTTACAAATTTCTATGCCTACAAACAATTTAGAGTTAAGAGAAAAGTTATATTAACAAAGTGAACTACTACAGATTTGGTGGACTTGACACTTGAACTGACAAAGTGAGTTGCAAAAAATATCGACTTGATCATCACATTGATTAATGAGCCTGCATATTCTCGGTATTGGTGAATTTGATCCTGAGACTGTCTTGCGGAATGGGGGGTGTAAAAGTCATTGAAAGGTTAAGGACTATAATAGTTTTTGAAACACCAAATCCCGGTTAGGAGACCTCATATTTTAGTCACATAAATTAATATGCTGGTTATTGCTTTGGCCAGGATGGATGAACTTTGCCATGCAACGTAGCAATGCTGTCAGCTATTCTTGTGATAGCGTCAAGTTCTATCGTGGTCTTAGAGCGCCTAAACCCATATTTTTGATAAACCTACATAACAATCAATTTAATTATTATTATTTAAGAGTTTTTAAAGTCGTATAAGCCGAAGCCAAAGAAGAAGAAATGCTATTTTTACATAAGTATTTTGACTGAGCTTAGAATGGAAACGTACCTTGAATGTCGAGAAACAGTCCCCTAGGTAACACAATATACAACAACTGGTAAATCAAGGTAATGTATATCTACAATTGGTGTATACCTACTGTACAGGGTAAAGCCAATGTTTAAAGTATAAAAAAATGCAGTTGGTGGACGGTGTACTAAATAAATCTATAATTTTCAATTACTTGAAAACAAGAACAAACCGTGACCACACTAAATTGTAAGATCTCAATTTAACATTCCGAGATGACGCAACATCCAATCTTCAGAGTAAACATAAAATATTTAACATGCAAGTATTACAATCATACGCATAAAATATACATATATTGGAATTCACCATGGTATAATAGAACTTTTTACAACAAACATTCCATGGAGACTTCGCGTGGTTGTTTAATGTTGCCACGCAGGACATTTCTCAGAAACTGATGGTAAAGTAAAAGCATCTCATCAGTTTAAGGAAAAGGGATAACTTTTTGATTTTGATGCAGGTAGTCCTGGTTTGGTTGATGCTAAGGGGAACAGGAATTCAAAGGTCTTGAAAAGTGATAAAGTTAATGCATAAAGGAATATTAGGGAAGCTATTTATAAGCACAAAAACAATAAAATAAAAAAATGTATTGGGACAGCTCACATACGCCGATCTGATTCCAAGCTTAGCAGAGCTTGTGTTATGGCAACCAGATAACTTTGATTTGTTAATTTTATTAAAAAAAATTGTCGAAGTCAAATTGTTTGTTTGTTTTAACGTAAAATAACTTATATAATGATTTGTTAATTTTATTAAAAAAACATTTGTCGAAGTCAAATTGTTTGTTTGTTTAAAAGGCACTTTGCAACATTACTTACAAGTAAAGATAATTGAATCAAACCATAGAGACAAAACCACAGAAGATCAGCTATAGCAATAAGATGAGGTCAAAAGATAAAATAACTCATGTGAAATATTCAATAAATTGCCGTTTACTTATGACAAAACCATAACACACACACGAGTCATTATTATTGTTACTATTACATGCAGCTTAACAATATTTTATCAGAGATAACGCGATAGGATAGATCTGCACTAATCTCAGATAGGGATGACATTCATACGACAGTCACAGTTGAGTCGCAGACGTCTTAATCCAATGATAAGAGAGTAAGTAATTGAAACAATGGCAGTTTAATGAACCGGTGTGTACCGGAAGATGGATTAACTAAATGCTAAAATGCTATAGTGAGACTTGCAAACGAAGAGTTGACTAATGATCCCTAAACCAATATCATGACCGAACAAAGAATGCCAAAAATTTTGTTATGCGGAAATTTACTCTGTTTTAATACAACTTAAATGTAGCACTCATAATTAGAATTTTTACATGTATTTCGATGTACTAATCAATAGTAAAAAATGTTAATAAAGGGGTTTAAAGTAATTAACGAAAATTTTATGAAAATCTTTATAAATATAGTCCTTGTAATAATCTAGTAAAATCGATGCGTTTTTGTTTTGTCGTTCGGTCACCTCAGATTGTGTCCGAACTAGTTGGCCAGGGGCAACGTTTTTTTTTTAATATGCCCTCCACTATTGAGCCAGATCAGTATGTTTGAAGTTTTGAACACAATTTCGCAGGCTACTCTGTCTGTAGCCTAGCTACGAGAACGGCACTTCACCCACTTGATTGGAGATTTATTAGTATATACCCACTTTGTCAAAATTATGAATGAGACTTGTACTACAATCTGTTATTATTTGAATAAAGATTATTGTATTGTAACTTTTTATCTATGTATATTAAATGATTACCTGACTGATTGTTGATATATCAACGCCCAACCCTAACCGCTGATCCTAGAGACACGAAACTTGAAGGGTGTATTCTTTGTGAAGAGTAGGTAGCTACTAAGAAAGGATTTTTGGAAATTCTACCCTTAAAGTGGTATAATTTTGGATGGAAGTTGGACACCCACGTGGGGGAAAGCTAGTACTTGCTGTACAAAATGGAGTCATCTGTCTGTTTGCTTAGATTTTATGGGTCGAGACGGTTTAGGGACTGGAACCACGGTCCCAAACACCACCTTGAAATTGATCATCATTTTTTGTGGCTCTTTCGGGACCGGACGGTGGTGCCAAACGCCACACACCATTATAAATGGTTCGTTAAAACACAGGTCTTCATCAGCAATTTTCATCATTATTGGTCTGCTTATCCACAGCTTGACATTAAGCCTTTCCCAGATGGCTAATCCTGTTTAGATGGGCAGCCGTGATTGGAATCACTTAAGTGGACATTATATTATTGCTTCAAACACTCTTTTGAGAAGATTTTACAAATGTTTTACAGACCGGCTAGAGTACTATTAAAAGTGAAATATACGGGCTACTAGAGTAGTAATTTTTCAATGTATTTGGCAAACATTTTGGCAAGTTACGTCAGAATGACACGTTTTACGAATACCTACTAGGTGACGCTTCCAGTCTCGATGTCCAAATACTACCTATACTACTTAATAAAACAGACGAGTTTTATTTGTTTAAAAACGTGTTAATCTCTGCAAGCACTTATCAGAATGGGATGACTTATTTTACTAAGTACCTATATGATTGGATACCATCACGCTACGGCCTATGAGGGTCCATTTTAGTGATTTTAGTGATTCTATATTTTTGGTGTACTTGACTTATAAACGAGCGATATCGCAGGATACGGCAACTAGGTTCTGGGTACCGATAAAAAGCTAGGATTATCAAGGTTTTCTTAGAGTTTTCTGATTCATATTGTTGACATCCAAATCTTAATTATCTTTACTATGATAATTAACCACACTGTATGCGTAAGTTACCTGTAACACCTAGCTTCATTAACGAATATCTAAATCGGTAGGTACAAAAACACACATTACGGTGCGCCTGCGCGTATTGCTCCGTCCAAAACAAACAATTGCGCAAACTTGCGCATCATAACAAAAACCTGACGACCGCACAGACAGTCCAATAACACTTCACAGTACCACTCAAACTTCAACCTTAACAACACAAGCTTAAGATCTCTTTTAGATTATCCCCCACGAGTCGATAGCGCCATTGACGCGAAACCATAGCGCGCCAAAACTGTAGAACGCGCGAAAATTTATGTCACTGTCCGCCATTTTATTTCGAAACCGCTCGTTACAGATTTATAGCGTATTTTATTCATATTTAACTGTGGTTTATTAGCGATTGTGGAGACGGTCGGCGGCGCGGACGAGTACTAGCGGTCTGGTCGAAAATAGAAAAAACTAATTGGCCAGACGGCCAGACGGTTAGGGTTGAAGCTAAAATTATGTATGAGATCCGCAAAGATTCACAGATTCACATCTCAACGCACTCGCCCAAGGTGTTGAGAGCGAAATCCCTAAAAATAACGTTAGCTTTGTGTTTACCTTATTTCAGTAAAGTTGTATACTCAGTCGCGTGGGAAACTCGTTAAAATGGCGCAGTTAAAACAGACCGCAATTAAAAGCCAGTGTACTCAGACTGTTGCTAATTTGTTTTGAATTATCATCAGGAACACTGTAGGCAATCATGTCTGTGAGAGAATGGCGCTTAAGTGTAGCATTTCTCATTCATCGAAGCAGCTTATAGAAGCTACTTGCCACTTCAGTATCATCACAGAATTTTCAGGCAATTCACACTGTATATAAAAAATGCAAAAGTCTCTGCTTGTTAAAATATCAAGGCAAAGCCACTGAATCAATCGTAATAGAACTTCATAAAGAGATAGTTTGAAATTTGTATTAGGTTAGTTCCTCTTCGTGACATTCCACTGACGAAGTACTTATAGAGTAAAAGTTCGGCATAAGCTACACGGGACAAAGATACTTACAATGAACACAATAAAACTGTAAACAACAAGGAGATTAATCAGAAATGCTTAATCCACAGAATAGGACTATTATGTATGTGAAATTGTGAATGCGATAATGTTTATAAGGGTGTGAGCCTGGAGATTTGTCATACAGGTCCCGAACTTCAGACTCCAGCTCTCACAAAGGTTTAGAGTATAAGGCAATATTATAGAAACAAATTAGTGTTCTACCTTTATAAGAAAATAAATGATAATTTATTAAGTAACCAAAGGACAGAATATCACTTACGTGTCAACACATCAGTTCAATGACATAGCATTTTACTAAAGAGACGACTATTATTTCGGAAGACATTGAAAAGATTGACATTTTTTTGGCAACGAATGAGGCACCAGTTAAGCAATTTGTGAACATAATATTGTCATTTAGTAGCAGTACAAAGTAAATAAAGGTTTCGAAATATATAATGTTGGTTAAACGCGCCAACTTGTTTATTTTATAGATTCTTTCAATTTCCAAAATGGTATCATGACTAAAAGGACTATTCATCAAAAATCTTTTCCAATTTAATAGCTCTCTTCGGCGTATAATGTAAATTTTTTTTGGTGGTATAGGTTTTTTTATTTACAGATTAAATACAAGCAATTTACATATAAGCACACTTTCTCAAACATTTGGATTAGACAGAGTCACCATTTTTGTACGATACATACAAATAAACTTAAGCCAATACACTTACTTTGTGTCTAGTAATTATTTTGTAGTTGAATGTAATTAATATCTGTCGATTCCTTATGTATAGGCCTCTAAATTCAGTTGTTTCTTTCACAACTAGCCTTGTAATCAATAAAGAGTAAGAGTAATCGTTCCATCAGTGAGAAGCTGTAATTGGCTCTGTGTTGCTTACACTACTGCTACTTTAGCTGTTGGTCATCTTATTAATAAAAAAAAATCAACATCATCGAGAACTCTGTCTACATCATTCTTCTCTATAAGAACATAATTCTCTGTCACGTGAATTTTACTATTAAATCCACAATTCTCATTCAACTAGCCAATTATTATTCACTTTGTACACAAAGCCTTTCGTGCATCATCACGTGTTGCGTGACTATCATCATGATACCAATTACCTATCGTTAATATCTCTGCACGTGGGACCTGTAGTACTATCGAGTGTCCTCTAGTGTTTGTACTGCATTACGATTCCTCAAGTGATGGCTTAAATGGGTTTATGATCATCGTTAGTGTTAGAACCATTTGCCAGAACATTCCAACTCTTATCATGTTAGTTCTATCCAGTTTCAAATATCTGCTGCCTCACCAGCGAAGAAACGAGCGAGTATTGTCTGATTTTATAGTAGTATACATGGATTCATAGCAATGCGACAGCGGTTGTTCGTAAATACTACTGCAGTATCTGACGTTTTACTTTCTAGTGTAGCTCCTTTGGCTCACATGTCAGTAGTCATCTCTTTACTAGTCGTATCATTTTACATAAAAAAATATTGCTACCAGAAATTCATCATGCAATTACATGAACGCCACATTCTTCCCTGCAAAATAAGCCTTGATATTTCACATAATAACCGCAAGAATGAAGAAATGACAGGCTCTTGGCTTGCTGCCAACATCCTTCAGACTTACGATCTTAATTCAGAAAGATTAATATTGCATCTACATTGAATGCAAATATTTTGGACTTTTTATCGCTTTTAATATAAAAGTTTAAGTTGAGGTAAACAATGAATTTGGTGACCTCGGTTCAGGTAAGGAGTTAATGTTCTATGATATCATTTATTACTACAAAAGGACTTGTATACGAGGTAAGAGGAAGGAAGTGACATTGTTGCATCAAGTGATACATTTAATGCTTCGAAATGCTATTTTCCATTTTCCTTAAATATTACCATACCTGTGGTCATTGGCCAAGTTGTAAAGTCTGTTATGAAATAAGGGCTTTTCTAGTTCCGTGCAATCACTGGTAACTTAAGTTGATAGTATGGTATCATTGACAAATGTAGAAAAGAACTAAATAAAAACCATATTCGAGCTGAGCTAAAGGAAATAGTAGTAAATTAAATCTAGTTAATTCTGGGTCGACCATAACAGATTTCATTACCATCCCAATATAAGCAATGACAATGAAGAATATTTTCAGGAGAATTCCATGACTTGACACTCCGGAAAAACAACGGCCTATTGATTGGCAAACTAATAAAATCAATTATTCCAGGAAAACATGCCACAGAACTAAGACAATTAATGAATCATTTCTCGGTATTACCAACTGATGCGTGTAATTGCATATGACGTGTGGATACGCATAGCAACTATCTCTATATTCACTCCCTACAATTGTACTGGCGCCGTCTAGATCCAAGACAGTTTTACGTTTATCTGGGACACGTTAGGCTTCCTCTCTGTGTTGGTCTCCACTGTTGAATCGGGCTTCCAGGAATTGTAGCGGGAATAGTGGGAAATGAGATTGGCTTCTTAGGACTCTCTCCACCGTCACTTAATGCAAAACGCAAATTTTCCGAATAAATTGGGTTTCTAAGATGTCGTTAGTTTTTACTTCAATGACTACTTTCACACACTTTACAGATTACTGTCTGTATACTAACGGAATAAGACTGACTGGATGTAATATGAACTAAAAGTGTAATAAGCTCTCGTTTATCTTTGAAAAGACCAAACAGTCAATTTCTAAAAGCACATACCAAAAACTTAAACTCCGGAAATAGCAAGATAAAATCATGATTAATGAAAGGAAATTGATATTATTATTGTTTTTAGTCCTACAGCAGACGATGCTAATTCATCAGCCATACTCTCCTGTTTTGTAATAACCTCATCAGTCTAACAAAATTAGTAACATTTTATCCAAATAATCATAATTTCACTAGTAATTTCTGAGAATGTCTCCCAGATGTTCGTAACATCGGACGTACGCATGCTGGCACGGACAATGCGTAGACGCAGTAAAATTAGCTTGCACTAGCACCTGTGACGTCAAAACGCGTCAGTGAAGCTGACGTCATGAATGTTCCACTTTGTATCGCTGAGTTGGACGCAGTGATAATTGGTGTCTGATTGGTTTATAAGCAGCTGTAGCTAACTGCGAGTGTATTCACTTGCAATAAGTATTAATTGAAATTTTCTTTTAGACAGAATTGACTCACTTGCATACTTATTGACTCATTTGCAGAATTGATTAGAGAATGCCTTTGCAATGAATCAAATTCGAGTACTGTTGGAATTTTTAGACCATTATGCTTAAAGAAAATTTTCCTGCGCTGAATATAGGTAAAAAAATGACAATACACATCGCCGACCTCATATCACCCCAATTTACAAAAAGATTTTGCCAGAATAATACTGTTGTTAAGCTTTAGTTAAGATAAGATTCGCATGATACCGCTGAAGCAGAGATGGGTGAAATAGACAATGAAATTAAAGCTTTAAGTGACAAAAACAACGGAAAGGAACGATTCAAAGCCTAAAACGGATCAATCTATTACGCCACTACTCGTGTACTCGGTCGGTACGAAGAACTAACAAAAATAGACGATGTACATAATTTTAGATGTGAGGTTAAACACGAATGTTATGACTGGCGGTGTCATAAAACATTTCTTTGTTTGGCTGGTGATGCTGTGACTAAACTACGTGCGTAGTTGTACGGATTTGTGAGCAAAACGTCATTCGATGAAGACACTGATAGTAGAGAGGTAAAATTAGAATGCAGGATGTAAAGAAACGGCAGCATTTGGCAGCTAAGCGCCGCTGAACTTCACCTAGCAGAGCGTGTGGATTGTTCTTGTTCACTAAACTTTAGCTCCCTTCGCAAGGAGAAATATTTTAGTACAATAAAGAGTATTTAGTGTGAGTCTGAATAAGTTCCTAGGTACCAATAATGAAATTGTATAATCATAATTTTATAACTTTTGCGCTTTACCGGGTGATTTTTAAAAAAATCCTATTAAGTGCATGCCTATGTCAAATAAAGAATATTTTCAAAATGTCATGTTCTAGAGTTTTAACTGTGTGTTGTTGAATTAGTCAGTTATTCATTGTCAGTGTCTTCTTTTATAGATGTAGATTTTAAATAATTAAATTATTTCATCATCCAATTGTAACATTACTATTCAGCAACAGCGGTTCCATGTAGTAATAATTCATCTCAAACTATGCTCAGGGTAGATCTGGAACTAATTGTTCACCAACAAGAAAAAAATCGTAGAAATTTTGACGTTAGATTGATTACTTTTGGGAGAACGATCCCCTATTATAATTCCTTGCTTTTACTACCTCGTCTGATACACGAGAACAATTCTTCGAAATGAGTCATAGGTGCAATTACAGTATTTTAATATCTTAGAATTCTTCCAACATCAAAGATTATTTAGATAAATCTGCATCGCGTTTTACCATTAACATTAATGACGCATTCTACTTCTGTAGTTCCATGAATCAAAATGGCGTCAAGCTTAATTCTTTTATTGTATTGACATTGTAACCAGGCTAGTAGTTTGGAGATAAGACAAAGCGAAAAAACACTGCTAATTTCAGTAAGCGTACATTTATGACTGGAAATAAAATAGCCGCAGTAATTACATCATCAAAACAATCATTATTTGCTTTATCAGTGTGTTGTTACAAACTTATGTTTGTACCCAAACATTGGACACCTTTAACTATCTCCTCTAAAGGTCTGGCTTAGTATATTTTATTACAATAACTTAATTATTGTTTTTTTTAAAGAGTGTCCGTGGAGTTTCTTGCCTGTTCTTCTCCATAGAGATCTACGTTTTGGAACAGGCAATTAGCGTCACTTTTCTGACTGACCTACCGACTCTTTGACAATTCATAAGTGCCTATACATATAAGTGGCTTTCGTGCAAGTGAGTGTATAATATTTTATTTTTGTTTAAGTTCGTACAATGTACACTTGTCACTAGCGCGAATAAACTGTTTTTCTTTCTTTCCTATAAATGGTCTAAGTGAAATAAATGACTTGACTTTTGATTTTTTTTTAATAATAGCCCTGAACTTAGGCCGTTTTATGGATGGGAAATCATCGCATAGGTATCTCCGGGCGGAAGGGAGTGTCAGACTTAAAATTATCTGGTGTTCCTTCTGCCCTTTGCGTTGCAGGGCCGCGCTTACTCTTTCTAATAAACTCCGCAACCCTGGCAAGATGCAGACTAAGATATACCATGTAGAATTAGTGCCTAAGTCCAATAATTTTACAGGACGATTTCAATGAGTACCATCATCTCCCTAGCCTTTTCCCAAATACGTTGGGGTCGGCTTCCAGCCTAACCGGATTTAGCTGGATACCAGTGTTTTACGTGAAGCGACTGCCTATCAGACCTCCACAACCCAGTAACTGGGCGCCACGATAAATGCCACTTGGTACGATTTCAATGAGTACCAAGCGCCTTTTATAATGGTTAAATGAGAATCAAACAATGACTTACTGACTTCATGTCAAAAATGTATACTTTATGTGTCAGGGAGATATTTGTTTTCAATAATTTATAGATATTGGTTAAAATAATCCGTTTATCTATACGACTCTGAAACCGAATCATACGGATAAAGTTATCGGCTTAGTTACTGTCAATCTTGCTAACTCCAATCTTGAGCCTATTAATCCATAAAAAAGGATCAGGTATTTTCCCTGAATCTAATATATTAAAATATATAAGATTGACGGAAAAACCTGATCCATCATAACGCCCACGTTAAGTGAATGAAAACTCAATTATAGTAAAAAAAAACTGCCCTTTTGAATATTGCCATAGTTTGCAACTACTTCCATGTATATGCCTTAGGGTTAAAAAGGACTCTATAAATACATTACATGACAATTTACAACATTACATGGAAATCGTTTGCCGTGACAGCGTTGCGGACAAACAGAGATACGAGTTGCTTGCACATAAAAAAAATAAGTATATGGTTTAGGTATTAGGTAAGTCAATTTCTAGAATAACTTATTAATGTCAGAGGAACATTAATAAGTTAAATTAACAGAGACATATTTAAAAGAACTCGAGACACGGATCTGCATAGCAAACAAAACAAAAATTCTAAGAATTATTTTGTGTGACGTATGTACAATATGTACACAACAAATATTATGTACACAATGTACATAAACTAGAACCGTGATATTTTATGGAGCTTTATACGAAACTCTTGATAGTGATTCATTAAACCTATTTACTTGTATTTAAAATGTCACTGATGACGTGGAGATGAGATGCGCGCACGCACTGTTGCGGTATCCACTAAGTCAATAAGACGTTGTTGGGGCTTATGTCCAGCTGAAGGCTGAATATGATGATGAAGATAGCGATGAAGATTATGATGATAGGAAAGATGTAGAGAACGAAATGTTTGCGCAAAAAGAAAACGATGCAAATCTAGGTTACAGGTCCTACTAAGTCCAGGTCCCTTCATAACCTTTATCCTTCACAGATGCATCCGAGAAAAACTTTAGAAAGTACGTGTGAATTAAAAAGTCACATTTTGGGAATGAATAAGTGTGCGTAATCCCTTATCAAGATAAATATAAATATGTTATTTGTACTGTTTCCATCCCATCCTCATGTTAGTACAGTAAACAAAATGGCGCCTGTGTGTTTGTTACACACAGGCGCCATTTTCTCTCATCTCGGCTCATCAATATAATCCCACGAACATTCAAGGGTCCCAGATACATTAATGACCTCCAGTGGTCACGATTAGTGAAACATTCCTTATAATTATTGATACTGGTTCGAGCCGGCTCGAAGCGGTTTCAACTAGCTTTGTGGTTTTCAGTTTTTATTTAGCGGCGTAGTTCATCTTTCGCTATTGTTTTGATGTTGAATTATGGTCATATCACATAAGGTTACCCCGCTTGCAACTCGATCGCGCCTCCAAAAAAATAAGAGGCGCGTATCTCACTTGGTAGCGCTACCTTTACATTTTGTAGATGGTGCAACCCTAAAGAACATTTTTTTTTTAAGTGTGACCCTTTGAGTTCCATGAAATGTGGCCCTTACGTTGTTTTAAGGCTAGTTTCACTAAGCGAAACCTTGCGGAAAACAATAATACTCATGAAACGAGATACTTTCAATTTGTATTACCTTTACCTTTTCTTATCGATTCAAACTGAGGGTTTGTAATCCTAAAAACTACCCCGTGTTCTTCCACCTAACCTAACTTTTGTTATATCCTGCTGTTTCAACAAACAAGTTGTGTCAGTTAAAGTTAACATATTTATTAATTATGGCAAGGATGAGTATACTCAGAGACCGCAAACTCTATCAATAAAATTATAATTACAAACCAATTGAAATGAGGTATTACAATACACATGTATGTACAACAACTAACCTGTTTCTTACAGTTCTCTCACGATATGCGCGTACGCAGAATATGTTTCCATGTTGCTATGTGATTTACTTGTGGTAACATAATATATTGATTCTGTGTTATCTGAAGGGCAATCATATACTACGCTATATAATTTATCATCATCGTCTGCCCGTAAGCGTCCATTGCTGGACATAGGCCTAACTTTTCCACCGTTTCCGTTTACGACTACGGGAAGCCCTTTTTCCTAAAGCATCAGATTAAATTAGTGGAGCCTCAAATCACAAGGGATCTCGGTATCATTTAAATGAACTCATTAAAATTCTGATGCTGGAACATCTTGGTGACAGAGCATTGCCCGAAATCCATGGTCAGAGTAATGTTCTTAGCAAAAGAGGTCGTCACGGGAAGTGTTACGACCATACATATTTTTACCGCAAAACGGTGTTGCTGTATTTCGATTTAAAGGCATGGGTGCCTGTGTAACTTATCGGAGTCATTTTAACATTGGCTCCGGAAGAGCAATTTTGAAGTTTCTGGTATTAAAGATGTCCATCTGCGGTAGTTACGACTGCGCCTTCATCTAGTAGAAAACAAAAAATTTTGTTCTGAATGGAGCTAAATAAATGTGCGTAGTCCCTTAAGGTCATAGCTCATTACAGCCACCCGGCAGCCACTCCGCACCGACTCGCCTTATAACCGAGGCGAACCGGTGACGGTACGGAGTTACTAGCCGCAGGAGGCGAGTCGGTGCGTAGTGGCTGCCGGGTGGCTGTAATGAGCTATGACCTTTAAGCTTGACGATTTTTCTCATAATCATGTTACTGGACGCCGAACTGTGTAAATGTGAAAATTGTTCAGCAAAACGCGAATGTAGCTGAATAGGTGTGTGTAGTCCCTTAATATCAATCAAGTAGGCCGTATCATGTTTGTCATCCCTAGAAAAAAAAAGCTATATAGTTTTCAGGGCGATAAACAAACATGTAGTGGTTTACATAAGAGGCGGCGCTATTTGTCTAACAATATAAACGGTAAAGTAACCAGTGCCTGATAACTGTGACAGGTGATAACGATACGTCTAAACCAAAGGTACAGCATTCGTCTGACGCGTGCTGTGCCGGATCTAGCGAGATAAATGCAGTATCTATTAGTAGTTTGGATAAAAAATATACATACTTATTTTTGTAAGAGAATTGAATGAACTCAATAAGTTAAACAACATACTTCTACACGTATGGTAGAGCAACATCTATATTTACTTAAAAATCTTTATGCACATGTAAAAAAACAATGCACAACGGCGGACTTAATGCTTTGGGCATTATCTACCAGTCTACCTTAGGGTGATGCAGAGACAAAACATGGCAGGTCTGTGCAAAGATAATAACAAAATTTTATAAGTTAGTTTCTTGTTATTGGCTTTGTAGTGACTATTGTTTTCTTTCTGTATTGGTTTTATTAGCTGTAAGTCCTCCATGTAATAATTAAATAAATAAATTAATAGCAACATTTAATTGAATGACTAGGCCGAAAGCTGATTAAACAAGCGTCACTCAACGTCCAACTAGATAGCTGATTGAAGCATAGCCCTTTGAACAGAGCGGATGTAATATCAGTCAGGTGATTGTAATTTAGTTCAATTTTTTCCGCTGCGGCGTTAGTAGTCACCAAAACAAATATGGCGTAATATAGCTCGCGCAGATAGCACTATTCTGATATTATTTTTATTAAATTTTCTTTAAAGTGACTTATTCTTGATAAAATAGTGTGACAGCATGGATGGAAAAAACTTTAAAACTAGCCGGGCGGCGGCGTTTCAATAGGTAATATTGATACGCTGCCGCCCGGCTAGTTTTAAAGTTTTTTTTTAAATTAAAATCATAATAAAGTGTGTCATGTCATGTCCTCATTTTTGTTATGTAAAGGAAGTTAAGTTGCAAACTTATGGGCACCCTAAACAAACATTACAAAGTCGACTATATCCCATAAACGACAATGCTAAATGACGTTCAGTCAAGTCGTTGAACGTTACAATAAACAACTTGACGAGTTGTCGTTTAGTCATTCAATTAAACGTCGTCATTCAATGAACGCGCTAGTCATACAATCAAATAGCTGATTTAACCAGATGACTGCGACATATACATAACAAAGTCATTGAGAGATAGAAACCCTCCTTAAGTCTTTCAGTTCGTTTTTTAGTTTAGTCTATATGGATCAATCTAGTTTAAGTTAGAAGCAGAAAGCAATTTTATTTTTATTTTATCTTATCACATAAAATATTACAAATAAAAGTTAGGATAGACAACATTTATAAAATAGGTATAATCAGTAAATGAGTTTGGTAGAGTTACGCAAGTAAATGACTAACCAACAAATCTTTGACCCTTTTTTATTTTAATACTAGCTTTTGCCCGCGACTTCGTCCGCGTGGAATAATAGTTCCCGTTTCCGCGGGATTTCCGGGATGAAAAGTATCCTATGTCCTTTCTCGGGTCCCAGACTATATCTGTACCAAATTTCATTCAAATCGGTTCAGTAGTTTAGGCGTGAAGAAGAGACAGACAGACAGACAGACAGAAAGGCAGACAGACAGACAGACAGAGTTACTTTCGCATTTATAATATTAGTATGGATAACTCTTAATAACTCAAAGTCGATGTCGACTGCTCTACCAATGTCTAAAGGAATGGCAAGTGAGAAAAAATAAAAGTCAACCGTGGACGAAATAAAAAGTATTTAAAATCATTAATTGAAACAATACAGTTGGACTACTTCTTTCCTCACTTCAGATAATCGCCAACCTTACCAAAACACAATTTCCACCGTTGACAGTCCGCCAGAAAATATTTACCATTCTTGTCAGTTTTTCAACTACCGTCTCTCACGTGACTTTAAATAGTTAATATTTGTGTAATGACGGTAGTTAGCTCACCACTCGTGATGCTTCTGTTTACCAGCACAGGTAGCTTACCTGAAAATAAAGAATTAGTCCATGTTTACATTACACACAATGAAATAAAAATACGACAAAGTGCGTGAAAAGGGACTGATTTGATAGTAGGTACTTTTTTTTTTTTTTGATTAGTGGGAAATCATCAAATGACTGCTCCCGTCCTGGGTGCGACGGGAGGGCGTGTCAGACTCTTACTGACTAAAACCCATTCATGTTCCTTCGATTGCCCTTTATGTTCCAGGGTCACGGTAACTATTATAAACATTCCGCAACCCCGGCAGGCGTTGGCCCTATTGGACCCCTTCCTGTGCTGACTCCTTCTCTTAGAGGCGCGCGTGGAACACTAACGCGCCGTCGACGCGGTCCTGGTCCTAGCCGGGCGGCGAGCTACCCATCGCTCGCCATCCGCAGAACCGCGCCTACGGCGGCCGGTAGTCGTCCTGTGACTCTCGACGTCTTCGCCTGGGTCTTAGTCCGGGGCGAGAGGCTCTTCGTTGCCTCTCGCGCGCCGCCGCTTCCTTTACTAGCATAACTGCTTCGCAGAAGGAGGCGACGGCATCCCATTCCGTCTCGCCCCGAAGCATGGCCTGAACCAGCGTCGGGACCCACTCATGTTCCTTCGGTTGCCCTTTATGTTCCAGGGTCACGGTAACTATTCTAAACATTCCGCAACCATAGTAGGTACTTTCAAATCTCTTTTAAACCTTTGAACTCACGTGATTCGAGACACAATAGAAAGACAAAAGCAGCCCGACAGCCGGCTATCGCTTGGTCTTCGAAAGGTTAATTTTCTTGATTAAGGGTTTGGGGATCTACTAATCATGCTCATTTTGGCACCGTGCTCCCCAAGCTTTTGGGGCCCTTGGACTTAGACCAGCAAATCTCAAACATAATTTTATTTCCCCCACGCCTTTTAAAATATACAATGTCGCTTCGATTGTGACAACTTAGGAAATATATAGATAAAACATAAGTTTTCTGGCGCCAAGTAGTCAACCGAAGAGGTTGACTACTTGGCGCCAGAAAACTTCACATTTTAAGAATGAATGAAGGTTCTAGATGAAATTACAGCCGCCTTTCTGCTCAACTGTTGAACCTAAAAATTTTCGGGTCCTGAGAACACTGTAACAAGCCGTGCGAACTGCGTCTAATTTTTACTAATCAACTAATTACACTTACAATTAATTGCTTACTACAAATGGTGTAATGTTGGTGTGACGCGCATCATGTAGACAGAGATATGTGGCTGAAAAGCGGTCGTTTTGATGGGGCGACCCAATTCTTTAGTTTGTTTATTGGCTGGCTATGTTTTCAATGACCTATGCTTTCCTTTGAGAAGTGTACTTGTATTTTCAATGACCTATGCCTATTCCTTAGAGAAATCATAGTATGACTGAAATGACTCTTATGGCGAAATACATAGACGTTACTAAGCATGTACTTTGGCTTAGCTGCGTTCCGTCTCTATCGTACACTTTACGTGTAATAGCAACAGGTATTGCTGCACTAACAAAGTCAGTGCTACTAACGTTCATTTATCTCGCCATTATTGTATCGGTTTAGGTAATTAACTTAGTGTAAACAATGATTATTAAAAGTTTGGCATTTTTTGCAGTTTCTAGACCCGCATTTCCTCTTAATAATGAAGGTCAAATGTTGGTCTCCACGTGTACAAACAGAGGTAACAGAGCATGACAAAAAATTCAAAATTCAAGGTATTTATTTCACTTAGACCATTTACAGGTACTTATGAATTGTCAAAGAGTCGGTCGGGTCGGTTAGTCAGAAAAGTGACGCTAATTGCCTGTTCCAAAACGTAGATCTCAAAGTAGGTAAAATAAATAGTATATTATAGTAAGTGCCTAGTCCAGTTTTAACTTACATTAGTGAGGCCTACGGTAGGTCGCTTACCAAGGAGTGTGCTCTGAGGACCTATAAACATGCTAGCGTCTCCACAAAGGTTTAAAACGCAATTTGGTTTTCTAAAGAACAAGAAGGTTTTAAATATTTTAAAAAGAGCAAAATCTATGTAAGTCGTCCCTTTAATATATCTATTGTCGTCTCTAGCTGTGACACATTACACGCTAATAACAAAAAAAACTTTTTTGGATTATCTTTGACTGTGTTTTTCTAGACCCCATCTCATACTTTAATTTCAAATGCGAAAGTTTTGAAGATAAATTGATGGATTATTGTTACTTTTCCAGCAAAAACTTCTCAACGGATTTTGTAAAAATTTTAGAGAAATATTTATAATACACATGAGAATAACACATAGGATAACAAACACACACACATAGGATACATAATACCAGGATATAATCGAAGGGAGCTGCCGCCAAGGGACCAACATGACCTAAAAAGTTTTTTTTCTTGACGGCTTTCTGACAATCTAACAAATTATTACAATAGTAGGCAACTACTACTAATATTATACTAACGTCCCTAGAATTAATTATAGAATATCTATTCACAAAGCCCCCATGTTTGAATAAATATCTTTGTGATGTGTGTATTGTTTTTGTCCTCTTATCTCAGTAACGCTGCTATTTATATTTGACACTATCTGAATTAGCAGGTAGTCAATGTTATTTACTTGGACTACTGTTTTACTTGTCTTGAGAAATTTTACATGCCTATGTACTGGCG
Source organism: Athetis lepigone (assembly GCA_033675125.1). Lineage (NCBI taxonomy): Eukaryota > Metazoa > Arthropoda > Insecta > Lepidoptera > Noctuidae > Athetis > Athetis lepigone. Next base: position 12,629,636 of record CM066234.1, read on the forward strand.
TAAAAGCCCAGAGATTTTTATATGTAACACTATTTCTCTGAGCAATTAGAATTCACAACTTACAATATACTAGCTTTTGCCCGCGACTTCGTCCGCGTGGAATAATAGTTCCCATTCCCGGGGGATTTCCGGAATGAAAACTATCCTATGTTCTTTCTCGGGTCCCAGACTAAATCTGTACCAAATTTCATTCAAATCGGTTCAGTAGTGTTGGCGTGAAGAAGAGACAGACAGACAGAGTTAATTTCGCATTAATAATATTAGTTTGGGTATTTTTTTGCCTGTACCACTATGTGGTATAAATGTTTTTGCCCCTGCTGGGCAAAGGCCTCCACAAGTCCTTGCTGACTCCCTTATCCCTCGTCTTCTCGAACCAACCCTCGTGGTACGCATCAAAATTATCGCGCCACTTTCTCGGCGACGCCGTCTATCTTCTGGCATCTATTTGATGATGAATTGTAATGTAATTCAAAAATTGTGATGTCTTCATCGACGAAAGCTTCATCATCATCGATATTACCTATCAGGTCCACCGCTGGATACACTCAAGTAAATTTTAAATTAACGTAAATGTGTAGCCTACAAACCGCAATCTGTATACACAAAAGAAAGGAAAAAGAAAATCGTAACATAATAAAATAAATATCTAGGGACAAGTCACACACGGCTTTATGATCCCAAGCTAGGCAGAGCTTGTTTTATGGTAACCAGACAACCGACATACATACTCGTAAAAACATGGTTATTATACAATACTAGCTGTCCCCCGCGGTTTCACCCGCGTTATATCAGATTTTTGGTTACTAAAAAAAGAAGATAAAAAGTATTCTATGTCCGTCCCCTGGTCCTAAGCTACTCCCCCACATTTTCAGCCAAATCGGTTCTGCCCTACTTGAGTTATAAAATGTTAACTAACACGACTTTCTTATTAGTTTTCGTCCGCAGCTTCGCCCGTGAGAATAACGATTTTCATCCCTTATTTTACCCTTTTAGTTATTGATTGGATTTGAATTTCCAAAAATAGTTTCTGAGTGGTTTCATGTCTCTATGACCAGCAGTTTGGGCTGTGCGTTGATATATCAATAATCAGTCGTTAAGTCAATCGGGCAGTTTAAATGTATATAAGATAATATATTCGTAGAATAATCTGTAACCATAATGACATACATGAACTAACAAAATACTCAACAAAGTAGTATCTCCACGTTTCTTTTTATTTAATTAAACAGAGTAACATGACACGCAATGGACAGCATCCCGTCAATGAGCGCTGACTGTTGTTATGGACACGATGTAGAAAAGGTCAGAAGGTATACATTTAATAACAACTAGTATAGTTGTGGCCCCGAACATAAAGGGCAATCGAAGGAGCACGAGTGGGTTTTAGTCAGTAAAAGTCTGACACCGTCAGGACGTAAACAAAAAAAATGACCGGGAATATCCGGGATTGTCCCGACATGTTACGCTCTTGTCCCGCATCCAGGGACTGTTGTCCCAGATTCCGAAAACTTATACCTACTGGTTTTGTAATAAAATTAGACTGTATACCTAATGTGATACGTAAAAGCTAAGTGCTCCGTTGCCTTATTAGCGGGGTGTTACAGAGGTAAGGCAGCCAATTTCGTTTGTGGTTTCAGGTGTAAATTAAAAGTTAAACCTACCCCCAAATTATTAAGGCTGAGCTTTAGCTAACAAAACACTTGATAATTTCGAAACGGCTGAACTGATTTTTATAAAACATGTCAGAGCTATCGCTAGATAACTTTCTTAACAGTTTTTCTGTGAATAAGTTGGTTCAAGTTCAATAACTTTCTAGAATTAATCTTCTGTGAGTACGTGTCTGTTCTGTGAGTACGTGTCTGTTCGGTGCGTACGCGCACATGGAAAACTCCGGCGCATGGTTAAGGACACAACAATCAGGTCAAGACGAAAGACGCCCTAACATACTAATGCTAGCGGCCTGCTCTGTCCGCTGTCAAGTCAGACCAGTTCTTAGTAATTACTAGAAAGATAGTGCAAACAAACCGGTTTTATTTTTCAACTCATTTAAAAATGAGGTTATCAATTGGTCTGTGATTTTTTGTAGGTTCGATACGCTTTGGAAGTCTTTGCCGAGAAGCGCATCCATAAAAAAAATATTAAGATCTGCAATAGAATTACTTTAAGACAAATAGTTCGCCTATTATGATTTAGAAAATATGGTGTGTATGTCCTTTTGATACAGATTTTAATACTCACCTCTTACTGAATCTCTAATTTAAATTCTCTTTAAATTAACCTTAAAAGGGAAAAATAAATAAGTCAGTGGCTATACATAACAAATACAAAGACTGCTAAAATCACATGCTCTTCTTTTTGACTTCGCCGCAGTTGGGTAAAAATCACTAATTTAAGAAATCATTTTTTTTCCTTTTTAAAGTTTTTAACGATTTTCTTTGCAAATATGAATGCACTAGTTCAGTTTCGACTACAATGTGTCAAATTTTCCCGCGGATTTAGGATCTATGGTATCACTAACGCCATCTAGCGGTCACCACCCGAACTACCTCGACGCCGATCGATCCACGTAACCTTGTCAATACATAACAGGTAGAGCTAGTGTCCATATACTTCTTATTTACTATTATGTACTTATGTAGGATGTTAGTTATGTATTCCACTTTCACCATTACCTTATGGTGTAAGATTATGTTCTTTTCTTTATCGTAAACTTGTTTGAAGTAAGAAAAATAAAAGCGTTCGGATTTATGATGTTGTTTTAAAGGCGTTTTTATATCGACATTGTAACTAAACATATTGAGAGGTATAAGATACTTTAAAAATATATCCTTTAAGATTAAAAAATTCAAGCTTACCGTGACCTTCACAACTTTATTTTTTAAAACAGCTCTGTTTTGAACATTTCATAATGTTACACGCCGAGAAACATAATGTTTAGTCTGGCCTAGAATTATAGAGTAGAACATAAAACTCAATGAATCCTGCGCACCTCATACTAACAACATATTTGATGAATGAGTTGCCAGGGTTGTTATGAAAGTCTTATAAATATTACCTCGACTAGATTTAAAACAAAAAATAGTAACAGACTCCGTGAGTTAAAGTAGTAAGTATTTCTATAAATGTGTCTAATTTAAGCCAATTCCTATGTTCTAATCAGGGTTTAAGCGGTTTCTTACTGCGGTCGATCCGAATCCGATCCAAACCCGTGAAAGTATGGTCTTTATAACAAAAGGCATAATACCCGGCGTCCGTCACTCGCTCGTTTTATGCCTACCGCTTCGCGTACCGTCGACGGTACAACGAACACCGGGCTGTCGCGCGCCCGCCTGAGTGCTCGCGCGTCACGGGTACAGCGCTGACTGTTAAAATGCCGAAACCACGTAATTATTGCGTGATTATTGTGCAATTCCCCTGTTTCTCAATTCTCCTGTTTCCCTTTTGATTATTTATTAAAATTATTTACGCGGTTTTGTATATTTTCGGCACTAAAATATAATAATCGGGAATTCAAGGAACGAAAAATATCCATCAGGCATTTTATTAAACTAAAAAATATTTGATCAACAAATAAAAAAAAAATAGTTTTTCTAAAACATTCGTTTTATTACCATTATCATCATACGTACCTATAAACCTAGCACATTTTGCTGGAAGACACGCACACACGTAAGTCGCGCGGCGGGCAAAAGAATCTCAACTCTTTTTGTGCGCACTTATGGTATATTTCTCCTCGCTGCAAACAGCTGGTATTATTATTATGATTTTGTAGGCTATTATAGCGTAGGTTTTTTCGTTTTTGTATTGAAGTATCTGTTACGTAGTAACTATTTATTAATCTGTGATAATACATAGAAAACTTGCATAACAAAACTGTATAAACAGACCATTATGAGGGGACTAGATTTGTTTAAATACACGTGATTTTGTGGTCATATCACACTCTTTACTTTCACTTTACAACACAAACAATATGACGATTACTATACTATTCGATTTCTAGTCTATTGGGAATCCTATTATCTATATGCTAATAATAGAAGTATCCAACTGGCTGGCTGACTGTTTTACGTGGGGCAACTGCCCATCAGACCTCCACAACCCAGTTAGGCCCGAGTCACACCGGAATGGCAGCGGCCGGCAGCGGCGCGGCGAGCACCTTCAGTGTGAAATAATTTTAAACTTTAACTACATACTTTAGGTGAACGCAGACTTGGCCGCACCGCACGCGCCGCAGTCCTCGCAGTCATCGCATTTTCTTTGTTATCGTTTCAGGGTCTGCGGCAACTGCGACGCGGGTAGGTGTGCGAGTTGGCATAGAACTTCATATAAAGAATTCGAATGCGAAGACTGCGGCGCGTGCGGTGCGGCCAAGTCTGCGTTCACCTTTAAAAGACTAGTATCGCTTGAAAAGCTTGAAAAGGTCGCGACTTCGCGAGGCTGCCAGCGGCCGTCAGCGAGCGGCCGCGCGCCTCTGGTTTCTAGCGACGCTGGCGGCCGCGGGCGACCGCTGCCGGCCTTTGTGCCATTCCGGTGTGACTCGGGCCTTACTTAATTACAGTAATCGATTTTTGACGTCTAACGTCAAACTTGACACATTTCCCATACAAAAACTGTCAAAGTTGTCAAATATCCGGCCGGTGACTGGTCATTGAGAGACGATTGTAATAGCAGACTAGGGCCCCTGGTTGGCTGACTGATTTACGTGGGGCGACTGCCCATACAACCCAGATACTTAATTACATCATACTTTTTGGCTGTAGTTTTATGCTTGGGTATGCTTATAATTCACGCCCATTATGAAAACTACAACTGGCATCCTACATCGCGGTATAAGAATTTGACGCCACTTTAGAAAATATACAAAATCTTGACTAGAACCATCGGGCAGCAGACCCACAAGATCCATTATCTTTACGGAGAAAATTTTCTATTGGAGGATGAGGTACTAAGATACCTCATCCTCCAATAGAAAATTTCACTCTGTTCCTTAAAACCTAAAAACTGTTTGATACATTTTCTGGCTTGTGTAGACAAAACTCGCGAGCAGAAGCTAGTATGATACCATTGATTCCCGTTACAGTATAAAATAGCAGGCGTATTACAATTTACATTAACATAATCTTATTGACTTAGGATTAAAACGAGGTAGGCACTACTTAGCTGTCAATAAGAAATGCTCGCTACTATGTATAGTAGAAAATTATGGCGTTGAGCTTTAAGTAGCCCACAATAGCCCGTTCTTCAACTTAATATACATCGACCAACTCAATAGACTCAAGACTAACAATAACATTATTATTAATAATATATAGGTATAATAATCCATTATATCTATATTGTTTGACTTCTATTGTTCCAATCCAGGCGTGACTTACGAGGATATCAGTTGCGTCATATTAAGGACTAATATGTTCAGTATTTATTATAAAACGCCTTCTTGGTCTCGTAGCCTCAAGCAAGACTGTTGTACTGTGTGGGGTAATGTCATACCATTTTTTTTTTGGTGAGTGGGAAATCATTAAATGACTGCTCCCGTCCTGGGTGCGGCGGGAGGGCGTGTCAGACTTTTACTGACTAAAACCCACTCATGTTCCTTCGATTGCCCTTTATGTTCCAGGGTCACGGTAATATTATAAACATTCCGCAACCCCTAATGTCATACCATTAGAAATCTGTCAGTAATTGCCCGCAGTTTCGATCCTAGTGGTATAATACACCTTTGCAGAGGAGCATGTAAATCCGTCAGTCCTGGCTGTCATTCATACATGATAGTCGTTATGGTATTTACCCATAGTTAACTAGTATTACAGGGTCGTGGAGATCAGCGCTCGATGGTAAACATAGTTTCATTCGGTTAGATTGGAAACCGGCCCTAACATAGTTGGGAAAAGTCTTGGCGAATGATAATTCATGTGGAGAAACTAAAAATAACTTACCAAAGTTAGTGATAGTAACAACGCATTTTAATATAATTTCATTGAACAATTAACTGTGCAAACATAGCATGCCAAGTGTTTGTTCAAAAAAGCAGTCTCTCAGAAAAGTCCCAAACAGTTCATTTTTACTGAACGAGATATTTGAGTTGTAAGTACACCTGGATCAGGCAGTTTTACCACAGATTAATAAATAGGTTTTACTAGTATGTTACTATATGGATACCCCAAAACACTACCCAGTCGAGTCGATCTAGAGAATAGGTTCTCAACGTGGGCGATAATTCGGGGGGGCAGTTGAAGACCCAGAGAAAATGGGGGAGCCCATTTTCTTTTTTTGCCTTTTTAGACTATATTTTTTAAACTACCCACCCCCCTCTGCGACTACTCAATGCCCCCTAATTTTCTCTGGGTCTTGAAAAAAACATATTCTCAAAGGAGGCGGTGATCAAAATAAGGTTGAGAAACTAGATTCTAGAGTATGATAGTGAAGAGGGATTGCACCTGCGTTTGCGCACACATTTATACAGTTGTACAGTCCCCACTGAGATTTGCCACCGTACCTGAATTCCAGTTTGAAGAATATTGCTACGTGGGCGGAAAACCGTTCGCGCTCACACTGGAGTTAGCATTCAAACAGGAATTGGAATGGGTCTACCAACATGTACTATCACGGTCTGAAGTCCAGTAGCAATCTCACAAAACTATGGCATGCAATACTAGTTGTACTTACGACCTTCTTCAATAAAAAAGTTCGATACACACATACACTTTGTCAACATGCTACTTGCTTATGATTGTTACTACTAATTTCAATACAATTCGTATCTGTCTCCGTGGCTAAGCGGTTAACGCCGTAGTAAACATCAACGGTAGTTCGAGTTCAAATCTGATAACTAACATCAAATATTTTTAATGTTTTATTTGTGAGTTATGAATGCTGACAACAAATATGTAAAACAATGATTCTTTCGTTAAAGATTATTTTCTATCTTAGCGTCGTTATAAAAAGATGAGGGTAGATTTGAAACAAAGTGAATGACTAGTTCACATAAAATATTCTACTATTAGCTGTTGTTGGTTGGTGAACATAGTTACGAGCGTTTGTGTTATTAGTATTACTGTTATTGCGATTTTACTTGTCTTATTTATCCAATATGCAGGCTAATATTACTATTGAAGCTAAGGCAAATATTGTGGCCCTATATAAGAATGGTCTCAATATATCTCAAATATCGAATGAAACCGGCTTTTGCGTAAGTTTTTTTTATTATTGTTCGGATAAGGTGTATGATACATATTTTGGTTTAGCAAACCAATCGTTTGTTGCAAGTGTGTAATAAAAATGTTTTTTTTTTTAGAGAAATACTGTTAGTCGGTGGATCAAGAGGTTTGAGGACGAAGGCAGCTTAAAGAATCGTGAGAGAAGCGGAAGGCCACCTCTTATTAACCAGCCTCAACGACGTTATAATGGTAGCTGAATATGAGACGAATGGTTTCATCCCAACAAGGCGTTTTGCCAACGAGTTCGGCACATCATTACGCACCGTACGCCGCACACTACACGCCGAAGGTCTGCATCACCGAACGCCAGCAAAAAACCATTTTTAACGACAAGGCACAAAGAGGAAAGGTTACGTTTTGCGCGGGAATATTTAGACTTCGATTGGGACTACAATATTTACCGATGAAAAAACCTTTAAATCGTGCCAAAAAGGAAGGTTGCATTTGTGGCGTAAAAATAACACGTGATGGTCTCAAAGTAATATTTAATAGAATACGGAGTCAGGTAGAATATGTATAAATATGTGGGGGTGGATTAGTGCTCAGTGGCCAGGTGAATTAAGTTTTATACCTATTCGAGCCAACAGTGTGAACTACGTGAAAGTGTTGAACGATATAATGTTGCCTACGGTGCGCAATGTCTATCCTGCAAAAGACCTACAAGAGTTTTGTTTTGTGCAAGATAATTGTCCGATTCACTGTGCTCATATTGTTCGCGAATGGTTTAGCAATCATCTCGAAATAAAAGTTATTCCGTGGCCAGCAAGATCCCCTGACTTAAACCCCATAGAAAATATATGGGGTTTAATGGTGCAAAGATGGGAAGCTCGGGATGAGAGATGTCCTGAGTTACTCAAGTCCCATTGTATGCAATTGTGGGATAGTTTGCGTGGCACAGATATCTGTGCAAACATTGTGGCGTCTATGCGTCGACGTCTTATTAGCTGCATAGAAAATAACGGAGGTCATACAAAATATTAAATGACGACAGGTGTAGTAATTTTGTGTCAGGGGACATGCTGGCCGTAACTGTAATAAATAAGTTCATGATTGTAATAATATTGAGGTTAAGCTTCAATCCTCTTTTCTTTAAGAAAATGAATAATTAAGCTATAACCTCTTTAATGAGTATATAATAACATATCTTAACATTAAAAATGTTTGATTTTTATAATTTTTACCATATCAATATCATAAGTTTGTCAGGGTTACTTTTTATTAAAATATTACAATCAGACATATCAAATTTTGTTTCATTTATTAGGCTAAGAACTCACGGAGCGATTTTCGCCCGCAACCGCCGCGGTCGTGGATCTGCGGTTTTATTTAAAAACTCACGAGACCGGTTATTCGCGCGGTTACGCGGCCGCCGCGGTTGCGCAATCAGTTGAAGTCCAGACCGCCATGGACACACATCAGAAATGAGCTGTTGCGTTATACTTACTTAGCAGAAGAATTAAAAAAAAAAAAGACCCAAAAGGTTCTGGGTGCATCCACTGATTCAGGATAGAGATCGTTATGGATTATTTGTTACCCTTATGATAAGATGAATTAAAGATTGCCACTGCGGTCGCCCGCCAATCGACCGCAGAGCGCGCGGGTGCAAACCGCCGCGGCTGCGGGACCGCGACCCGCGCCCGTGCAGCGGGGCCCGCAAACAATCGCACACGCCGCGGGCGTAAAACGCGTCGTGAAATGTGCTTTAATTTTTTACATATATATCTGCACTCTACAGAAGCTGCGGGCCCGCAACCGCGGCGGACGCGGGTGAAAACCGCTCCGTGAGTTCTTAGCCTTAGTCTATGCCAACACCTAATAATATATTACTTTATCTTATATTTATATAATATGTTTATTGTTTTCATTATTAGTATTACTTATCTATAATGAGCTAAAACATATTATATACTTTAAAGGGTATATTTTTTAATAAATATAACCTATTCGTTTAAATATTATTTGCAAACATTTTTACTTAAAAATACAAGTCAATTATCACAATAGTTAGTTATATAAAATACCAAAAATTTCTGCCAAAAACAGGATTTGAACTCACGATCACACGCTCTGATCGCATAGTCAAGTGCGCCCTTTACCGATCTAGCTAATGTTTACTTCTAATGAAGTCACGAAATTTTGCATTAGTTTAGAAAGAATTATCAGACAGCGATAAAAAAACTGGTTATTAATATTGTTTTCCTTGTCTAGCATAGACCACATCTTTAACTCGTTGTAGCGATACTACACAACATGCCGTTGTTTGGTTGGAATATGACACAAACGGATATAATATAATGCGTATGTGTGCAGCCGGCCGGTTTAGCGCAGGCGATATTAGTCGTCGAGGCGATAGAGGACTTTTGACCATGATAGTACATGGAAGAAATATAAAACTACAAAAGTCACGATTATCAACATAACATAGACAGAGGATAGAGGATAGAATGTCAACTAAATTAAATTTAGCTGTGCTAAGGACGTCCACAATGCTAGTTGCAGGCCAAGAGCTAAGCTAAATTAGTTGTGGCTTAGCTCACATGGCTAACGCAGTTTTACATACTTGTGTGCAGACCGCTAACTATGTAAGCTAAGTTATTTGCTATGAAAAACAACTTCAGCCATGCAAACTAAGCTAAACTAAGTTAGCTTAGTTTGCGGTCTGCAACCCGCTCAAAACCCGAGAGGAAGCCTCGTAGTAATAAGTATATAATAACAATATAATTTATTACAATATAATAACATTTTCAGGGCTCTGTTGCGGCTACCCCGGTATTGTAGTGCTTCAGGCATGTTTGCGGACGCCCATATAGATGATTTTTATGCAATCATGCGTAAGAAATCAGCGTCCGTTATGAAGGCTGTACGGGGGAGTAGCAACAGAATACCTACTGAAAATGATAGCGGACAGGTTAGACTCGGCTGTGCTCTCTCGTTTCATCAATCTGCATGTGAGAGGTGCAGGTTGATGAATTTATTTATTTATTTATTTATTTGAGATTACTAACGTAGATCGTAAGTTTTCTTTTCTGTTACTAACATCTTGGACTAAGTGGTCTGAAATAAAAGATTTTTATTTTTATTTAAACTTTTTATTTTATAATTAATATATTTTTATAATTAATATTTTTGAGTATTTAATGCGGCCTACCCAAATGTCCTTACTTTGGTACTGTTCGTCAAGACGTTGGTCTCCTTAGTTTTTAGTTGAGCTAAACGATTACTGACAAATGCTTGCACTGTCTGTCCAGACAGTGCAAGCACCACAAACGACGACGTTGGACGTGGACGTGAGGTCCACTCAAATCTGTGTCCTTCTCTCATCAAGAGAGTGCCTCAGACATTAACCTCCATAGTCCTCGCACATTTTTGACCAATACGATTGTATGGACTTTAAAAGAGACTTTGACCTCTGAGTTTGTTTCGGATGTTTCTTCTCAGAGCAGTGCAGCTACGAAACACCGGCCCCATCGTTCGCTTAAAATAAATACAAAATATTGACGTGTAAAAGTGTTATAATATATAACCTATTTACAAAATAAATATGATTTTATGATTTTATTTTAAGGCTTGACTGAGCTGTTTAATTAATCAGTGCCACTGATTTTCTACAACACCGACACAAAAACTTATCCTCAGTGCCCTAATCGTACGTGAGGCTCCGAAGGGCAAACAACGTTAATAGCATATATATTATTAAAAATTATAGGAAATTCGCCAATCGACCTTGGTAATTTGGACAAGTGTGGTGATGCAATGTAATGCCTTCTCAATATGGAAAGAGGACCTTGCCCTGCAGTGGGACAATAAAAGGCTGGCATTGTTATCATTGCACATATATTAAAAATTAAGATATATAAAAATGATGATAATAGATATTTATCGAAATGAATACGAAATAGTGCTAAAATAAAAAATACAAGAAAACAACAGATTACATCAACGAAAGCATGACATGTCATGATGTCAAGGATAGAGCTAGATAACATTTATTGATATTTCAGCATCACAAAAGATAAGGGCAAATCCTGGGTAGTGTGTTAATAAACTGGTACATATTAGCTGACGTTGAAGTAGATTCAACTTATGAATAATCTGTGTAAACAAAATAATTAAACACTTGTCTATGTATTTGCACCTGACTTTGATTACTCTAATATCGGTAACGCACGCAATGAAAAAAATACGTCTTACTTGAATTATATCAATCTATAATTAACCGAAATTATGTCAACTATTTTGACGTCAAAAAACAAGCATTTAAAATAATAATTAATATTTGTAAGTATTATTAGCAAATGATTTAGATGCACTTAAACTATAGATACCTATTTACTTTTTAACGGTTTGAGAGCTGAGATGTTATAGATACTTAGATGTTAAAGAGCAATGAACTCAGCAGTATCAGAACAAAAAATGTGTGTATTAAATCAAGATAATGAAAATACAAGTACAGCAACTAAACTGTACAGTGCAAAAAAGAATACTTTAAAAACATTAGCGTCTAACTCAATACATTCACACAGAGTAAAATAATGCCACAAGAATATTTTAACTAAGCAATATTTGAAAATAAGTAAAACTTTATATAAACTCACGAGGTAGATAATAATGTTAAAGTAATTATGTCATGTGTCGTACAGAAACATGACGGGTCGTAGGTGAGCGATCGTTGACACAGAAATACACCATTAGGAGTCGTTTGTGATGTACCAATATTGCATTGAGCTTCAAAGGAATCAACAGCGTCAATAAGTTAACACTTCATTAAAACAAATGAATCATTAGACATATTGGTCGTCCAAACGAACAGATGTTCCTCTTGACATATAGTGAACTTAATGGTGAAGCTATACGTTTAGCTTCTTATACATATAGGCGCAGCATTGCTGCTTAGTGGAGTGGTTACCAAGTCATCTAATAAAGTGATCAATAATAAACTAGCTTTCGTCAATGATTTCGTCCGCGCGGAATTTGGTCCATGACAGAAAAAACCTTTACGATTCCGAGGTTGTCCCCTAAGGTAAACCAAAATTATAAACAATACAAAGTTTACCTCTTTATAAAATCGTAATTAAGTGGACTTTGATAGCCACTACGATTTTTAAAGCTTTTATTGACGACATAAGACCAAGGACAAGGACCCTCCGAAATAAAAAAGGATAATATAATAAGAGTCATTAAAACTCTATAAACTAACTTTTAGAATCACGTTTTCGACCGTGGATCACATTTCTGACGAAAATGAACTCAAAGTTTTTGAATAACTAGCGAGAGGATCTTAAAAAATATTTAATATAACTTAACAAAAACAACTAAATCCTAGAATATGCAAATATACTAACAGCACAAATGACGCAAAAACATTAGAAAAGAATTCTCAATGATTTTAAACCGGTATTTGCCAGCACATGTTCACGCTAGTAATTTTGAAAGCGTTAAGAGCAGAATCAGTGCCAAGATGTTTATTGAAACTGAGTTCCACTCCCACGCCAGGGTACAGGCTGATGAAGCAACAACGAGATGAACTTTGACTGCTAAGATAGACGGTTCAAAATATTTTGAGATCGATGCAATTGTTAGGGATGACGATTGTGAAATAGATGGTGTTGTAGAACTTTTTGCTGGTTTTGATAGAAGAAGTCCTATAACATACCAGCTTTCGGAAGCGCATATTTCAGTTAAACCATTTCTATCACTTTAAAATGGTCATTTATCGCATCTCGGTAAGTTAGTCAGAAAATCGAAGCTATTTTCTCTTTCCAAAACGTTTGTTAGTATCTATGGGGCAGAACGAGCATGGAAACCTCTAAGGAATTTTCAATATTTTTTTACAAAATCTTGGTTACCTGGACAACCGAGGATGTATTAATTAAAATGCAACTGATGCTAAGTATAAGCAACCGTTGCATTTGTTTACTCGTCAACCGTTCGGACAGAAACGTCGATAATTTTAAGGTTCTGATTCGAGATAAAGTAACTTACAAAACTTAAAATATTCTTACATCTACATCGTAAATCTTACCTGACTACAAGTCAAAATTTATTAGCCCTTCCTTGCTCGATTTTCTTATTATCTATCCTTTTATTTACCTGCAAATAAAAAAAATACAGTTTTATTAAATTATTTTGCAGTTTCTTTACGAAATTCGCTGACTATCGGCTCGTGTTACCACGGCACGAGACATAGGGTAAACATTAACTTCCCATTAAATAAACAACTTATCTACATATTTAGCCCTGTAGTCAAAACAGTTAATTATCTGGTCAAAGTATATTGTAATTAATATCGGAAACGCCCCGTTATCTTGTCAGTGTCATTCATTATAAATTATTATTTAAGCCACCAACGGCAACATGAGTCTAGGCAAGGTCTACGCTATATCCGGGGCTGCGGGTTGTTCGAAAGAGGCCCTGAACACAAGGCCTAACAAGGAACATCGGGTTTTAGTCAGTAGAGGTCTGACACTCTCCTCTCCGCCGCTCCGCCCAGAGTAAGAAGAGTCATTTGCTGATTTCCCATCCCAAAAAAAGGTCTAAGCTATATCCTACCGTATCTACCTATAAAGGTCTAAGCTAAATCCTGTAGACAACAATTTTGATATGTTTTTAGAAAAATTTGAGAAGTTACTCGATTACTTATTTAATAGGAAATCTATAATATGTGGAGATTTTAATGTTGACCTACTAGTGGACAGTAAAAAGCGCATGGAATTTCTTAGTTTACTAAATTGTTATAATTTCAGGCACCAAACCGATTCTGCTACTTTCATTCGTAACAGTTATAATTCGTGTATTGATAATATAATCACCAGTGTGTGTCGTGATGGCCCAGTGGATATGGCGCCCGCCTCTCGTGTAAGAGGTTGTGGGTTCGAATCCGGGCAAGTACCAATGTGACTTTTTCAATTCATATGTACTTTCTAAAGTTTATCTTAGACATCGCTGACATTCCGTGCCTCGGAAAGCACGTAAAGCCGTTGGTCCCGGTTGTCATTCGTAGAACTTTGACAGTCGTTACTGGTTAGTCAGAAACTCAGACCAGTCTAACCAAGAGGTATCGTGTCACCCAGTTACTGGGTTGTGGAGGTCAGGTAGGCAGTCGCTTCACGTAAAACACCGGTATCGAGCTGAATCCGGTTAGGCTGACAGCCGACCCCAACACGGTTGGGAAAAAGGCTAGGGAGATGTTGATAATATAATCACCAACTTGCCCGAATCGTGTATTCTGGGATGTGCTGTAGATCATAATGGTTTGGCTGATGGCCATGGAGGAATTTTTGCAGATATTCGCCTGGATAATATGAGCAATTTAATGCGAAATAGGTATCAACATGTTGTCACAAATAAAAGAATATTTAACAGTAAAAATAGTGCCCAATTTGTACAGGGTATACTGGAAAATGACTGGAGTTGCATGGGTATAAATGCATTTCTCAAAAAATTCCAACAAGTTTTCAAAAACAGCTATAGAAAAAAAGATTATAAAATAAGCCTTAATAAAAATAGGAAACTAAAGTGGATTACTAAAGGAATTCGTATATCAAGTAAAATGAAACGTTTCTTATGTTCACGTAATGGTAACAACCTTGATTCAAGTGTTTTAATGTATAAGAATAAGTATGTCAGACTGTATAGACAGGTTGTGATAAAGGCCAAGAAACATACAATAATGGTGCAAATAAATAGTTCCAAAAATCTGAGTAAAGAAGTGTGGAAAGTAGTAAGAAAATGTACTAATATGGAAAAAACGATTCAACCGGAACTTCGTCTCAAAGTCAATGGCCAAATTGTAGTGGATCCAGAAGCAATATCTGACATTTTAGCAAAACAGTTTGACTATAAATGTACCTCTAGGACAGTAGAAAGAGATCAAAATACATCATTTTTGCAAAAGTACACAATAGAAATAACTGGCGAAATGATTGTGCTTCTGTCACTCCAAATGAGGTCGTAACCATAGTCAAAAGTATGGAGAACAAGTATTCTTGTGGTTATGATGAGATTCCGATATCTGTAATTAAGGATCATATCTCTATACTAGCTGAGCCTTTGTGTGATTTTTATCTATCTTCCCGGACCAACTTAAAATAGCCAAAGTAATACCTGTCTACAAAAAAGGGAGCAGAATGGATCCTAAAAACTACAGGCCCATCTCCTTACTGCTTGTCCTGTCAAAAATATTTGAAAAGTTCATAAAAAAACGACTTTTAGCTCACTTGCGTATAAATAGAGTGTTAAACCAAAGACAGTTCGGTTATCAAAAAGGTGTTGGCACTTCCGATGCCATATACATATACTATACTTGATGACGTAACAGGAAAAATAAATAATAAAATGAGAGTAGCTGGAATTTTTCTTGACTTAAGCTCTGCTTTTGACACTATAGACCACGAATTACTTCTTGAAAAAATGATGCATTATGGTATAAGAGGTAAGGTCTTGAGATTATTCTCTTCATATCTCCAAAATAGAAAAATGTTCGTAGAAATTGACAAAATACAAAATGGCTACAAAAAAGTTTACAAATCAGCAACAGTAATGATGACTACGGGCGTGCCGCAAGGATCTATATTAGGACCAATTTTATTTATATTATTTATTAATGACTTAATTAATTACATGAATACAATTTTACCTGACATTGATATAGTAATTTTCGCAGACGACACAAATGCCATAGTAGCAGCAAATGACTTAGATAAATTAACAGTGACTGTAAATGCAGCATTAGAAGCATTTCACGTGTGGTTCACTATGAATAAAATGTTTAGAACGACGGCCCGTAATAAGGACAATTTAGAGGTTTTTTTGAATGGCGACAAAATTGACCTCGTCAAAGAAGTTACATTCTTAGGAATAGGTACATATAGATGAACAGCTAAATTGGAAATCAGAATTAAATGCTATAAATTCATCAGTATGTTCCGCATGTTATGCTTTAAGAGCACTTAGAACAGAAATTAGCATTGAGCAATTGAAAATGGTTTATTACGCGTTGGTAGAATCAAAAATTAGGTACAGCATAATGTTTTGGGGAAATAGTTATGATTATAATATAAAAAGAGCCTTTGTGCTACAAAAACGCGCAATTCGCACATTAGTCCGCATCTCGAAAAGAGAGAGTTGCCGTGAACATTTTATAAAGCTGAATATACTCACAGTACCGAGCATTTATGTATTTGTACTTCTGTGTAACATGGCCAAATACATACATGAATATGAGACAGCAGAAGAACGAGAGATTAGAGAAGGCACACGTAGACAAGACATTAAACGCTACAAGGTACAGCCGAAATTGAATACAGTGTGTCCGGGCATGGACTAGCGATATTCTAAACACTTAAATATAAGCTATATTAAAGTACAATTACACTCTAAGCGAGGGTCCAAATCACTTCCCTGCTACGGGGCAGCCATTTTGTTTTTTTTTTGTTGAACTATTCCATATGAAAATACAAATAAAATCATATCTCTCTAAGTTTTTGTGATACTGAGATAAAAATAGGCTTATTTGAAAGCCAACCATATTATCTACCGTTAACATTACAAAACAATGTGTTCCCAATTCCATAACTTTTGAAAAAAAATGTGAAAGTCTAAAAAATAAATAAAAAATTATGCAATTCAAACAATAATGGTTAATTACTACAAAAACACCCCCGACAACTTTTATTGTTTTTTTGCTAGATCGACAGATTTTGAGATAAGCTACAATACAAAACAAAATTTACAACTGTATGTCAATTACTTTAAGAGTTATTGTTGTTTGAACATAGCGTATGCACAATTAGAAAAGGCCTTTGTTAAACGCTACAGTAACATTTATGGCGTTTATTGTTTTTCATCTGGGAACAGGCTAGAAATACTGTTCGTTACTACCGTTAGTGAGCGAGATGGAACATAATTAGTCAACTACCTGGAACAAAATCACAGTTTTAGGGACAAATTATTAGTTGGGTTAGTTGTCCCTCGCCCTGCGTTGTGATCGCTACTTTTACTTACCGTACTGTTTACGTGCTGTGTTAAAGTTCATCTTTAAGTGTGATAAAATGGTTAACCGTCAATATTCAACGCAACTTAACATACGTCGATAAAAGTTTGGCGACTCGGTGTAGGCCTATTAGGGTACCTTCGTCGATATTCTTGTACAGCCGGATTTGCACTTCCATTGCAAAAGCCATACACGAAGTGTATGTCAGCAATATGTTGCGTTGAATATTGACGGTTAGCCATTTTTATCACACTTAAAGATTAACTTTAACGCAGCACGTAAACAGTACGGTAAGTAAAAGTAGCGATCACAACGCAGGGCGAGGGACAACTAACCCAACTAATAATTTGTCCCTAAAACTGTGATTTTGTTCCAGGTAGTTGACTAATTATGTTCCATCTCGCTCACTAACGGTAGTAACGAACAGTATTTCTGGCCTGTTCCCAGATGGAAAACAATAAACGCCATAAATGTTACGGTAGCGTTTAACAAAGGCCTTTTTTAATTGCGCATACGCTATGTTCAAACAACAATAATTCTTAAAGTAATTGACATACAGTTGTAAATTTTGTTTTGTATTGTAGTTTATCTCAAAATCTGTCGATCTAGCAAAAAAACAATAAAAGTTGTCGGGGGTGTTTTTGTAGTAATTAACCATTATTGTTTGAATTGCATAATTTTTTATTTATTTTTTCGACTTTCACATTTTTTTTCAAAAGTTATGGAATTGGGAACACATTGTTTTGTAATGTTAACGGTAGATAATATGATTGCCTTTCAAATAAGCCTATTTTTATCTCAGTATCACAAAAACTTAGAGAGATATGATTTTATTTGTATTTTCATATGGAATAGTTCAACAAAAAAAAACAAAATGGCTGCCCCGTAGCAGGGAAGTGATTTGGACCCTCGCTTAGAGTGTAATTGTACTTTAATATAGCTTATATTTAAGTGTTTATAATATCGCTAGTCCATGCCCGGACACACTGTATAGTTAAGCACAGTCCCAGTTATCAATCGGTTATATTATTTAATAAGTTGCCTTTAGATATAAAAAGCGCTATCTACTCAAGCTCTTTTAAAAATCTACTTAAGAGTTTCCTGTTGAATAAGTGTCTTTATGCTGTTGAAGATCTATAATATCGAAATTCCTATATATGTTTTATTCATTAATTGTGGTAATATTTAACGTGTGAGTATTTTTATATAAATTTATTGCTTTTCTATAATGTTTTATCAGATACAATTTTTTTTGTTCATGAATAAATGACTTATGACTTACCAATATCTGCGATTTGATATTTGAATGCTTTCCCTATATCTTTAGTTCCGCGTGTGCGTACTCAAGGTTGTTAGTCAATCGCACATTTCAAGCTTGCAGACTGTCTGGCTATTTTATAGACCTTACACAGGAACTCTTTAATACACCAAGCCTCTATAATAACATCGTTGCTAGACAAACGTTAAATCTAGAAACTAATAAACCAATTGAACTCGGTTCAGAATTCAACATACTTAATTATTTGCCAGCACGCACCGTACGTGTGAACATTAGTCACTCTGTTTTTAATAACGAAGTTGTGACACAGATACTAAATATCAGCATTGCAGCTTTTTGTAAGGAGCAAATATTGGGCATTTTGACGTCACTTGTCGTCATGGTTAAGTCAATGATAAGATTCGAGATAAGTTCGTGATATTAAGATTTTTGTTGAAGATGCAATTTCTTAACAACAATGCAGATGCTAATTGGCAATGTGGCATGCCAATGAACTGATGTGTTTGGCTATCTTCTTGACAAGTTTTCGTCTGCTGCACGACTTACTGAACAAACGTTGATGCGGTCACAGGTTTATGAAAATGTCAATAATTATTTGCCTCATTATCAGGACAAATTGACATCATTGCCCTTTCCCAAATCACAAGGTATTGCTTTGTTAAATGATCTCTCAGTTTAATGGATAAGTCGAATTCAAAGTGTGTATTTAACTCAGACCATTTACGGACACTTATGAATTGTCATAACGTCGGTCAGAAAGCTGAAGCTAGTTGCTGTAAACCGTAACTTAGTTTTGATGGAAATGAACTAGCAGGAAGCTCAATTCAGAAACAATCCCTGTTTCGGCAACTACCAACTAAACCAAAGATAAATAATTTGTTTGGAATACCGAATACCATATCAACCCGGAATAGTCCCACGACATTTAAAACCTCTCCTAAATTATTCCAAACCTTAAAAGCCGACGAGCCAAAAGAGCCGAGCTTGACGTTAAAAATCAAAGAAACTTTAAGAACAGTCATGTTGCTCGTGACAATGAATAAAATTTGCATCTACCAGAGATTATCAAATAAGGTGACATAAATGATAACATCCGTAATACTGGTGGTGTCAATAGCCTTAGATATTAATGAGCTGAGATTGGCGGAATATAATTTTCCGTTCAAAACTTTGTAGGCAGAAACGTTATGTTTGCTTTCGCTAAGTTTTTGAATCTTCTTAAATTAGGCTAAGGTGCTGTCTTCACGTGGAGTATTGTGGCTACAGTTTGTAAGTCAATACCGTCTCTCCGTAATAATATCGCGAAGTTGAGATGGTTTCGTCAAGTTCAGACTATTCTATTTGACTACCGTCGCGATTCGCTAGCTGAAGATGGTGCCTAAGATTTTCATTAGCATCTTAAAAAACTTTTTTCAAAAAAATAATAACCGCCTTCAAAAACTAAAAACCATAAAATAACTAAAATTTCGGAAGTCGGTGGCTTCTGTTCTGCCAGTCAATTTGTGTTGCCACCGACTTCCGAAATTTTAGTTATTTTTGGGTTTTTAGTTTTTGAAGGCGGTTATTATTTTTTTGAAAAAAGTTTTTTATTTATTACTTTTTAGTGTCGACGAACGAAAATAGAAACTTGAAGAAAAAGCACACATCGTCTATGAATATTTCGTCAATTTTTATTGTTTTTGGTGAATTTTTCGAGAAGCACTGAACTGATCGCCAAAAATTTATATGGGACCACACCTGAATCATGACTTATCAAACAAAAAAAGAACCATCAAAATCCGTTAACAATTGCGTAACAAACATACAAAAAAAAACATACAGACGAATTGAGAACCTCCTCCTTTTTTGAAGTCGGTTAAAAATAATATACTCAGATCAAGTTGATAAATTTGAATTTTCATAAAAGAACACTCAAAACACAATCTAACAACTTTTATTCGATGTAAGTCCAACATTTATGACATCAAAAAACTATAAACTACCATTACACTTAAAAAATATCCGTTTTTGTAAATCAAAAACAGACAACACAATTACTTGTAAATGAAGAAATGAATGACCCAAACATCTTGATCTATACCCGCGAATGTTTTTAATGAATTCTAAGTTCACATTACTCTGGTCACTCTTGAACCTATATTCAAATGAGTTGGACATTGTCTAGACTCGTTGAACTAGATCATAATCCTCAATATCAAGGTTCTTAGGCCAGTGGGGATTAAGGTCAATATCATAAAAACAGAGTCATAACCTCAAGTTAAATAAGATATTTAAAACTAGATGAGATGAATGAGATGATGATGCAGAAATTAGTTTTTAGAGGTGTTTAACCTTTCAACGATCAAGCGACAGTCGGCTGTCGGGCTGCTATGGTCTTTCTGTTGTGTCTCAAATCACGTCTAAAGTAACATCTGAAGCCCAAAACCGATAACTAGGGCCATGAATCCAGATTTCGACCTATCACTGACAAATTCCTATGGGAAATTAAATCATAGCATATTACCTTTCCAAGCTACCAACTCAGAAGTTGCGACGAGGCCGTCATTATCGTAAGTGACGTAACTTGTCGGAAAAATGTCGCAAACACACAACTTGTACTCTACACCTGCTATTCATATAATGCTGCTACCATAACACTAATGTTGGCTATCAGGATAAATAGCCTTCTTTTGTACTGATGGTCACACAAGTATTTTTTATGAGCTTAACGAAGATGATCTGGAATGTTGATAAATATTAGTTTACTTTAAAAACTGAGGTGTTTTTGAGAGCGGTATCTTTACCAATTATGATACAATTGCGTTGCTAGAGAAGAAAGGAGTTATAACTCGTGCGAGATAACATGGCACCTGGCTCGAAAACAAACGTTTCCCCGCGACCCCGCGCGGCGCCCCGCTCTCGTCTTAGCAGTAGCGTTAGCATCACTGTATACATACGGCACAAGTTTAACTAAAATGGCAAATGTGCAGAAACAGATTTTCAGGCGTGCACGTAATTTTTTTTTTACAACATTGTTTCTAAGTATTTTGTTAAAAACAAAAATGAAAACGTAACGTAACGTAAACGTAGTATTTTGTACAAATTATCCAAAAAAAATATTTTGAAGCCGCAGTTCTTTACTTTTAATTAATTTGTTAGTATTTTTATGAGTCTCCTATTTTTTTTTATTTTTTTATTGGTGTTAGCGTAATCTGTCATCTGTCATAGTGTTAGCACAAAATCGCACAACTCCTTTTTTGCACTTATTACTTTAAATGTCATTCGTTCGAGCCAGGTGCCATGTTAGCTCGCACGGATAGTATAGTTAATGATGATATACCTTTGCCTGAGAAGAGAACTAAACCACCAGTTTATTCTGTGACACCCGTGCAGTTGTTCGAAACCATATACCGAAAGATACAGAACTAAGAACGAACCACCACCTTGAGAACTAAATATGTAGATTTATTATGTACAGGCAGTTTTAAAACAGCATTATTCAGAAAGAGTGTAATGTGTATGGCACCTCTTATTTACAACCATATTCCGAAAGATATTAAAGAGCAACCTGTAACAAAATTTAAGAAATATCTCAAAAACCTATTGCTCGATAAATGTTATTATTCTGTGTCCGATTTTATGCATGATGAGTTCAAATAACTTCTTTTTTTTTTCTTTCTTTGAATTGTATCTTAATAAATAACAACTTGTCTAGTTTATAAGAAAACTTAATTTTTGCATGCCGAAAGGCAGAATGTATAAGGCTTCTTATCAAATTGTACCACCTCAATGTATTACCTACATTCTAAGCAAATAAATTAATCTATTCTATTCTAAGGCTTGAAATTAAAGAAGTAAATAACGTACGTATGAAATTTTTCTCAATCTTTTCACATTATCTGCCTCCCTATAGGTACGATATCTAAAAGACCCGTAAACCCTATGATCTCAATGTCCATACAAAAAGTTAAGCACGGTCATAAAATTGAATGCGTTGTAATACGTGTATCACTTAATTTTACGCCATAAGCATGTTAAGGCCATTAGATAGGTATGGATCACATATAAATACGTTTTTGACCCGAGGCGTTAAGCATCTGCAAGTATCGTCATTTTTGTGGTTTAAAGACTTGAATTTCAGGTTGTGGTTAGGAAATAGAGAAAGAAGACGGGCGTTGGACCAATCCCATGTTAGATAGAACTGGACACTCCCACCAACCTTTCCAAGACCCTTTTTGTTGAGAATGTAAAATCATCAAATGACTTCTCTTGCCCTGGACGAAGCGGGAGTGTCTGTTTTTTACTAACTGAACCCACCCTTGTTCCATCGGTTGCCCTTTATGTTCCGGGGCCGCGGTAACTAATAGAACTATTCTGCAACCCCGGCAAGCATTGGCCCTAGAGGCGGTCACGTTCTGACTTCTCTTTGAGGCGAGCGTGGGACAAAAATCCTACACTTATTATACGGGCAGAAACTTGGGGCGGCTACGGACTAAGCTCCATTGGCCGTCCTATTTTAACAGCCGCAGGCGCTTCTTCACAAATTCATCAGTGTCCCGTTAATACCGCACAGACGAAAGCTGATGTGGTGCGATTCTGAAGCGGCTGTAGTACAGTCTTAAACAAAGTAGTCTCGTCAAATCTTGCCGAAAAGCCTCGACCGAAAGGCGAGTGCTTGCTTGATCACCGAGAAGATGGACGTATTAAAATTATTATTGCTCGCTGTACACTGAAGCATGCGAAAGTGACGGGAACGCCGAGTACATTGATGTACACTCCGTACATCAATGTTCTCGGCGTTCCTGGCAAACGTGCCGAGACCTTTTGAGCGATCGATATTTTGAGAACTACAAGCTATATGCTATTTTATTATAGAATTGAGCTTAACTTAAAACTTAATGCAAAATGGTTAAAAATATACTTAGTTTCCGTTCCATTCAAAATAATTTGACCGTTAAAGAATCCGGAGTAGAAGTACTGATGTTCAGAACACGAGGAGGCGTGTTAAAAACGTGTATGCAAAATTATCATTTTAGAAAACCAGTTTCTTAATAAAATTATTATCAATGCATAAAAGATAACGTTGCTAAAATAAATGATAGATGGAGTCACAAAATTCTAATAGCATTGTAAATTATTAAAACCCATTTAACACTCCTACAACGGCAAATGTAGAACTATTTTAACCTGTAGACGACCAAGCGACAGCCGGCTGTCGCGCTGCTTCTTTCTAATTGTGTCCCGATCCTGAATCACGTATGTTCGAAGGATTAAAATTTTAAGATCTAAATGTACTAAGAAATAAGAGATCCTATTCTAAAAAAACTCGAAAGAGGAAGCTAAGGGATCTCAGTAAGTGGAACTAATAGAGCATTGTCTTGCGCAAGAGTGGAAAAGCACTGGATAGCAAATTCTGTAGCGTGCAACAGCAATTTAGTAGGTACTAGTTTCTGCCCGCGACTTCGTCCGCGTGGAATAGTTCCCATTCCCGCGGGATATCCGGGATGAAAACTATCCTATGTTCTTTCTCGGGTCCCAGACTATATCTGTACTAAATTTCATTCAAATCGGTTCAGTAGTTTAAGTGGGAAAGCGTAACAGACAGACAGACAGAGTTACTTTCGCATTTATAATATTAGTATGGATGATTGTCGTCGGACAAGACTGTTGAATCGCTTCTTCGGAACTCAAAACCTCTACGCCGATATTTCAAGTAAAAAAGAGGTGGATAGTTTTTATTCAAATTATTACCATATTTAAAGCAGACTATCTACTTATCCATACTAATATTATAAATGGGAAAGTGTGTCTGTCTGTCTGTCTGTTTGTCTTTCTTTCACGGCAAAACGGAGCGACGGAATGACGTGATTTTTTAAGTGGAGATAGTTGAAGGGATGGAGAGTAACATAGGCTACTTTTTGTCTCTTTCTAACGCGAGCGAAGCCGCGGGCAGAAGCTAGTTTAATATAAATAATATATATATAAATAAATCATTAAGACGAAACAGAACAGAGGCCTAAAATTATAATCAGGATGACAAAATAATTAACGATGACACGAATTTATAATAAATTAGCTTTTGCCCGCGGCTTCGCTCGCGTTAGAAAGAGACAAAAAGTAGCCTATGTTACTCTCCATCCCTTCAACTATCTCCACTTAAAAAATCACGTCAATTTGTCGCTCCGTTTTGCCGTGAAAGAAAGACAAACAGACAGACAGACAGACAGACACACTTTCCCATTTATAATATTAGTATGGATACCATTATACCCATAGATATATTAAAGAAGGAGATATGCCCTGTAGACGAAAATGTATCGGATACCTGTGTCTCCTGTTATCCCTACCACACGGCAACTACTACACGCGCAGTTCAGTAAAAGCAATAGATACGCAGCCGCGCACACACCCGCATTTCTTGTACTAGAACGTACAACACAATCAATTATGAACCTTAAAACACCTACACAGCGTGTATTTACCATGCACCGTAAAACTTACTCACACATTAACATTGATGGCTATCGTTGTGCTGTGCAAATGCAATTTATTTTACATTTACGCTAGTGATTGACTAAATCGGAAAATTATCGAAACTTCTATTTATTATCGACCAAATCCTTTTTGGGTTCTCGGAAGTAAAACTAAATAAAAACATGGCGTAAATAGATAAATTTGGGTTTGTGTAACTTAAAAGCATTTTTGAATTTTATAAATATGAATACGATGCAGTTATTTATTTATTTGTTTATTTTTTACGATGGTATAATACTGATACAAAATGGACACGATGGTCCAGATGCCACGCGGCATATTGCACTTGAACCGTGTTAGGTAAGCCAAGGGAAATATTTAAGGACGCTGTAATATTTGGTCACATAAGACTAATAATAATAAAACAAAATTAAAACAGGGTAAATATTAGTATTTACTTTGATATTCCAAGCGGGTTAAAATAAAACGGTGGACAAATTAAAACAAATAACTCCCAAACAATATTTTATTCGTCAGGCGACTTTGTTGTCGATAACCTACGCTAAAGGATTTGCACATGGACATCATTAACTCACGGCAAGAACCAGCGGCCGCATCACGCGATTCTTGCGTTTAGTTAAATATCGTTTTGTGATTTTTACATTACTTGTCTTGTCACTAAGTGACAAACTTGCGTAGTTGTGAAGGAGCAATGTATTTCAGCAGAAACAATGCAGTCGCTGTGATGCTTAGAAACGAAATAACAGAAAATATTTTTCGATTTGTTATTTTTTATGATTTTAAAGACAAATATAGGAAAAAATATATGAAATGTGATTCCTTTGTTGCCATAGTTTTGGTATCTGCTTCACTTTTTGCAAGAAATCGCTGAACAATACGGTATTTTAATTTGTTAACACGATGGCGTTCGAAAGCACACTAGTTCGCGGACACGGCCACTTACGTACGACCTGTAGCACGATTGCATGTTGCGCGGACAGCGACACGCCCACTTGCCACTTCTCCTGTTATTTATATTTCTATGATTATACCATATCATACCATTTATTCTATTGTCGGATCACATAATAAATTGATTGAAATACTTCAGATGCGAATAATACAGATATCCATCATTGCTTCTTTAAGTCGAAACGTTTTAAATAGACATACTTAAACTCAAAATACCGAAGTTACTTTCGCAGTCATAAGTATGAATTTGTGATTTACCCTACATAAACAGTTTTTACAATTAATGAAAAACCAATTAGTTTTCACACTGACTAGCTAATGTTTTTCCCTACTAAACACTGGAGCCCTTGAACTTGATCTGCGCGGGCGCATAAAAATAGTCAACGCGTTAATAAACACGCATTCGTCTGCCAAATCCACATTACTATGTACGAGCCAATATTTTTTGTTTATTATACAAAAAGAAAATTGGCGGAACATTCGTCATTACTTTTTTTCCGGAAAATGTTGTTTTTTTTTTCTAATCTGGAACTTGTCAGGTCTTGTTCTTGTGATCATTTTGTGTCTAAATAATGTTGAAGATGTAAATTAAATATTTATGTATTATATAAAACTATAATCCATACTAATATTATAAATGGGAAAGTGTGTCTGTCTGTCTGTCTGTCTGTTTGTCTTTCTTTCACGGCAAAACGGAGCGACGGATTGACGTGATTTTTTAAGTGGAGATAGTTGAAGGGATGGAGAGTAACATAGGCTACTTTTTGTCTCTTTCTAACGCGAGCAAAGCCGCGGGCAGAAGCTAGTTACTCTATAAACCGCATCGAAATCCGTTGCGTAGTTTTAAAGATCTAAGCATACATAGGGACAGACAGAGGATAGCGACTTGTTTTTATACTATGTAGTGATAGTGATATTACTATGGAAGTATGGATGGCCAAGGTTTGCATTAGATAGGGCCTTTGCAAGAAATTAGAGTTGCTTTGAAGATACTTAGAACTATGTAAAATTTCCTTTGGTATCATTTTGGTACAAACCCAAAAAAGTTCTTTGTTAGATGGCAGGAACGTGGCTGGAATGGCCAAAAATATAATATTCAATGAGCCGTCTTATCCAATACTTATCGGAGCTTGCCAGATGAATCGTAAATATGTAAACAATTGTAACAAAGTATGGTAGAAAGTCTTAAATTATGTTGAGTTTGTCTATATTATACCATTGGTGCCGATTCCCTTGGTCATAAACTAGACTAATTTTAAGTTAAATGCACCTTTCTCTTTTCATTTCTTAAAGAAAAGGACAGAAGATACAATTTAGTTTAATCCTGTCAAATTAGACAGCGCCGGAAGTAAATTGACGTATATTTAGACGCCATGTTTTTAAAACGCGTCGGAGTCATCTCGTGTTCTTGGTTATAAGAACACGTGTATGATCTCCATAAGTACTATAATTTAATAACCGTACAATTGTCACTTATATATTATTACTAATCAAACTGGACATTGGCAGAAATCACCGAAAATTTGGTGGATTGCCATAATTATATAAAAGTTGAAGTTGAAGTTAAAACGCGTCTAAATTATCTATGGAGTGTCTAAATTTGACAGGACTTAAAAACTAATATTTTATCTTCTGTCCTTTTCTTAATTAAGTGAAAAGAGAAAGATGCACTTAACTTAAATTTACGTTAGTTTGTGAACAAGAGAATCGGCACCATTGTATTAATTTTTTATATTGGTTTATATTTGTTTTTGCTTATTTTAAGCGGACGGTGGGCCCAGTGTTCCCTAGCTACTCTAAAAAATATGACGGAATGGGGTTTATTTATACACTTTACGCACAAACGTTCATATTTAGGGGTTAATTTTGATCCCTAGACACGTCACCGAGCTTAGTTCAACATTGTTACCCCTTAAATCTATTAATAAAACTAATATTATAAGCTGAAGCGTTTGTTTGTTTGGTTGAACGTGCTAATCTTAAGAAGTACAGGTCTGTTATGTAATTTTTTTATAGCCCATTTAAGAACGCTTTCGGCTATTAAACATTACGCTTCGACCTTCGGGAGCAGAGCAGTAATCAATAACGCTGGGGATAGATAGTTTACTGATTTATTTCATCAAAATATTCTTCCAGATAAAGTCGCAAGCTAAGCGCACATTACATAAAAGATAAAAACATTAACCCACAGATAACCTTTACCTCTAATAATCGTAAATAAATATTTTTCAAAGAGACTTCTGTTGAACAAATCTTTATTAGTTCAAAGTCTGCGCACGCACCGTTTAGTACTGAATATACGATGACCTATCTATACAATGTCCTTGTGAAATATGTACTGACTAGCTTCTGCCCGCGGCTTCGCTCGCGTTAGAAAGAGACAAAAAGTAGCCTATGTTACTCTCCATCCCTTCAACTATCTCCACTTAAAAAATCAAGTCAATCCGTCGCTCCGTTTTGCCGTGAAAGAAAGACAAACAGACAGACACACTTTCCCATTTATAATATTAGTATGGATGATTACTCGAATTCCGTATTCAAAG
This sequence comes from Athetis lepigone, assembly GCA_033675125.1. Taxonomy (NCBI): domain Eukaryota; kingdom Metazoa; phylum Arthropoda; class Insecta; order Lepidoptera; family Noctuidae; genus Athetis; species Athetis lepigone. Next base: position 12,658,094 of record CM066234.1, read on the forward strand.
GAAACGTTAATAAACTTGAACATCAGTACGGAGCCATGTCGGTTATTTGTATTTCGAAGCGTAAATACATCTAAATACTAACAAATAGAGGAAAGATTTGTTTGTTTGCTTGCATTAAATAGGCTCCGTAACTACCAAACCTAAAAAAATGTTGCAAAAACAGGAAAAAAATAACCTATAGGCATATCCTGTTATGATCCACAGGAGCGGAGTAGTTAACCAAAAACCTATCAATCAAACGCGGGTGAAACAACTTAAAACAGCTAGAATAAAACATTACCTTAAAGTTTTGAAAAAGAAATACAACTCACTTCAGTCTACTTGACCTATTTACTTGCAAGACGATTGTATATACACAACTATGGAACTAATGTCCTTGACCGTTCAAAGGCTATCTTGTAGATAATGAAAAGTGATAAGACCACAATAGAATGTGTCCTCAATAATTTATATCCGTTATTTTGATGATGATTTTAGTGAAAGGGTCATAGAGTTGCAGTGGATATCTAGTAAATTAATCATCATCTTGTATATTACAAAGTAACTCTGTCTGTCTGTTGCTTTCACGGCTTTTGCTGTATTAATTTAAATCATATAGTGGGGGCGTTATAAGCCAAAAGCAATATTTTTTGCATTAAAGCATAAGACTTGGTACACTTGTTAGTTAGGTGGGTTTGAGCGAAAATCGCCCGGGAGGCAATCGGAGGCACCCCTCTGGGGGGGAGGGGGAGGGGTTGAAGTTCTCTTCTACCGCGCGCTCTGTTTGTCGTCATAACTCGTAATTTATCGTTACTATGGCAAGTGGGGTATCATTTTCGGATAATACAAAGATGGCCAATCGTTTTCTGAAATAAAAAATACATGTCTACATACAAAAAAAGTGAATTATGCCCTAAAATGTGAAAATTTCAACCGTAACAAAAAACATTAAATGGCCATAATTTTTCAAATCGTGGCTATATCGACTTTAAAAAAATATGATTAAAAAGCTGTATGCGTATAGATTCTAAAAATATAATATATGTCTATAGTGTATATAGAAAAATCGTTAGAAAAAAAATGAAAACAGCTTGGCGGAGCAGCCAAAATTCATTGTAAAATAAGGACAACAAAATCGATTTTTACAAATTGACCAATCTTTTTACTAGTAAATATAGAGATTTGATCAAATTAAATAGATAAAGAATTTAAATGTTTTTTTTTGTTAAAAATCTATCGTTTTTACCCTTAGTACAAGTATAAAAAAATGACATTAGTCATATTTGATCTTATAGCTGAGCGGGCTCTGTTGACTAGTTTAAGTGTATTAAACGTCTGTAATTAAAGTAACAACATATAACTATGCTAAAAGTACTTACTTATAAAATAATATAAAAGGTGACTGCACCAATGATAAACACTTTAAGAGTTAGCACCAATAGCAGAACGCAGAGTTGTTCGACATTTCAGACCGCCGCACTTCTTATTACATCTGCACTGGACCATTTCTATATAGGTTGAAAACCACTGGCAAGTCTGTCCATGTAGGCTGACAGTTGTCACTGACCTTACTCCGTCCCCAATCAGACAAATCAGGTGGATTTCCAGACATCTGATCCCATACAGGAACAGTTTTGGAATACTGCTCAAGAAATGTTGGTGCAGGGCAGCTTTTGTAAGACACCATTTTCTAGTTAACGAATATCTTTAATATACAGATATTTTAGGTTTCATTTACTTAGTAAAATGTGCAAGACCAGAAATAAACACATCTAACTATCTTATAAACTTTTCAATAATATCCTATGTGACAACATATGCCATCTGATCTCAAACTTAGCAGAGCTATACTATGACAGACTAGAAGTAACTGGTCTTCATACTTATATTTTTTTTATTTTTATTTAATTACATTTATATTATAAATTCGTACATATTATAGATAAATTACAATCAGACACAGGATAAACAATGCTCATCACGCAAAGTTTGTTCTGGTTGGCATCGTAGCCACGACCTCCGACTTAGCAGTCAGTGGCTAGTGACCCCACTAGCCACTAGACTAACTGGCCCGCGAAAAATAGTGAAAGCCTCGCTAATCCGTCTCTCATATGCTGCCAGAAACCCTTTTCCCCTTCACAGTTAAAAAACAAGATACATTGTGACACACTGGAAAAGCGTAAAACAGAGGCAAGACTAGCTTTGAATGGTCCTGTAAAAAGATTTTTTTATAACGGCGGATACCAAGTGGCGAACAACAGGATGATAGGACTAACGCAGTAGTCAGAGTTGTGCCAAAGTAATGATACGTACACGTACTGTCGATACTGACGTCTCGTTAGCAGTCGTTTTGGTATAGACGAGTGCCTGAGCTAGAGGAGCTGTGGGTAATGTAGGCATTGGAAAACCCTACCTGTACCAATTCAAGGTATCAAGTACTCTCCATTGAAAATACTTAGAATTATTTTCTTTCATCCGCTATATACTTCCTAGGACTAACATAGGATGAGGATTATTTACAGAACCACCAGTGTGATGGTCCTGTAAAAAAGCTGTGACACTGTGACTTATTTGAACGGTGGAAAAAAAAAGCGCAACTTAAACTAAAAAAAACCGGTCAAGTGCGAGTTCTACTCGCGCAACGAGGGTTCCGTTAATTTGTTTTTAGTGAAATAACTACAAATTTACGGTTTTCGGAGTTTTCTCTTTATATGTGCTGCATGACCTTGCTTCTTGCCAAATTTCACGATTCTAGGTCGTTTTGATTCCCTTGAAAATGTCTAAATATGCAATATAAACCACCGTATCTTTTTATTGCGTTGATTTAGAAACTTGATTCTTTCACTGCTTTGGGAGATAGCAGACTTGAGTATGTGATAATAATTTCAGTTTGATATCTCGACGCGTTTCTGAGAAAAAGTTTCTTGACAGACAGACGGACAGACGGACGCCTGATGTGAACTAACTACAAATTTACGGTTTTCGGAGTTTTCCCTTTACTTGTGCTATATGACCTTGCTTCTTGCCAAATTTCACGATTCTAGGTCAATGGGAAGCACCCTATAGGTTTTGAGTTTTGATTCTCTTGAAAATATCTAAATATGCAATATAAACCGCCGTATCTTTTTATTGCGTTGATTTAGAAACTTGATTTTTTCACTGCTGTGAGAGATAGCAGACCTAAGTATGTGATATTAATTTCAGCATGATATCTCGACGCGTTTCTGAGAAAAAGGTTCTTGACAGTTAGACGAACAGACGGACGCCTGGTGTGAACTAACTACAAATTTACGGTTTTCGGAGATTTTCCTTTACTTGTGCTACATGAACTTGCTTCTTGCCAAATTTCATGATTCTAGGTCAATGGGAAGTACCCTGTAGGTTTTGATTTCCTTGCAAATGTCTAAATATGCAATATAAACCACCGTATCTTTTTATTGCGTTGATTTAGAAACTTGATTCTTTCACTGCTTTGGGAGATAGCAGACTTGAGTATGTGATAATAATTTCAGTTTGATATCTCGACGCGTTTCTGAGAAAAAGTTTCTTGACAGACAGACGGACAGACGGACGCCTGATGTGAACTAACTACAAATTTACGGTTTTCGGAGTTTTCCCTTTACTTGTGCTATATGACCTTGCTTCTTGCCAAATTTCACGATTCTAGGTCAATGGGAAGCACCCTATAGGTTTTGAGTTTTGATTCTCTTGAAAATATCTAAATATGCAATATAAACCGCCGTATCTTTTTATTGCGTTGATTTAGAAACTTGATTTTTTCACTGCTGTGAGAGATAGCAGACCTAAGTATGTGATATTAATTTCAGCATGATATCTCGACGCGTTTCTGAGAAAAAGGTTCTTGACAGTTAGACGAACAGACGGACGCCTGGTGTGAACTAACTACAAATTTACGGTTTTCGGAGATTTCCCTTTACTTGTGCTACATGAACTTGCTTCTTGCCAAATTTCATGATTCTAGGTCAATGGGAAGTACCCTGTAGGTTTTGATTTCCTTGCAAATGTCTAAATATGCAATATAAACAGCCGTATCTTTTTATTGCGTTGATTTGGAATCTTGATTTTTTCACTGCTTTGAGAGATAGCAGACTTAAGTGTGTGATATAAATTTCAGCTTGATATCTCAACGCGTTTCTGAGAAAAAGGGTCTTGACAGACGGACGGACGGACGGACAGACGGACAACAAAGTGATCCTATAAGGGTTCCGTTTTTACCTTTTGAGGTACGGAACCCTAAAAAATATTGCTCCCCATACATTAATGGCTTATAACGCCCCCACTAATAGTACAGTGTCAGATTGAATCCCATTTTTTTTTGGGGAGTGGGAAATCATCAAATGAATTGAACCCCATATGCCATTAAGTCAGTGTGAACCCCAAGGAAGTCTATTTGCTGTTCCCTGAGGTTTCACTCGCGTCTTTGCAGATGCTCTTCTTAATTTGAACTCATGCTATTTCTCATAAAACTCGCAAACAACACAAAATATGTTACTGCCTAAGATTAGCGCGAAACAATCAAAAAATCATAATCTCTGGCTACAATGTGCTATAGACCATTATAGAACACGTCAATTCTTAACAATTACGCTTTGGAGACCTAAAGACATTTAAGATCATGATGAAGAATCCTTTAAACTCAGAAACAGCACCCAAAACATAACTTCATCCGTCTTCGTCTATAAATACTCCATCTGACTAACAGACAAACAAGAGACAAGCTCTAATATTATTATTCCGGATGCCACTCTCTGGTATGCACCGGTGGCGGCTGGCCAAGACTTGGTAGCGCACTAGGGACCCCGTGGCTGTACCATGTGTCTGACACCACAGTTGACTAATCCCGCAGTAACCAGTGCCAAGTTTTGAAGAGTTATGAACTGCTGGTGTAAGTAGTTTTGTAGATTGTGAGGAACGGTTTGGCACATGTCTTTAGAGCTAGGAGAGTGTGAAGTTCCTGTTCTTATAAAGTTTTTCCGGGAGAATTTTTTGACCAGGCTGATGCTATATATGGTGAATGTCAAAATAATTTTACTGGCCGAACAGATTTTGAAAGTTCTGTCTTACCAGGGTTTCTTCATTAATCCATGATGTTGAATTATGGAGTTAGCTATTTGCTATTTGTGAATACGGTCAAGATGGTACTTAACTGGCCATAGTTAAGTGTTACATGACTACATGTTTAATAATTCTGCAATATTGAAAATATCTTTAAATACATTTCTCTACATTTCACACGTATATTTATCAACTAACGATTAGATATAGTCATCTTTTGATGCAAGATCAAAAGAATGATAAACTTCTCCAACATCACTGTTCCAATAAATCTTGATACTTGACAAATTATCACAAATCGATCAACGTTATACATTTTCTCGGTGCTAACGAAATTGTCGAGGTACTAAATGCTTCATCACGATCTGCCAAGGTAATACCATCCTTTCAAATTCCTGCAGATGGGTTTAATACGAATGTAAATGTGAAGCAACAAAAATAAACTTATGAGGATTAGGAGTAAATAATAAATAAGACTAGTTAGCATAGATTATTATAATAAAATTCATCAATATTATATAGCCAATAGGTGTAGTACAATAATGAGAATGACGCAACAGCTACAATCAAATCATTAACCTCTAAAACACCATGAACAGGCACTTTTGGATAATCGGTCTGGTCAAAATAATCTACAATTTATTAACAAGTTCAAACTACTGTGGAGCCAGGGCCGTAAAAATTAAAGATATGAGAAATCCGATCCCTAAAAAGCAAGTAGGGAAGTCTTAGCAATGAAGTCGGTGGTAACAGCTAGTTTGTAATATAAATGCTTAATCACCACATGAAACAAAGCTTAGGAAAAATTATTATCAGGTGGGTCAGCAGCTTGTTTACCATTCAATGATAAAAAAGCTGTAACTACAACTTTGTCGAAACATTACTTACTTTCTGCTCTGTTTGACTTAACAAATCATCTTCTACCATTCGGTCTGTAACCGGCATGCTGACTCCCTTTTATTCTTCACACTACTTGTGTCTTTTTTGGCCTTCCTCTTTCTCTGGCTTTATCCACATTTATGTTCATTATTCTCTTAGTCAACAAATCAAATCAGTCTAACCAAGGGGTATCATGTTATCCAGTAACAGGGTTGTGGAAGTCTGACAGGCAGTCGCAGATGTAAAACACTTTTACTGCATCCGGTTAGACTGGAAGCTGACCCTAAGGCCTAGTACCGAGGCGATCTGCGACACATGAGCAATCAAAAAAAATAAAAAAAATACTAGCGATCTATGCTTTCTTTCTACGACAGGAACAACATAACTGTAATCACGGCATCGGCTACATCGTATCAGTGAAATTGAAGTGAACATACGGTTTTGGCTTATAATGTTTATCTAGTTTAGCTCTTCCATCGCAAATCGCTGCTTACTGTAGCCTCAGCTTTTCATCGTTGGAGAAATAAGCTAGAGAGATGATTCTAGAAGGCAACTGCATTTTCTTGGTATTTCCTTCTGGTGTATTTCTTTAACATTAAAAATACTACATAGTTGTACAAGTAAATACTGAACGAAGTGAAAACAGTCGAAAGGCGAATTGACGGCGGCCTAATGAGATTAATTAATTTGACAAAATGGACGTCTTTGTGCCTCTTGTGTGTCAATGACAAATCCCGACGGTTTTGTTTGTAGTAGAGCATGTAATGCAGTCTACTTTTATTATTTTATTGTGTTTGCAACGTCATCACCTGGTTGGACCCAGTAACTGGTATTTTTATTGCTATGATTAGCGATATAGACGATACAAATATTTGGAGTTCAATTAGTGAAGGCTAATCGAAAAGTATCGTAATGTCAGTAACGTCAAAAACAAAAGTTAAAAAAAATAATGACTGATTTACTGAAAACCAAATAATGGTGCATAGCACAATATCAAAATAGCAACTTTTACTCAAAATCTAATTAAAAAATAAAAGTTAAAAACATGCAAGCCAAAAAACAGTAAAATAATTGATTGATAATATGAATGAGATCTAGTTGGAGACCAGAATCTGGCAGAATAGAAATCTATCATTTTTGTTGAACGGAGCAGGTTTCACGCAGCTCTGCTATCCTTTTCAATATGTTCATTTTGTTGTGTATCACAATACTCCCAATGGTTTTCTGAATGTCATTACTTTGTTTGATATCTTTCTTTTAGAAGAATCATTAGTTTTAGTCTAAATGACCAGACTATAACAAAACAACAAGTTCAAATATTTAAACTATGATATTGATACTGTTACGAGATAACAATTTGCCAACAGTATCAAAGTATCATTACGCTAAATTGCTATCAATTCAACGACCTCCTCTGATTGGCTGGCCAGACCGGCATCCATTAGAATCGATGTTATTAGCCAATAGAGCTCCGGTTCACGTGACAACGATTGGGTTAAATTCAATGAGTATGAAGTGATATTTCGCGAAGATTTTGCTGTTGTTAGACTCGTTTCCATGGTCCATTGTGTTTAAGGATCTTCTTTGTCAGATTTTCAAAGTGCGATTTGGGGAGCTTTCTTCTAGTATTCCAGTTCTGTAAGGCAGCGAGGATTGTGGCCTACAAACAAGGGAAGTTAGGGGTGCTGTTCCCTCTCGTGTTTTGACCCAAAAAGTCGAGAAGTTTTAAACTTTTTTTATTGGACTTTGTACCGCTCTTAGTTATCACCGTACAATTGCCGCATTGGTAGAGCAAGACCCGCATGTAAACTTCATTTGTTCTTTGATTATACCTAGAATTCATACTCTTAATCACCCTCCATAGTCAACTCGCTCTAGACTGTCTTCCATATTTTATCAACTTGTCGCTCCCTACCCCACTAGGCCGACGCTCTAGCCTACAATCATCATCTCCCTAGCCTTTCCAAATACGTTGGGGTCGGCTTCCAGCCTAACTGGATTCAGCTGGATACCAGTGTTAGCGACTGCTTATGAGACCTTCACTGAGCGACACGATACCCCTTAGTTAGACTGGTCAAACTTTCTGGCTTCTGACTACCCGTAACGACTAGTAAATTACATCATTGAACAATATTTATGTTAATTATAGAACCGTCATTATGTATATTACCTTAATAGGTTTATCACAAAACGAGCATAAAAAGGTTAAGTTTATTATAGTGTATTAATATTCCTGTAATGCACAAGTGTGATTCAATCTCTATTGACTTAACTGGAGCCTAGTTTATTTTAGGGGTCCGCATTGAATAAGTTATTCAACTCTAGTAAATTCAAATTCTAATATTTGTCAACTGGGTACAAAATTACGAAGTATTTTTATGTGGCACGAATCACGATACGCACTTTGTCGGTTTTAATAGTTTAATCAATTAGGATTAATTTCAGGACTTCAGTAGCAGTTCAACACTAAAGCTGTTTGTCATAGTACACAAAATTTTACTTTACAAACAGTATTGTTATTGTAAATAGTAGTGAGTATGATAATCGTATACTTATGTATTTAATTATGGCCCATTACACATAATTATGTAAGTAAGTACGTTAGTTAGTCATTAAAAGGACAACGACTTGTTATGGAATAGGGATGACGACAGCATTAAAAAAATGGCATTCTGTTTAGTCCGTCTGATAGATTGGTCGAAAATACGGGACACGTATTTTTTGCTTGATCGAATTAATAAAAAAATGCAAAGATAAAGAGCAACAAAGTTCCGGAGTGGGGGCTTTTGACGTCACCGTCCTACAAAAATTGTATCAGATCGTGACGTCATGCGCAACTTCAACGCACTGTATCGGCTAAATTCCTTGTTTTCGAGAAAAAATAAAAAATACGTGTCTAAAGTTTTTTATAATGTATCTGACAGACTAATTACTTTTTTTTTGTCGTCTCGCCTATTGAATAAAATAAAATAAGAAGTCACTACTTACATGTCGTGTAGCAAATAAACTGTATCTAGCTTAGAATAAAGTATAAAATCAGAAAATAACTTTAATTTCTATCTTCAACGGATAGGTAACTAACCAGCAATTGTTTTTAATTGTTTCATTTAAATCACATAAATGGCATGCCTTTTAAGTTTTGCCATTTGAAGGAAAAAACGCAACTAGAACCATACAGTTGTTTATTGTTTTTCAAAGTATAAGGCCCGAGTCACACCGGAATGGCAGCGGCCGGCAGCGGCGCGGCGAGCACCTTCAATGTGAAATAATTTTAAACTTTAACTACATACTTTAAAGACTATTATCGCTTGAAAAGCTTAAAAAGGTCGCGGGGCCGCCAGCGGCTGCCAGCGGCCGCCCGCGGCGCCGCGAGCGGCCGCGCGCCTCTTGTTTCTAGCGACGCTGGCGGCCGCCGGCGGCCTCGCGGCGCCGCGGGCCCCCGCTGCCGGCCGCTGCCATTCCGGTGTGACTCGGGCCTTAGCGACGTAGTTTAATAGACATTCGCATAGGCTCGAATCAGTTTATAAATGTTTATTACACTCCAAAGGAGCCTGGTTTGAAAGCTACGACTGTTTCTTCACCGGACTGAAACCTTTGACCACAACGATTTTTCTCAATTTTAGTAAATGTAAAGAAATCGTTAGTGCGCTGTTTTGGGTATGGTCAAGATTTTTTACGTTTTTCTGCTTCATACTTAATTGTTTGATAAGCGCTTTGCGAGCTTGCGTTGGCGTGATGATGCATCGCTTTTGGACAGATTTCCGAAGTTCAGCGATGGATGACCCATGGAAAACAAACTATGGTATACCGATCTGCATGCGGCGACTTTCTTCCTTGAAGTGCTTCTGGAGCGAATAGCTTTGGTTCGTTTTGGTAGACCCAGATTTTAGATTGCTGTTTAAAATCAGGATCTTAGGCATAGATCTAAGATTCGTCACTACTGATGATGTCGTGGACGAAAATTGACTGTCCTCAGTTGAACCTTTCAAGAGTTTTCTTACACCATCTGACGGGAGGTGGTGATGTGGTGACTTTTGATCGTCGGTTAGGCAATGCGACAACCCAACAGAAAAATAGCTTTCTCCCACCAAGTCTATATAGCTGTTCCTAAAATGTCCAATAATGCCCCTATCTTTCGATATGCTACATTTTGAACGTCGAGATTTTGTTGTTTCTCAGCGAAGATATTTTTCTCAGTGAAGGCGTATTTTAGACATCCTTCATGGGACCCACCACTAGGGCTGGTATATCGACGCTAAAATTCTAAATATCAGCATTCAACGGTCCGTAGAGATTGGTTTTCATCCAGGAACAGAGATAATGGTGCTGATTCTCTTGTTCATAAACTTAACTAAATATAAATTAAGTGCATCTTTCTCTTTTTATTTCTTAAAGAAAAGGATAGGAGATATAATTTAGTTTAATCTTGTCAGTTTAATCCTTTCAATAAAAAAAAAGACTTTTATAAAATAGGTCCACGTAAATATTCGACTTATATACATTATAAAAAAATGCAGGACATAGAAACTCACTTTTAATTGACATTCCAAAGTCAAAATGTATATAAAAATATACATTTTGACTTTTAAGGCTGCCCACTCACATGCTGTTTGCCGCCGGCTCTAACCGGGCGTTTGTGCTAGGAAACCAAATTTCATTGAATTTCAAAATTTGTCGTGTGTGTGTGCGTCGCACTGGTCGTAGCCGCCACACACAGCGTACAGCGGCTTGACCCGCCCGGCGGCATCGGCAGTGTCGCCGGCTTGTGTGTAGGAGCCTTAAAACTCGGTTATAGACCGCACAGTCATGTCCATCCAAAAACCTGCCTAATCCTTTGAAGAATTGAGCTTCATTTGGCACAAACTATAGGAACATTATTGCTTCTAAAAATCGGAGTGAAATACTTTGGCAGTTGGCACAGACGGCGAGAGATCGCGTGGCGCGATGCGTGCTCGCATTGTTTTGTGCGAGTGTATCACTTGTTTGGGCATAAACAGCTGTTGATCTGGGCTCCAGAAAGACCAGATGCCATTTTCTTTTTGTGGGAATCCTTAAGAGTAAATCTTTTAGCTAGGGCCAAGCTAGGCAGATTTTGTATGATAAGAAAGAAAAACAATTACATATAGAGAGCCTCTCCACCACTGTCTGGTTACCATGGTACAAGCTCTGCTTAGTTTGGGATCAGATGACCGTGTGTAAGTTGTCCGAGGATATTAATTTATTAAATAATTTCCCCAAATAAGGTGCGGCGGGGCTATTCCGACGATAAAAAGCAGTGCTTTTACTTTGAATCCTCACTACGCCGTTTCGGAAAACAATTCTAACAAATAAAGGAATACATTTAAGAAAACGTCGATTTCAGAATTGTATTTATATATTGCTGTTGTAAATAATGGACAAATAGGGTATTAAAATAGCGATTTTATTCGAGATTCTGAAAATCGACGGTTTTACCCCGCCGCGGGGTATTTACGACGTTTCCAAATATCTTCTATAATAAAAAAGGTACAAATATGAAACACAGTGCAAGATACAGTTTGAAACAGTATATGTATATGCTATTTTGAACTCAGTTTCAAAATCTTATTAATCTTATTCTCAAAATTAAATGATAACTGACAGTTCTCCGTCATTGATAACAAGGGAAATATACTGACGTCAGTGTTTCACACCTCCTTATGATTTTAACACCACAAATGCGTGTATCATCTGTAATTTTTTTTTCAAGAAATTATGATCGTTATGTAGTTGATTTACTGGCGATAATTGCGTCAGGTGTCTGACCGTACTCGTTATTTAACGTGTCTACATAATTTGGGTCAGATATCGATGATTTATACTTCAGTACCAGCTTTTGCCCGCGACTCCGTTCTCGTTCCTGGGGAATTTCCGGGATGAAAACTATCCTATGTCCGTTCTCGGGTCTCAGACTACATCTGTACCAAATTTTAATCAAATCGGTGGTTTAGGCGTGAAGAAGAAACAGACAGACAGAGTTACTTTCGCATTTATAATATTAATATGGATTGTACTAGCGACCCGCCCTAGCTTCGCACTGGTGTTACAAATCTATTTTCTACTATATTATACATGTATTAGTAAATTTAAACCATCTTCATAAATCATTTTTCTATTAAAAAAACGCTTCAAAATCCGTAGTGTAGTTTTAAAGATCAAAGCAACTTTGTTTTATAGTAAACATACCTACATATTACTCAATACACAATATCTTGCTTTACCATAAGTGTTATAGGTCGTAACAATATAAATGAGATCATTATGGACCCTGTAGGGCACAGCAAAACATAGAAACAGGAGATTCAAAGCTTTTAGTTAAAATAAAAAATACATAATATGTATAATAATACAAAAAAAAATGAGATCATAAATATCACTTAGACACTTATTTCTAAAGTTTATACAATATTATTTTAATTTATCTTAAATATTTCCATGAAAACATTATATTTATCCTTGTTGTTGGTATTGTTATATTAGTTATTTATATTATTATTTCTCACTTAAAAGAAATACTGTAAATAGTATGTATTTATACTTACTTTTATTTACACAAGGATTTCAGCTAACCTATAAAATAAAAAAAAAACCCTTTGTGTATTGGCTTGCGCTTTGCTAGTTTTTATTTTTATAATATAAGTAAAAAATGACCCAAAAATCGCAACGATAAAATTTAATCGTGCGAACTTAGCCTTAGAACGGCATCGGCAGTAGATTTCATTAATCACGGTTCACGCAAGACAAATCGCGAAACTCCTGCACACCCACAGACAAACCCTCACACACACGCACACGCACACATACTCACATAAATAGTGTTGTCTGTTTTGATAACTCGTACTGCCGGCAAAGTCCGATTGCATCACATACCAACGTTGATTGGAGAGAATTTTTCTCGTGAATGAGATGTAACATTGGTGCTGATTCAGTGCATCTTTCTCTTTCCTTTTAATTAAGAAAAGGACAGAAGATCAAATATTAGTTAAGTCCTGTCAAATTTAGACACTGCATAGATAATTAAGACGCAATTTAAAAACATGGCGTCTAAATATACGTCAATTTTCATCAGGCGCTGTCTAATTTGACAGGATTAAACAAAAATGTATCTTCTGTTCTTTTCTTTAAGAAATGGAAAGAGAAAGATGCACTTAACTTAAATTTACGTTAGTGCACAAGAGAATCGGCACCATTGTCTGGTTGATGTAAAAAGGAAAGGAGATCGACTGAATAATATTACGACAATACGAGCATTAAAAGGCACCCTGGTAGATAAGGTTGGAAAAAGAACGGTAGGCCTTTGTCCGGCAGAGGAACACACTATTACTCCTTCGAACACACGTGATTCGAGACACAATAGAAAGACAATAGCAGCCCGACAGCCGGCTGTCGCTTGGTCGTCGAAAGGTTGGACAAATAAAAAATTCTAGACGCCCATTAAGCTACAAAGTTCCAAACAGAAGGAGCCATTGGAGAAGAACAAGTAAAAATTCAACAGATTACTCCTACTGTTTTATAATCTGAGGATTAAGCCCCGTATTCATGGTAAACATTTTGTTTAGCAACATGGTTGCATAAACATGTTGACGAGTTGCTGTCATCATATTACGGGCAACACTTGTGTTGCGGTGTTGATCACGCCATACTGCAGAGTTGACGCCCGGCGAGCGACAACATCAGTTGATCAACAGTTGCTAAACAAATGTTTACCATGAATACAGGGTTTAACTCTTTTAAAAGCAACACTTTAAATTTCTTGTGAAGTGTTTTTAATCTTTTTCGATCTATTTTAATTGTTTTCACCGAATTACCGATGTATCGGCCTCGAGCACAAACGGGAGTAAACATGGAAAGGTGATGAAGTAACCGAAAATGAAGTATTTTGAAGAACGATATTGGTTGTTAAACAACGGTCTACTGGACATAATTATGTACAAAATCTACTTTACTTCCTAATGAATCTATAGCACAATTAATCCAGTTGATCGAGTATCCACGACACTTACTAACAGTAAGCCTTTTGTAAAGTCCGAAAAACAAACTACTCATAACAATAACACTAAAGAGGCACCGTGGTCAAAGTTTTTAATTAAATTTAATAAGACCTTGCCAAATTGCTCCCAAAGAAAAATATATAGGAAACCGTTTCACTTTTATTTAATATTAGCTTCTGCCCGCTGCTTCGCTCGCGTTAGAAAGAGACAAAAAGTAGCCTATGTTACTCTCCATCCCTTCAACTATCTCCACTTAAAAAATCACGTCAATCCGTCGCTCCGTTTTGCCGTGAAAGAAAGACAAACAGACAGACAGACAGACACACTTTCCCATTTATAATATTAGTATTGTTAACAACTACGTCCATTTAAGAGAATTGTTGTCAATATTTTGTGGACTGGCAACACCGTAGCCGGCCATATTGGGCAGTTTGGACAGGTCTTGTCATTCGAGACGAACGAACAGCGGCGTTTGATTGTAATTTGTTAATTATTGGAAAACTATTATAAATCTGGTGTTAATTGTATTTGAAGTAAAACCAGTGATTAAAAGTATTGTTATCACAAAGCAGTTATTTAATTTGATCACCGGACAGGAGTATTTTACAGTCAGAAGTGGTAAGATAAACACGCTTCAACAAAAGGCTTGAAAGGTATGTTCTTTGGGACGTAACTCGTCCAATCCTGCTTCAATGTACGAAACATATTCTACATAAAGGTAAAATACAGTGTATATCATGTAATGTACAGTTTTGTTAAAACACCATCTTTTTATACCCGTACGTGGCGCTGTAGCTTTCCGCCAATAGATGGTGTTGTATAATTTAGTTTGATTACTCGCCACTATTTATATGTAGAAGGCGTAATTCCAGACAATACGCAAATTAGTAAATACTTTACTATAAACTCATGAACTTTGAAATCGAATCATCTGCATCTTTAACCTTTATTACCTAACTAGTTATTATTTAATATCGGGTTACATGCATGCACCTTGTACTTAGCTAGTAACAACCAAGCAAGCAACTGTAAGCAATTGTTATGGCATATGAACTACTGGAAATGTTTTGTTTACAAGTTGCAACCGAATTAAAAAATATAGTATAAACAAAAGGGTGAACATTTAAATATATATTAGGCAACTATGTTCCCTGTTAATTGGTTTGAAAAGTTAAGCAGAAATTAAAACTTTAACCGGCTCACTTTACCTACCTATACCTACCTATGATTAGGATGCTTAGTAAATTAAGCATAGTTTGAATACATACCATGATTCGGTCAGATGAGAACGTATAGGTCTTCTTAATAAGCTAAATAATTATGAAATCAAATTAGAAGACTGCAAGAACATTAATTATCAAATAGACACTCAGCGCTTGCAGTCTGAAATACAGGAGCTTAATGACTCACTGAAATCACTGTACAGTAAATATGTTACTTCACAAAATCAAATAAAAGAATCGGAATCAGAACTTTATTTGCTAAGAGAGTAGGTACAGGTATAGGATGTTATACAAATTAATAAGATCGGCTACAGTCTACCTTACGGTGTGCAAATTATTATATAGATTAAAATATGTTAACATGTCACCTAAACAAAACAGAGATTATTAACAATTAAGATTATTGCCTAAGTTAAATAATTTTGCATACAATATATATATATAATTATAATGTCAACAAAACAAGTGAGAAATTATATATACTGGCAGCCAATGAGTTAGTAGATGTGTGCACTTGCACTGAAGACAGGGTAAACACCATCTTTCTAAGCAATTCTCAGTATTCTTGTCAAAGGGAGTTTAGCCCTGTAAGGCTTCAGCCTGAAACATCAGAGGACCTTGTTTGATTGCTGTGAGTATTGAGGGCTGTATCCCTAGTCAAGATATGTCTTTTCAAATATCAAATGTACTAAAATTATTTTGTGTGCATTTCCTTATTTTAACAATTTATCAAAAAGACAAAATAATTATATTCATATGCTGAATGGGCATGTGCATTTCCTAGTTAGTCACTATAGTGACAAGCTTGTATATTTTGACACCAACAGTTTTGTTGAAAAATTAAGGTAGACAAGGAATACAGTGTATCTGCCTATTAAATTTAGACAATAAATAGCAAGGTTATTAGCGTTTATTATTCGCTCAGACATGGGTACTATGTCGAAGTCATGTATAATTAACACCACAATAGTTAGTAATAGTACTAATCATAAAATTGTGGCCACAAACGAATGTAGCACTGAAGCTATAAATATTTTTTCAAATCATCTAAACTGGACTGTAAGACAATAGAAGGTCCACATAACAATAGTATAACCATGGCTACAATCAACGAGGTACCTTTTAGCTAAAAAGTTAAGATGCAAAGCCATCAGAATACCTTAACGTTGTTTCATCAAAACATACAAGGTATATCTTCAAAATTATTATAAATCGAATTATTTAAAAAAAAAAAAAAACCAAGTTCGACATTGTGTGTTTTACTGAACATTGGTTGAAGGATTGCCAAATGCCAATTAATTATGAAAGTTATAATGTAGGCAGTTGTTTTACCCGCAAGACTATGTTGCGTGGAGATTCTTTGATATTAATAAAAAAAAAAAAAATGTTTTAAATGTAAACAAAGGAATGACATATAATAAGCCTAACAATTAATCATTGTGTTGAACTGTCATGTGTCGAGCTGGATAAGTATGTACAGACCCCCTCAGAACTATTTCTTGTTTGAGTCTGTAATTCAAGATGTACTATCGAAACTGTAGTGTGTAATAAATCTCCAATTATTTGTGTATCAATTTAAATAGTATTAGGATGTTAAACCTTTTTTTAGTCATTTAATTTATCCAATGTTTTGATGGAATTGACTAGAGTAACTCCAACGTCTGCCACATTGTATCGACAACATTTTTTTGTGAGTGTGAATATATGGATAAAGCTATTGTGAATTATCTACCATCGGACCATAGTGGGCAAACGGCGTGTTTTAAATTTCAAATGCCAGTGCAACAAATCCAAATTCATTATAGACCAATGTCAACTGGCCAACTCGACAAATTCAATAGTGCCATAAATGAAAAATTAAGTGTTCTGCCTTGTAACAATGATGAAAATATATTGTATAATGACCTCTTTTCAATACAACTAGAATTTAATATTTTTGAAAAGAAGAAAAAATCTGCTCCAAGTTAATGTTCAGTAGCTGGGCAACAAAAGGAATTAGAAAACGTAGGGAAAAGCTGTTTGAGCTGTATGGCCTTAAACCCTATGGAAACACGGAGTCTTTTGACAAGTATGTTGCTACTTATTCAGAAACTTTTAGAAACACCTGCAAGGTAGCTAAGGCCCTACTCATAAGCGATTAGATTAAAGTAGACACTGACACTGCCCAGCATCTAATAAATAAATTTACATTTATGAGTCAGCACTATTTGTTCTTTCCAATCTGGATCTGTTTGAGTATCGTACGAGAAAGCGTCACGCAGATAAATTATGCGTTCCATCTTGTAAAACCGCTCTTCTTTCAAAAAGCTTCGTTTGGATGGGCCCAAAGATATTTAATAAGCTACCCTCAGTTATACGTAGTTCAAGTAATGCCAATTTATTTAAAAATAAACTTAAATCTTTCCTTATAGAAAAGGCTTATTTTTCAATTAAGGAGTACTTTGATGATAAATTGGAATGCAATTATTGTTAATAACAAATTAATTAATTAATAATGGCCCAAAAATAATTTAATCAAATTAATTTTAACATCTCAGTTTAATATGATTAAATTTGACTTTATTTAGATATCATGACTATTGAATTTGACTATTAGTAATGGATTGACTATAGCAATGTACTCTCTTAATTATTATTATTTATTTTATTTTACTGAAGATGACCATTATAATTATTCCCACTATGACACTGTTATAAAATTTCCGTGCTAAGCTGAATATGGTGAAACTATAAATGTGTTAAACATCTTCTGTAAACCTATATTACGCAAATAAATGATTGGTTGATTGGTAGCAGACGATAAAATTAAGACGGTTTGAAAAGTCATAAATAACGAAACTAAAAAAAAAAAGAACGTAACACTGAGTTAACATTAGAGACATCACATGATTCCAACTTTGACATAGACGTAGCGTTAGTAGTTTCTTCACTAATATACCGGCAAAAACTACAGAAGCTTTGAATTACTCATTCGAGGTTTCAATTGATTATTTAAAAACTAACGTTCCTGTCTGTCCGGTTATATTTCAATTTAAACACATAAACCCCGTGATAGTTATAAAAGCTTTCCGACAGATCAAAGTAAAATCCACTGAAGATCTATGGGGATGTCAATTAAAGTTTGCACGTCTATAATCGAGACAATAACTCTATACTTAGCTTTTCTATTTTTAATATGTGCTTAATCTGGGAATAAGGACTTTCCATGATCACGGAAGAGTGGTTGTGATCAAGAAGAAGAATCTGGGAATACTCCTTCCCAGATTTAATGAAATTTAGTAAGGTTATACCACTTTTGATGTGAAACATCTATAGCCGCACGTAAAACAAATTTCTGGCGTGGCAGAAACCAAGATGGCGGCTAACATTTTTCAAAATTTCGCTATATGATGGTGTATATATGCAGTCACAGTCTTGTTACAAAATAATATCGATGTTTAACATCTGCCAGGCGTCCCGTGACGGCTCATTTTTTAAATCTGGGGACAGTAAAGATGCCAATGATTATAGACCCGTATCTGTATTACCGGCTCTAAGCAAGGGGTTTGAGAAGGTCATGCTTAATCAAATGCTCATTCATTTTAACACAAATAAAATTTTACATGATAAACAGTTAGGACGTTGCACA
This sequence comes from Athetis lepigone, assembly GCA_033675125.1. Classification (NCBI taxonomy): domain Eukaryota; kingdom Metazoa; phylum Arthropoda; class Insecta; order Lepidoptera; family Noctuidae; genus Athetis; species Athetis lepigone. The sequence goes on from CM066234.1 coordinate 12,676,888, forward strand.
ACCGACGCTGGTGTTACTTTATTAAAACCCATATACCGCATGGGAAGAAGCACATGATGATCATCGATGATCTTCTGCGACCTTTCCAAAGCATTACAACACATTAATTTTAAAACTGGAAAATTACGGACTGGGCAAACTTGCGCTAAGTTTAGTAAACTCATATTTGAATAACAGTCTGCAAAAAGTTCAGATAAATGGGATAAATCCAGATGGCTTAAAGGTAGAAATGGGGGTTTCACAAGGGTCTATAATAGGTCCCTTTCTCTTTCTAGTGTGCATAAATGACCTCCCTCATTTATTAAGTTAGTAAAAATAAAGAGAATAAGCAGAGCGATAAGGATGGCTTCATTAAGGTAGAGAAGAAGAAGAAAAAGAAGCCACCTTGTCAGAACCAGTGCGGCACCGCGCTGGTTCACATGGTACATTCTGCTGCGTCCAGCAATACCCACGACGCAGCTGTATGTTTCGAGGCTACATCATTCCACGAAGGTTGAGGAAATTGTGGAATATGTACGTGTGAAGACCAACTGGACTTTGAGGGTTGTGCAGTTAGAGTCGCGCCATAATACTGGTTTGGGTCGTTCGTGGTGCGGGTGTCGACTGGTCATTTGGAGACCTTCCTCAAGGGAGAGTTTTGGCCGAGGGGTGTCGTGTGTCGACGTTATCGTGGAGGTATGCCGACCTCGCGGCGAGGCACGGCGCCGTCACTTCGTGTGCAGTGGTTTTACAGTTTCTTTATGTATTAGTTTATGATTTTTTAAGTATTTGTGTATTTTTCTATGGGCCTCAGTTGCCTGATTATGAAGGTTATTATATAACATATATATTAAAAAGCCAACTACAAATGGTGTTACTTGCTGATGACACATCTTTAATTTTTAAAAGTGAATAGGCAGGCCAATAATCTTGGTCAATAAATAACAATAATAGTCAATAAATAACGCGTTACTTCAAGTGCACAATTGGTTCACGGCCAATAATTTAGTAGTAAAGGGAAAAAAAAAACTAATTGCATTAGATTTTCTTTGCCAAATGTTAGAAGCAATGATGGTGACATAGTATTGAACTGAGAGAAAATGGAATTCGTCAATGAAACGGTTTTCCTAATGATCACGCTTGACTCAAGGTTACTATGGAGTCCTCACTTAACATCTCTCGCAGGACGCCTAAGTTCGGCAGCTATATGCTATTATGAAAATCCGACAATATACTGATGTAGACACCACGAAGTTAGTTTACTTTAGTTATTTTCACAGTGTTATGTCTTACGGGATTTTACTATGGGGACGAGCTGCAGACATCAAGTCTATTTTTATTCTGCAGAAAAGAGCGGTCAGAGCCATTTACAATCTTTGTATGCGCGATTTTCTAAGGGACCTTTTTAAGAAAATTAACATAATGACGGTACCATGTCAATACATTTATGAAAACATAATGTATGTTAAAAAAATCTCCATCTTTTTGGTAAAAGAGGCGATAGACACAATTATAGTACAAGAAATAAGGACCAATAAGTTCAACCCGGTTTTAGGCTGGCTATGGTAGATTCTACCTTTATGAGATACTGTTTAAAGTGGTACAATAAAATACCTCCCCACATCATTCAATTAACCGAAAGTAAATTTAAATCATATTATATAAAACGCACATTATGTAGTCGAGCTTATTATAAATTAGAGAATTACATAAATGGTTAAAATGCTTGGCTGACTGCTGGTCCTGCTCCACAACTGCTTAATTGATAAGCATTTGGAACTTTTGTTGAAGATGCTGAAGATTATAAACTACAAAAATAATAGTACTGTAGACTGTACCTATCGAGTCACAGTGTTTGTTTCATATAAATTTACATAGCATTCAATATGAGCACTATGTACTTTATAGTAGTTATTTTAACCCATTTACTGTCTGTCTGTCATTGACTGAATGTACTCTGGCAGTTGGGAGCTTGTCATTCTCACTCAAATGTCTCACTGATGGTGGCGTGTGTGTTGGATCATTTGGTTCCCTTCAAAATGGTTGAGGTATTTGGTGCTGTGCTGATCCATGCGTCATGTTCGTGAACGGGCGCTGCCTACTGAGACTGTTTATCTCTTAACTGGCACTGTTATTTTATAAATTGTTTTGTTTTTTTACATATATTAACAACCCCGAGTGGAGGAGGCCGGCACCTAGATGATCGAGGTGAGCGGTGCCCACCTGGGTAAAGTTGGAGGTCAATGAGTGAGTGGAGGAGGCCGAGACCCGATGGGGTGAGCGGTGCCCACCTAGTTAATTGTGTAAAGGAGGCCGAGATCCAATGGGATGAGCGGTGCTTACACTAACCTAACCTTTTGAGTGGAGGAGGCCGAGACCCGATGGGGTGAGCGGTGCCCACTATGTTAATTGTGTAAAGGAGGCCGAGATCCAATAGGATGAGCGGTGCTTACACTAATTCAGGATCAACCCCGAGTGAGTCACATGAGGCAATAATTATGAAATTGTTCAGTTAGTTTCAATGTGTGATGTGAGATAGACTTAACGTGAATTAAAACATAAAAAAAAGAGTGATTTAAGCGATTTAGTGATTTATCAATTGGTTATATTATTGTCTTAACTAACTTATTAAGTTGCAAATTATCATCCATGTTATTAAATTCTGTAAATCAAAAGGAAAGTAAGTTGTGAATGATGTGAATTAAAACATAAAAAAAAAGAGTCTGATTTAAGCGATTTAGTGATTTATCAATTGGTTATATTATTGTCTTAACTAACTTATTAAGTTGAAAATTATCATCCATGTTATTAAATTCTGTAAATCAAAAGAAAAGTAAGTTGAGAATTGTGAATGACGTGAATTAAAACAAAAAAAAAGAAGAGTCTGATTTTTAAGCGATTTAGTGATTTATCAATTGGTTATTATTATTGTCTTAACTAACTTACTAAGTTGAAAATTATCATCCATGTTATTAAATTCTGTATGTAAATCAAAAGAAAAGTAAGTTGTGAATGACTTAATGAACCCGAATTCTAATAATATGTATTTACCTAATATTCATTTTGTTTTTATCAAAAATGGAATTGTAATTATTTGGCATAAGTTAGTATGTGGACATACTAAGCCCCGAATGGCCGGACCTGTTGGGTATATGGAATGGGGTCATTCCAACTTCAGGATGGCCGACTGTTAACAACTACGTCCATTTAAGAGAATTGTTGTCAATATTTTGTGGACTGGCAACACCGTAGCCGGCCATATTGGGCAGTTTGGACAGGTCTTGTCATTCGAGACGAACGAACAGCGGCGTTTGATTGTAATTTGTTAATTATTGGAAAACTATTATAAATCTGGTGTTAATTGTATTTGAAGTAAAACCAGTGATTAAAAGTATTGTTATCACAAAGCAGTTATTTAATTTGATCACCGGACAGGAGTATTTTACAGTATGGATAGCGTAACATTTAAGAAATAGCCGGCCTGGCTAGAAGCCAAACATAATATTGTATTTAAATTCACTACGCATAATCGCCTTAAATATAGAGGTAGTTGAAATAAATAAACAGAAGGACCATTTTAAATGATGACAAAGCATTTACGATAAAGGTTAAAGGAAGAAGACTGGCAACTGCAAGCCGGACTAGTTAATAAAGTAAGTTACTTTAAAAGGAACAGCAGAAATAAACATTCTGTCTTTTTAGGGTTCCGTAGCCAAATGGCAAAAACGGAACCCTTATAGATTCGTCATGTCTGTCTGTCTGACCGTCTGTCTGTCTGTCCGTCCGTATGTCACAGCCATTTTTTTCCGAAACTATAAGAGCTATACTGTTGAAACTTGCTGAGTGGGTGTATTCTGTGAACAGCATTAAGATTCTGATACAAAAATAGAAAATAATTAAAAAAAATTGGGGGTCCCCGTACATAGAACTTAAACTCAAAATTTTTTTTTCATCATACCCATATGTGTGGGGTATCTATGGATAGGTCTTCAAAAATGATATTGAGGCTTCTAATATCATTTTTCTCTAAACTGAATAGTTTGCGCGAGAGACACTTTCAAAGTGGTAAAATGTTGGTCCCCCCCTGTAACTTCCAAAACAAGAGTATGATAAATCAAAAAAAATATATGATGTACATTACCGTGTAAACTTCCACCGAAAATTGGTTTGAGCGAAATCTAGTAAAAAGTTTTTTTTAATACGTCATAAACCGTATATCGTAATTTACCTTTCATTCAATCAACTCAAATATAACAAGAACTTTGTATTATGTTACTTGCTGTTACGGAACCCTTCATGAGCGAGTCCGACTCGCACTTGGCCGGTTTTTTATTGATTTCTCAATCTTCAGTCCTTCATTATTACGCAATTGACGGCGCGGCGCCTCGATAGAAAAAGTTCGACGCCTCAACGCAATTGATTGTTAAAGAAAAGTGACAGCTGTCAACTTGACAACTCAAAGCCCGCCAAAAACAATAGATATACGTAAGATTGACCAGATCTTTGTACTCGTTTGACAGGAAAATGTCTAGCGGGGACAGCTAGTCCATTTGTAACAAGGTGTTCTCCTTTTAGGCAATAAACCAATCAGGTAAAGTATTGTCGTTTATGTAGCTCAGGGCTGTCCAAACAAAGGCCCGCGGGCCACATGCGGCCCGCGGCTTGTTTTCATGCGGCCCGCGACACACATTTTAATCTCAAAATAGTTTTGGACACAAATAGTTTGGATAATATTATTCGTTGTCAAAATATGTACTTACTCAATACTTGGTATAATTTATTTATCTTTAGTCTTGCAACATTCCATTCGCATGTACTTAAAAGTGAAGCTTATTTTACTATTAAAATAAATGAAAAATAAAAATTTCGGCTTGAAAATGGGATCGATGAAGGGCAGCACTTATTTAAGTGAAAGTGCATTCAACAATGAATTTTTTAAAATCCAAGTATAGATCTTCACTGTCAGATAAATCGCTTCTTAATGCAATGCGCCTGGCAACAACGAATGTTGACGTGGATATCGATACTATTGTTAAAGATAAATTAACGAAAAATCAATAAATTACCCTGTATTTTATTTACTTGACAACTGAAAATATTTTTATGGCCCTCCAGCTTTTGTATGAAATTTAATTAGCCCACGAAGGTGTATAGTTTGGACAGCCCTGATGTAGCTTAATGTTTTTGGTCTGTTGAAGGTTTCTTCTAGCTTCCTAACTCCAACCTCGCACTTGACCTACTTGTACCATTCGATTTCAACTAGAACCTAATGTTGTACAAGTGACATTTAACACTGTAACAAAGTTACAACTTCAAAGAAACATTGCACCGACCTTATCTTGTACTGTAACGTGATATAATCGCAAATACACTTATTACGTAGGTCAGCTTAATGACAATATAAGTCATTCAAACCGTCAGAAGTTGGATTTAGAATTAGGTGAACTTTTTTGAGGTTGCCAAATAAATATTTAAAAGACATCAGTCTTTACTTCGATATTCAGTTAATTACGGTAAAACCGGATACCAACCCTAGCAAAACTAGGTTGAAGAAAAGGCAAGGCGAGTATTACAAACGTTTCATGTATCATATCAGCTTTTCCAGGTGCAGTGACCAAAAAGTTAATGCCATCGTCCTGCTGTTGGAAGACTTAAGCCCCGTATTCATAGTAAACATTTTGTTTAGCAACATGGTTGCATAAACATGTTGACGAGTTGCTGTCATCATATTACGGGCAACACTTGTGTTGCGGTGTTGATCACGCCATACTGCAGAGTTGACGCCCGGCGAGCGACAACATCAGTTGATCTCAAAGACTATAGGTTGATCTACAGTTGCTAAACAAATGTTTACAATGAATACGGGGCTTTAGACAACTGTTATTTTCGTAGTAAAAGGCACTGTGTATGTTGAGCTGTATGAGGAACAGAGCGTAGAGTTCCTCATATTCCAATAAAACGGGAGGATCTGCCGACCAAAAGGGTGGACACCATTTCTGGTGGACTTCTGCCCGACGGTTCTACAGTTCAAGTCGGGATTTAGGATGTCAATTATAGTTCGCATGTTGGACTGTAGCGTCGTATTTGTAATGCATGTAACAAAACAGGGCTCTAGGAGATACTTAAAATTCAATTGTAAAGTTTAAAACGTGCCCATCATTATCTCAGAAACTAGGCTCTCAAGATTCATCACTATGATGGCAACAACATGCCAGATTTGGGAATTCTTACAGTCATATATCTCCAGTTTTATTATTATGTTCATTTCTAGAGCTGACACGTGTATCATCTACAATGTCGCCCCTAGATCATTATCTAAAAATTAATGGTGCACATCACGAAAACACTGAATGTTTGAGTGTACTTAGTGAGTGTACTTTGTTTAATCTGTCATTCTACCAGACATTATATAAGAATAGCTTGGAATGGATATATTGGATTCTGTAAAAGACAAAATATGGATAGAAAGGAATTGGATTCTGAAACAACTCATATAGGAATTATTTGTTTAACTAAGAAACCCTACTTAGAACATTGAAAAATTAAATATGAATGCTGTATCAAATAAATACGAGCCAAGCTTGACGGACTGCGAACCTGTCTGTTACGCAATCCAGTCAATCCACTACTTCATAAAACGTTTACTGGAAAAAGTATTAGGATTTCACTACTTCTGTATTTCGTGTCAGGTTTTTTTTCGTGTTCGTCTGTGTAAATTTCAGGAGTAAACAGGTAATTAAATGGCCGTCGAGGCGCATCCGATAGTCCTGATATTGCATTCCTCCATAGGATAGGGTCACAGCTTACCACCAGGAGGACCGAATGCTTTTTCGCCACTATACTTGTAAAGAAAAAAAAATCGGATTAATTAATGGGAATCTTCTTTATTTTTCTTTGTACCATTATACTTCCTGTTTATTCACGGTCGGTTGCCGGTATAGCGCTGATAACTTCTAAATTATAACGAATCTAAACTTTTTAGACTACTACCAGGCGTCCGTCACTCGCTCAAGGCCACGCGTTTTATGCCTACCGCTTCGCGTATCGTCGACGGTACAACGAACATCGGGCTGTCGCGCGCTCGGCTGAGTGCTCGCGCGTCACGGGTACAGCGCAGACTATCAAAATGCCGAAACCACGTAATTATTGTGTGATTATTGTGCAATTCCCCTGTTTCTCAATTCTCCTGTTTCCCTTTTGATTATTTATTATAATTATTCACGCGGTTTTGGATATTTTCGACACTAAAATATAATAATCGGGAATTCAAGAAACGAAAAATATGCATCAGTCATTTTATTGAACTAAAAAATATTTGATCAACAAATAAAAAAATAATAGTTTTTCTAAAACATTCGTTTTATTACCATTATCATCATACGTATAACCCTAGCACATTTACTGGATGGCACGCACACACGTTAGTCGCGCGGCGGGCAAAAGAATCTCAACTCTCGTTGTGCGTATTTATGGTACATTTCTCCTCGCTGCAAACAGCTGGTATTATTATTATGATTTTGTAGGCTATTATAGCGTAGGTATTTTAGTTTTTGTATTGGAGTGAAGTATCTGTTACGTAGTAACTATTTATTATTCTGTGCTACTACAGCAAATGATTACTATTTTAGCCGTAATAAACTGATATTTTGTGACTTTTATAAGTATATTCTCTAAGTTTGTCTGAGACTTAGGTGAAGAAACCTCAACTTTTAAGAAATTTTCATTCTACTTTAAGCAAGTGGTAGTATAATAATGCTCATGCCTTCTCTGCATGAGATACGCCCGGCTGTATGAGAATAAAATTATAAGCTGCTATTATTAATCTTAGCATCATCATACCATTGCATATTATCAACATTGGCATGATAACAGTTTGTACGCCTACTTGAGACAATTCGGATATGCTATCGGTTATTGTCGCAGAAAACCTACACCTACACCGGAATAATATACCTACACTTGTATCTTGATGCTGATGAAGAATTTTGAATAAATTATACTCTGGTGCGTTGTCCTCTGATAATATCGATGGATGAAAGTTAGCGATGAAGTTGCTAGACAAATAACACACCATAAATAATACATGTTGTATTAGCCTTCAAGTAATTGTATAAGGAATTTATTTGTAATAACCCATATAAATTAATTAATTAATTAGTTAACTTGGCTTTATTTTTATTTCCAGTAACGTACGGTCTCCAAAGGTGATATGTATCCATGCGCGCACACTACGAAACTACAATTTACTGTTCAAACATTTCTGCTCATAATCAGTATAGCACTCATTGACAAAACCACGCACACATCGCAAATATAGAATACGATCACACCCATGAAGCATATCTTAATTTCGCTCATGATACTAACGTTCTCGTAGCGCAATAAATAAGCATTTAACCCGAGACGTGGAATGGTTCGAGTTCGAACCACACGATATCGTTTGTTCTTTTTAATTTTGTAAAAATGTTTTATCTATTTAAAACAGCACATTGAACAAAAAAGATCACTTTTTGAAATAAACATCTTATTTTTATTTAGAAAATTAAAACAACATTACAATTTTACTTGTTTTATTAATAAATACAACAATAATTATGTTTATAAAGAAACATTCAATTATTTGTTTTTATACAATTATAATAAACAATGGACGGAGTGAATAACCATGTCACTAGATAAAAATATAATAATTATTTTTGATCCAGTAACAATAACATCACTCACATTCCACTACCGCCGACTTATTTTACATGTTTTTATAGATATATAATGCTGTTACATTGAAAGTTAGAATAAAACTACGATGTTTGAAGTTATATACTAAGTAATGCTGTTACATTGAAAGTTAGAATAAAACTACGATGTTTGAAGTTATATACTAAGGTACGGGCGCCGATGATGGCCCGCTTAGTATTTGAAAGCTTTTAAAACCATTAGGTTAAGGTAAATAAAGGAAAACCATACATAAAAGTGTAATTTATTTATTTGAGAATTAAAATAACATAAATTATACGCCTCTTCTAGTGTTATACATAAAAATAATAGTACTTCAAAAAACTTTGGAAATGGGCCATCTTAAGAAGTTGGTCGCTTATGAAGGCCCGAAACATACCAATTGAAATATTTCCTTTAGCAATATTTTATGATTATTATTTTCTAGTATTCATCAAAAAATGCAGTCTCAATTAAAGTCTATTAAGAAAAAGTAAAAAACTAACTCAAAAATTGGCTTTGGGCCATCTTAAATCTACCAAAACTAAAAATTTCTATAAAAGCGACACAAAAACATCTATATCATTAAAAATCACAATTGTAGAGATGAAGCAAAAGAATTAATAACAAAATAAAAATAAATCAGTTCTTTCTTTTGACATATTTTTTTTTACCTTCTTGTACGTGGGCTATCTTAGGAATAATAAAAATTATAAACTATTCAAGGGCTGCCTTTAGTTGAGATTCAGTCCAATCTCCTCGCCGTTTTTTAGTTGGTGGCTCCATTTTGGTGTTAAGTACCTACGTCAACAAATATACCAAAAGTAAAATAACAATCATTTACAAATACAGAAATGATAACAAGCACTAGCAGGTATACCAATCGCTTTACAATAATTAGTAGGTGTGCCACTCTTTTTATAGTCGATACGCGTAACAGTATAACCGTGTTGATACATTTTTATCGGAAAAACAAATGAGAGTTTACGATATAATTTTATAATATTAAGAAAAATATTATTCAATAGTCGTAAAAAGGCCCGGGCCATGTTCAGGAAATATGTAGTGGGCCATGATAGGAAAGTTATCAGACTTCAGTAAAAACTAGTAAAAATACACGAAAAAACAATTAATTAATAAAATTTACACGTAGATCAATGTAACATAAGTTAATATGAAGTCTTATTAGTCAAAACAAATGAATTTGCTGTATATTCAACAAATATTAAAAAAAAATTACTCACTTAAGTTATAACACGCGCGCCGTCTCGTCACTTCACAAGGAACTGTCATCACCTCTCAAAATGGCGTCGCGCATACAATAAAAAACACATGCATTTTGGTCTATGGTCACTGTGACCTATACCCGCCATATTTGAAATGGTTGGGATAACGTTAAGTGTAAACTTTTAAAAGTGGGCTATGTTGGGAAACGGGCCATCTTCGGGCACACTACCCTATTTTAATTAAATTGTTACTGTGTAGTTGTTGTTGTTCTGTGAAATTTAAATCGCCAATACAATGAAGTATAAAATGTTGTTTACTATAAGTCGGCGGAGACTTTTGTTATCATATAAAAGAATCTAAATACATTTTACATTTCAAGTATTTTTTTTTTATAAAATCATGGGTGCTCCTTCGCTGTCTATGACGAGTTGCAATCGCCTGCTCATACTGGCAACCATATTGTTACAAAATTAAATGTTACTACCACGTAACGACTCCCAAGTCAAAGTTACTACGTCATCCAGATTAGACTTAGTTCTAACTTGAGAAGGGTCCCAGTTCAGCACCATTTGACCCCACAAATTTTCTATGAGGTTTAAATCTGGACTCTTAGCAGGCGACGGTTTACTTCACCTTTATTAGCGTGACGATGCACAGTCGAACAGTTTTTCTCTGCAAAAAATAAATATAAGTATTAGAAACCTCCTACATTATTTATAATAAGAAAAAAAAAAACATAATATAAATAAAGATATGGGAATATATTTGTTTACTTTAGTGATTATACTTATATAACTATTTGTATTATTTCTATTTTCGTAAGTTATGTTATACGATATAATGTAAATGCAATTTATTTATATTCATTTACAATGCAGTCTAGGGTCGAAAAAGAGGAACGCGGGCCGCGGGTTGTCTACCACTGATTTATATTATAATAACATACTTTAGAAAAATATCGAAATCACTTATTATACCTATTAAATATGAATAATAAGTTAAAAATAAATATTAATAATAATAAGATATATGTAAAAACTATTATATTATTATTCGTTAACTAATTACATTATTAATATCATCGATACTCACCGATATCATTGCCTTGCAATTTCACTATTAGAAATGTTTTGCTCATGCAAAACAATAATCTGAGCTTTTTGCAATATTGTTACATGATACTGGTCAAAGTTAAACAAAATCGTAATAGTGTAGGTAAGCAAAGAAGGAGTTGGGTGTAGTTGCTTATGCAGACTAACTTTACTTATATTCACAATTAAACGTAAGAACATTTATTCGTAAGTGGGTAGTTTACTACTAAACTGGCAAATAATCCATACTAATATTATAAATGGGAAAGTGTGTCTGTCTGTCTGTCTGTCTGTCTGTCTGTTTGTCTTTCTTTCACGGCAAAACGGAGCGACGGATTGACGTGATTTTTTAAATGGAGATAGTTGAAGGGATGGAGAGTAACATAGGCTACTTTTTGTCTCTAAAATTGCGAGAAAGATAGAGTAAAACAACAATTCCATTTTCCCATATAAAAGTTGTCCATGTTCTGTTGGATGTCGTTGTCATAGTAACCGGCAAATCAAGTGTCAAAACAGTTACAACCATAGAGGTTACAACCCGTCAAACCTGACACAAATAAGTAATGTTTAATTGTTTTCAAAATACGAATGGAATCATTTTCATAAATCCAAATCATGCAAATAAAAGCCATTTAATACGGTTTGAAATAACAAAAAGGCGTGTAATATGCTGTAAAAAATAATACTGTAACAGCTTTTCTTATTTCCAACGTACAAAAATAATATTAAGATAAAAAAATATTTAGATTTAAAATATTTACTAGCCTTCGCCCGCGGCTTCGCCCGCGTGGATGTCGAACTTCTACCTACTATTTTAACCCTTTAGGGCTATTTTTTATATTCTTCACAAAGAATAAACCCTCCAAGTTTATTGTATTTAGTTAGTTATTGTTATATATTAACAAACACGTTGATATCAGGCAGTGAGTTTACTATTATATACATACTAGATGACCCGGTGAACTTCGTATCACTTACCTATTAATGTAAACAAAATTTATTTAAACCATATCACCTTTATTTATAAAAGATTTGTATCGATTTCCCCCCCCCCCCCACATTATCACAATCTAGATTCACGTGTATATGAGTGGCCTAATAGTTGTTTAGTAATCTGGCAATACTGTCATTGTCGCTGTCACCTAACTTTTGAAGAAAAGATCGTTGAAGGAAATGTTATGAAATGGGCTTTTAGTTTAAAAAAAAAAAGTCCAGGATGGCCATACAAAAACAAAAAAAATATTAAAAGCACCATTATTTAATCAATACATCAATACATATAATAAAATCATTATATAATAAAATCAATCCATACTAATATTATAAATGGGTAAGTGTGTCTGTCTGTCTGTCTGTCTGTATGTTTGTCTTTCTTTCACGGCAAAACGGCAAAACGGAGCGACGAATTGACGTGATTTTTTTAAGTGGAGATAGTTGAAGGGATGGAGAGTAACATAGGCTACTTTTTGTCTCTTTCTAACGCGAGCGAAGCCGCGGGCAAAAGCTAGTTTTAAATAAGCGAACATCTTGTTACTTGGTGTCTCAAACCGGTCCGAAACATCATTTTATTTAGTAAGTATAGTCCCCATCACTTAAACTAGAAATTAGAAATCTCAAAAAGAACATCTTATTCAACCTGTGGTTCGAACTCGGACTCCGTCTCACGGAAGGTGAATCAGTCTTGCGTTCCGCTAACACAACTGTTGAGATCGTGCTTGAAATTATGTTCTGCTATAATAAATGGGTCGGACCGCACGACATGATGGTGTGTGTAAATGTCATTGTGTGAATAGTTTGAACAGTAACATTGAAGTTTCGTAGTATGAGTTGGTTACATATCTCCTTTGGAGACTGTACGTAACACAATGGTAACAGGAGGAACGATGGAGTTTAGTATTGGGTGGAGAAAAGAATGCCTCTTAATCTTCCATTCTTTCTGAATGGCGGGTCACGGTTATCCATCAGGATTTCTTGGTGGGTATCCAGGAGAGTTAGTATCAATGAAGAAAAATAGGATTTCATATCATATACATAGGATCATTGTCATTATCTCCTTAGCCTTTTCCCAACTATGTCGGTGTCGGCTTCCAGCCTAACCGGAACCCTAAAGGATCATTGTGTGTGTCAAAAAATAGAAAAATGGCTAAAACACAGCTTGATGCGAGTTCAGGAATTCGTGAGACAAATAACTGTACCTTTCAGTAAATAACTGCAAGTTTCAGCGGATCATTACAAAAAATACACTGCACGTACAGATAAGGGAGTACTAAAGCCAGACAGTTTGGGATTATGCCAGATCAAACTTATCTTTAAAATCAACTATAAAGTATCTTTCGCATACAAGATTGTCGTTCAGAAATAAAAAACTTGTTGTCTTACTTTTTTGAATCGACCTGTTAGGAAGACATTTTTTTATCGGCATCAGTAATGAAATGAAATTAAATCGTTTATTATGCAAGTAGGATCTTAAAACCACTTTTAAAGTCATATTTTTTGTGCTAGTTGGAGCCGGCATTTCCTAACTGGACTACCTCTGAGAAGAAACGCCGAAACAAACTCAGGGATCATCGTCTCTTTTAAAGTCCAGACAATTGCAATATATTTGTGTAACTTGCATTTTTTTTTTTTTTAGTGAATGGTAAATCATCAAATGACTGCTCCCGTCCTGGGTGCGGCGGGAGGGCGTGTCAGACTTTTACTGACTAAAACCCACTCATGTTCCTTCGATTGCCCTTTATGTTCCAGGGTCACGGTAACTATTATAAACATTCCGCAACTTGTGTAACATGCATCAGCATATCCTAAGAGAAAACTATGGCTTGAGATTATTAAACAAAAGTTTTGCTAATTATCCTCATTTATTTATTTAAACCGTCCACTTACTGGCTTACAGTGAGTACCAAGACTTCAGTAACCTAGTTAATTAAGATATACACAACTTTAATAATATAAGAACAAATCTGAAAGAATAAGAACAAACAAATAAGAAAAAAAAATGTCAAAAAATAATAATAATAAAATAATGCAACAATAAGGTCAAATAAATATTTTCTTACTCTATCGTAAACGAAGTAGACAATGGAGTTTATTACTAGCTTTTGCCCTCGACTTCGCCAGCACGATGATCGGATTAAATCATTATTTAATCTTCGGTCGTTTTGTTTTTGCCTGTTTTTTTGACGTTGGCCCAAGAGAAAATAATCCTGACGCGTGGGCGCGTTCACAAGCATATAAACTAACACACACAAATAACAAAGTAAATTAAATTAAAAGAAATCAAGGTTTAACTGCTCGAATAAGTCCACTGATCGATCTACGAAACAGCGCGGATGAAAATGACACGACGAAATAAAATCTTTGGCGAGGTCAAGCACAAGCCTTCCGTTTTTTTTTTTTAGATTACTGTTCATTATTAGACCTTAAAATCCTTGTTCATTATTAACTTACCATTCAACTGATGTACCAGTCAAAACCCGCACGAAAGCTAAAAGGCCGATACGAGTATTTGGCAGGTGCCACATGTGGTTAAAATTGTAAACGAATTACAAATTATAATATTAAAACTTATTGATTTTCTACAATTTGCATAACAATATCACCATGTCGTACCACATAGTTTAAAATTTATCGACAGTTAACAATCTCGCGAAATAATTATATGTATAGGGTGACTAGTAATTAGTGTACGATACTTAAACACGTGATTGTGCTCATGATAATCAACAACTTTTACTATTGGAATAAACCTGAAATCGCGAAAAAAAATCTACCGTTCAGTACATCTATGTTTGCCTAATGTACTGAACAGCTGATATCTTTTTCGCCATTTCGGCTTTGCTCCCATATTTAAAATTGTTTGTTATCATGAGCATAATCAGGTGTTTAAGTATCGTACACTAATTACCAGTCACCCTATATAAAGATTATAGAGAATATCAACGTCAGGCACTTAACAAAAATGTTAAGCTGAACTTTCATTTGGTTCAAACTGCACGTCGCATTGGTCGTATCGATAAAAATGTTTTTGTGTATGATGATAGCAAGATTTACGAAGACCGCTAGAAACCGCAGCTCCATCCAGTTTATAACCACCCAAAGATACTAGTTTTCCAAGAAATAAGACTTTCTCAACATCTTAGTGGAAAACGAGAAAACAGCTCCAAGGTTTGCCCAGATCGTAATTTAACTTACAACATAGTAGCTACTGGTTAACTCAGTTAGATGCCACGTCGCTTGTTTGGCTACAACACATTCCAAATACAGATTTTTTATTATCTTTTATGTAAACATTACAAGACAATCACGCCGTGGCCATAACTATTTAGTAATCTGTGCCGTGGCGACAAAAAATCTATACATATAATAAAATTCTAAAAGGTCGGTGTCTGTACATGGAAGATAAATAAGAAAAACTTTATTAGGGGAACTTTATATACGCAATAGAACCCAAAACAATGATTTTTAGAATTTTTGTCTGTTTGTCTGTATGTCTGTTTGTCTGTTTGTCTGTACGTTTGTTCAGGCTAATCTCAGAAACGGCTTAACCTAATTGAATGCGGTTTTCATTAATACGTTGCGGTTTTCTGGGATTAACATTTAATCTTTGTTTTGCATTAATCGGTAAATAAATAAAAAAGTTATGTCAATCTAAAGAATCGCATCAGCACATCAATCAATCAAATCAATCAAAAAATAAAATATTGTATACATCCTCACCATTCTAAATTATTTTTTATTCAAGTCTGTTTCAACACCTACTAATTACTTTTTGAATTACTCAAATCGGACATTTCATTCAAAAAATATTAAACCCAAAGCGCAACCACAGTCTAAAAATCATACAGTCGTCCAACGAAGACGTCTAGACAGGGCAATCGTGCGGGGTTTGAGGGGCGAGACGCGGGTAAGCCGATCCCAAACTGCGAACAAAACGATGTTGGTAGTTTGGGGGTATACCGCCGTTTACCCGAATTTTATTTGCCCTAATTTCATTTGCCATAATAGTCAACAGCCATAATATCATATGACATAATACTCATTTGCCCTACTCTCATTTGCCATATTAGTCACGTGCCAGAATCATTGTTTCCCATAAAGTCACTTGCCATAACATCATTTGCCATAATCATTGTAAGCCATAATTATCACATGTCCTAATTATCACATGCCATAATTATGATATGCCATAACATAATTTGCCATCGACATTGGGTGTATAACGGTTGTTTATATCAAGAGAAATTGGATGCAATTGGGACTTTAGGGCACCCCGACTCGGACAGGTTAGGTTAGAAGGGGATGGCGGGGTCGTGTGAGCGAGCGAAGCGAGCGAATAGACCCCGCCATCCCCTTCGTGGTTATTTTTTTATAAACCACACAGAAGTAGGAGCCCCGCGAAGCGGGGCTCCGTCGACCTAGCCCACCATCAACCATGCACAGAAAAAAAAACCATTACGGGGCTTAAATATTTGTCTAATACTTGTTATGCCATATAAATATTATGACATTTAAATATTATGTCTAATAATTATTATGGCACATAAAAATAGGGCAAACAATACTTATGGCATTCGTATATTATGGTATCTAAAATTCGGGCAATTAAAAGTATGTCATATGTCTTTTAGGGCAAATGAAACATTCGGGCAAATGAAATTCGGGAAAATGATGATTATGGCATATAATCTTCGGGCAAACAATAGACAACCGTAGTTTGGGATCTATCATTCAGGGCTAACGCGTGTTTCTTTTTTATATGTTATTTAAAAATGGTGCATACGACGTGTGCTGTGAGTGATTGCAAGTCTTCATCTCAACTAAATAAAGATTTGCGGTTTCATCAGCTTCCACGCACAGAAAAAAGGTAAATAAATCTGTTTTGTTATTGAGTGAATAAATAATTTTATTTTTGTAATGTCGTGCCACGCTAAAAACATGGCCGACCGGCGGACGGTAAAAATAATTAAAAATAATAGATAATCGCATAGTGCATCATGTGTTTGGAAATCCTAATAATATTATAAATGTGAAAGCGTTTGTTTGTTTGTTCCGTGTCAAGATGGTGGACTTTTTAATTATTTACTAAGGGTGAATTTCGAGATAGCGGACGTAATTTTTTTATAATTTGATATGGGTGTCAATTTTGAGTATAATTGGGGTGCTTGTTACGAAAAAGCCATCCTTTTTGAAATCCAAGATGGCGGACGTGATTTTTTTATAATTTGATATGGGTGTCAATTTTGAGTATAATTGGGGTGCTTGTTAAAAATAAACTCGTAATGAACACTGATAAAATTGCTACGATTGGGAGAAAAATAAAAACTGGTAAATAATTCTAGTAGACCATTAAAAGTTATTAGACATTTGATCGCATTTGTGGACGAAATACTTAATTATTTGGGTATAGAGTTAAATCCAAGTTTGTGGGGGTTGCTGCAAGTAACCCTTGACCCACGGCCGCCATCTTGGAATAAGGCATAGAAATGTTTTTTCTGCAGCAAGCTATTCGAGAACTGTCTTAAAAGACTCTATATTTTTTAACCTTTAGGCGACCAAGCGACTGCCGGCTGTCGTGCTTCTATTGTCTTTCAATTGTGTCTAGAATAAAATGTGTTTGAAGGTTTAAAGGAAGAATTTTCGATCCCCATTAACCGATTTCCAAAAATATGTAAGACCAAAAAAGTATCATTTTAATGGACTATTAAGCAGTCATCTTCAGCGTTTAAAACACTATAATTAGTAAAATAATGAATGCCACGCGTGATAACTAATTACTGATAATTGGTTTAGTCGTTTAGGAGTCAGTATATTCGTAGACGGACACACTGATAATGTAATAAACTTAGATGTTAGTGCCGAAAGGAGATCCTGAATGGAGAAAGTGGTTTGGAAAACAATTTGGAGATGAGAGAGAGAGCAAATACTTGGAGTTGGAGACCTGAGAAGACCTAATATTGTGGGCTTTTTTTAATGTGGGGAAATCCTCATGGCCTATCGCCCGTCTGGGCAAGACGTAAGGGTGTGCCGGACTCTTACCGGCTAAAACCACCACGGTGTTCCTCGGCCGACCTTTGGGCGGTACGGGATTCGCTCGCGCATTAGACCTGTTATTTATATTTCTATGAGGTAGACAAATACATACATAATGTTTTAATTTGAGTAATAATTTAAAAATTTAATTCTTATGAAACTAAAAATTTAAGTTTGTTTGTTCTAATTTATGTATATTGTATTTTATTTTTTGGTTTGACTTAATTGTATTTTCTAATTTGTTTTGATCTTGATCAACAATAATTTTCTAATTGTTTTAATTAACCTGTATTTTCTTTTTCTCTTGCACAACTGCTTGTTCGTATATAACTGGTCTGAAAAAATTGTATTTGGTTCTTATGTCACTTTTTGTTTTTTATAATATGTTATCGTTAACTTAATGGTCTACGCATGATGTGGATTCCTGTAAGTGAGGAAACACATGGCATGGTTGTGTTTGTATATTTTTATGTATGTAATTGTGTATTTCTTGTTGGAATTCTTAATAAAATAAATAAATAATTATATTTTATATATATAGGTATATTTATGAATTAGAGAGTTCTAACGTGTTTATATCAAGGACTTCTGAATATTTGCGTTTTATAGCCCGTTTATCGAGAATGGTTAAAGGCAATATAAAATCAAGTTATGACTCAGGGAAGAGGTGCAGAAAGCAAAGACGTAAAGCGGAATGGAATTCCCTGCCGGCGTCTGTGTTCCCAAATGCATATAACCCGGATGTATTCAAGAGAAGAGTGCATAGGCATCTTTTGGGTGAGCTCGCTCCATCGTAGGCCCCGTCTATGCCCTCGTGCTAGTCTGGGACCCAGAGTAAGCCCATATGTAATAAAAAAAAAAAAGCGGGTGAAAGCGCGGAATACGGGTATACACTATACAGCTTAAGTTGGTGATGTTAGATGCGGAAGGTTGCAGCCCGAAAAAAAATTATTAAACTTATTGATAAACCTAGTTTATTAAAAATTGGAAAAAAAAACAAAATCCAAAGTATTTATTTCACTTAGACCATTTACAGGCACTTATAAATTCAAAGCGTCATCGTCAGTCGGTTCGTCAGAAAGTTGAAGCTAAGTTACTTGTTCCAAAACGTAGGTTGAATTCTATGGAGAAGAACAAGCAAGAAATTCCATGGACACTCTTATATAGTGGTGTTCAGAAATGGCTAGTCAATTGCTATTCCTAAAGCTTCAAAAAGATGTGACTCTCAAGTAAAGTAAGGAATAAACGTTAATCAATGAGGTCTTTCACCGTCTCGAGTCGTCGAGATAAAAGTCCGCAAAGTATTACTTATTGAATATTGATTACCAGTTATAAACAATTATTAGGTACCTAGATTAAGACGACGCTGACATATCAAGGCAGTGGTCTCTTTAGAAGAATATAAAGAAGACTATGATAGGACGATGATCGAGCCTAAGGGACTTCGCACACTTGTTCAGCTCCATTCGCGTTTCGCTAAACGATTTTGGTCAGACTCAACCGCTGGTCTTAGAGACTTGAAACTTGCAGGGTGTGTTCTTATTAAAGATACTATATCCACTAAGGATTTTTTGGAAATTCCAACCCCAAACGGTTATAATATAAGTTTCGATATCCACGTGGGCGAAGCGGCGGGCAAAAGCTAGTTTTTGACTGATTGAATGATATTATATCAACGCCCAGCCCAAACCGCTGGCCCTAGAGATGAGAGTATGTTCTTTGTGAAGAGTATCCACTTAGAAAGAATTTTGGAAATTGGACCCCTAATGGGGTAAAATAAGAGATGGCGGATGTTTTTGGCGGGCAAAGTCGTAGGCAGACATTTTAAGGTCACTGAACCTGCATGATAGGTACTCGTTTTCCTTTTTGTGTGGGGAGGCACAGCCGCCACGACGGGGTAAAGGATTATTTGAGAATCGTTTAGGTATTCGCTGACTTCCGCCTTCCCCTAGTGTTAGAATCTTGTACGCCGTGCTCTATAAGGGTGTTACCACACCAATCGATCGATAGTCGATCGATGTCATCGATCGACATCGGTCGACGTTGATCGATTGGTGTGGTAGCTTTAATTGATCGACGGATACCGGTCGACTAACCAATCGATCGACGTCGATCTATCTTTTCTACTATCGATCGATGGCATCTATCCGCTATCGATCGATTGGTGTGGTAGAAACTAACGATCGACGTCAACTAATCCATTCTACCATCGATGGCATCAATCGACGATCGCTCGATTGGTGTGGTATGAATGAATGAATGAATGAATGAATGAAACTTTATTTGCTAGAATATAGGTCTGTTATACATGGTGACGACAATTTTGGAGTTTCACTATATTCGACATACATCAAGTCGTGCAAATATTTGTGACAATTGGGTCAAACAATACATATTTGAACATGCATTACATACACAAATAATAAAATAAAAAAATGGCGTTGTCTTATTAAATAGTCAATTAATTTCATATTGTGATTGAATACATAGGTAGGTACATCTATTAAAATTGTATAAATATTAAGTACAATTTATATACACCCTACGGTAACACCCTAAGTTTCCGCAGGGAAGTTTCAAGTCCGCCATTTTATGACATCTTCAACAAACATTGTTTTCTTCATCCAATTTACACAAAACCGTAATGAAGTACGTGTCATTCTGTCTTTGGTGAAAGTAGGCACCATGTGAACCACTGTTCAGCAGTTTTTGAGTTTATCACGTTCAATTGAACGAATGAAGACTGTTTTATATACCTAATACATAGGTATTAAAAACCGCGGGGAAAGCTAATAGTACTTAGTTTTCCCGCGGTTTCACCCGCTTTATGTTAGGCCTTTGGTTACTGCATCGCTCCCGTGACGGTGGGTCATGGCGTGATGTAATGTAGCCCATGCATGCGTAATTTTGATGTGATTTCTATAAAGTTTTCGCAAAATCCCTTTAGTAGGTTAGGTTTTTACGTAAGTTTTTACTACTTTCGCATATTTATAATATTACTACTTATTTTGATTTAATTTAGCATAGGTACCTACCTACGACCCGTACGACGTACGCACGAAATTGTTTCTTACTAACCTATAATAGTGGAAAAATTTCAATCAATTTTCGTAATTTCGCACCTATTGTGAACGTTTCGTACTTTTGATGAAAAAGACAAATAAACAGACAGAATAGAACGCTAATTATTTCATCAACTTTTGCGCAACGCTAGGTACCTATAAATTTTATAATATTAGGTATATATAGGTACTTATATATCAGATACCAAGATATTTAGTTAGGTCTCCGTTGCGGGTCGGGCGTTGTTATGCGACCCGCAAAGGAGGTCATTTTTGAAAGTAATTCTGTGCATAGAGGTCCCTATCAACCTTCCCTGACCAAAATATTTACACTTGCCCCTTAGATAAGTTCTGTTACAGGTCAAAAGTCGTCGTCACTTGACCATAAACAGGAGTTATATTTTCTATTTTTATCCTGTTCCCCAAAAACGGCGCGAAAGTTTAAAAAGGCGCACACAATAAAGTTAGATCACGTGCTTACTCTGATAATACTAAAAGAAAGTGAAGTTTAGTTTTGCACACATTACAGTACTTACATCCAACGATGGAATGTTTGCAAAATTGTGTAGACCAAAGATAAACAAGAGGTAAAACTGGGGGCTTTGCCAAGTCCAGTTGTCAGGGTCGCGGGCGTTCGAACTACGGTGAAATTGTTCCTCATCATGTGCTAAAAATATTCGTAATATAGACATTCGCCGCAGCGCATCACTGACTTGATAGACATGTTTATAATAAAAATGCCACTCACCTCTCAGTTATCGGCACTGCTTTCGACTTGAGCTCGTAGAACATGAAGTCCTGATGTTGCTGGGCAGCAGTCATCTCCTCCAAAACCTTTTGATCAACACTAAAATCTTTCGTGAGGAACGTCGCGAGATCGAATCCCATGTCGATCCCGGATTCATCCATTTTTAACGCAAAACACAAACACAAACTTTCACTAATAACACGCTGTACTACGGTACTTATCGGCACGTTAAAATCTCATAGTCATAAACGGAACGGATTATTTATTGTAGTATTATTTTGATGAAAATCACAACAGCATCCATCCTCCCAGCTGTCTACTTGTTGCTGTTGTAAAGTTTTATTATTTTGACGTGTGATGAAAGGAATGACTATTATTCTACAAAATTTAAATTGTCTCATTAAACATGCGAAAAGTTTGAATATTGTGGTCTTTGACAATGCATTGGGTTACTTTTGCTAAAGTATTTTGTGTAATGGCAATTGTCTTGCAAAAAAAAAAACAGAAGATAAGGACATATTTCAATCCTACACTTATCTTTCCTTGCTAAGGTAATTTCAAAAATCTTCTAAACTATTTAATTTCTGTAGTGATAATGATTATTCTTCGTTAAAACCTTACTTGATAAAATAAAGTTTTTGCTTATGGCTACTCAAGAACCACATGAAAGCAGGTTTGTTCGAAAACTAAATACAAACTATTTTGTTATGGTAAAATATTAAATATTTTATGATAAATTAACCACATATTTAGGAATAATAAATATTTCAACGTAGTTTTCATGGATAAGACTGAATAAATTTTTTATTCTAGCGGTTAACCGATGAATAATATTTTTTTTAAATGAATAATTTTATAATGGTTAGTTACGAGGTCAGCAGGCCAAATACTCAGTGTGACCATTTGTGAATAATTTCTACCT
The DNA here is from genome assembly GCA_033675125.1 of Athetis lepigone. Lineage (NCBI taxonomy): Eukaryota > Metazoa > Arthropoda > Insecta > Lepidoptera > Noctuidae > Athetis > Athetis lepigone. The sequence goes on from CM066234.1 coordinate 12,699,658, forward strand.
TTTGGCAAATTAGGCTTTAAAAATTTGTCTGTGGCAGATCATGATGTCAATTAACAAAATTGCGGATTTTAAAGATTTCATGATAATTCACTCTACCAACGTATACTTAACTATACTTATCGAACAGGGAAATCGTGTTTGTACTGCAGCTTTACACATATTTTTTTATTTTTAATTAAATGCGTCAGGATTATGAACTGTGATCAAACTCGAATTTGATTCAGAAATAAATATTATTTCGTTATTTAAAAAAAAGGTGGCTGATTTTTGCCCAATTTTTGTTTTTGTCAGATTTGTGTTTTATAAGATGGTCACACTGACTGCCATCCGCAAACAAATAGTTTGCCGGACACAAAATTTGATAAAAATAACCATTTGAAGGTGTTAAAAACCAAATAAAAACAGTAAAAATGTCGAAAGCTCACCCTCCAGAATTGAAGAAGTAAGTTTCCATGTAATATTCTATGAAAATCAAACGTTTTTGATATGGCGTCCCATGCTCGCCATTGATAACCTAAACAAAAGGCGGTTGTTTCGTTTTTGATAATTTGCCCATTCTGGCAGCCTGGCGTCTCTGGAGTTGATATACCTAATATGTAATTTATTTAAATACACACCTACATTTATCACCATACCCTACCTATTTAGAATGAGAGATACTACCAAACAAGTGCAGCCTGTCTATATTTTCAACACCTCATTTTGTCCATTGCCATTGTGAACCTTGCGTGCCAAAAGGTAGCCGACAGCTACTCAACCAACATAAATCTTATATTTACACAGTCATCAGATTGTTTCATAATAGAGAAATGTTGTCATACTTCTAAAAGTAACATTCTTCATAACTTTTTCAGGTTCATGGACAAGAAATTGTCAATCAAATTGAATGCTGGTCGTGCTGTGACCGGGGTGCTGCGAGGATTTGATCCCTTCATGAACCTAGTGTTGGATGAATCCGTAGAGGAATGCAAAGACGGTCAGCGGAATAACATTGGAATGGTGGTTAGTGTTATTTGATTTCAATTGTTAGTCTTACATTATTTCTCACTTGTGTGACATTACTATATTATGTGTACATAAGTATTACATTGCAGTAGTATGTTACCTTGTGGCAACATTATCGCCGAACATGTGAACTACAACTGACAATCCTGCATCGCGATGTATGAGTTATTGCCGACATTAGAATGTGTAAAACAATCCTGACTATAGCTGTCGGGCAGTAGCCCACCAGTCATAACACCCGTCTGGTCGGAGGATCCTCCCTTTTCTATGGAGGATGAGGGACTTTACATTCTGTCCTGATACCACCAAAACATTTAATCCTTCCAACACACATGATTTGAGACACAATAGAAAGACAATAGCAGCCCGACAGCCGGCTGTTGGTTGGTTGTTGAAAAGTTAACATTTCTTTCTACCTTGTGTTTAATCTTACTTGAAATGTCAGACTAAGAAGTCCTACTACCCTAAGCTTGTGTGTTTGATCAACATGTTTCACTAAAAAACAAGCTGTAGCAAAACATTGAATGCTCAAGTTTATCAGCACCTTAATTAGTGTGCCATTTTTATGTTTGAATGGCTCAAAATCTTTTTTAAAATCTGGGCTGGGCTAAGCGGGTTTAATTCATCTCCCAGCCTAGTTTCCTTTTTTCTTTAGTTTTATGATATTTATTCTCATTTAATCTGTCTTTCAAATGCTTGGACAACTGCTCCAATCCGTCCTGTAGTTCTAAATACTAGCGAGTGGAAGCAAACTTCACATTTATTACATTACCACCTAAATATTGACAAGTTAAATAGCCTTTTCCTAGACCTGTCGTTGGCAACCTGTGGCTGACAAATCACATGAGGCTCTTTGGATGTGAAGCTATGGGCTCTTTTAGTATAATTGTAGGCAAGAAAAAATTATGTGGCTCTTTAAAAATTTGCTAATTCACAATTTAACTCTTTCAACCCAAAAGGTCCTCTGTCCTGGACTGCTGAACCGTTTAATTTATGAAATTAATCAGACTTTGTTTTTACTTTTCAGGTTATCAGAGGAAACAGCATTGTCATGTTGGAGTCATTAGATAGAATATAGTACCTAATAGTTTCATTCCTTAAATTAAGTTAACATAGGAAAATAAAGTGTGAGATGTAAAATATTTTCATACAAAAACGTATGGAATATACTAAAAACTCCACATACACACTACCATGAAGATGAGAAACAATGTTGAAGGAAATACTTATAGGTTTTGTAAAATGTTTAAAGGGGTGAGAAAAAAAAATGTTCTGAAAGTTGTGCATAGTTCATCTGTTTTGTCTTATCCAAATGTGTGAGAAATTACAGAATAAGTTTTTTGCAAACAGTGTTTTATTTTTATTTACTGAGTATCTCACTTGACCAAAGGACATCATTCACTCCTCATACATTTTTGGTCCAAATTCGAAAGTGCCGGCGACCCCGAGCATGGACGTCATCACTTACTCAAACTATCGATCAGCGAGCCACACAGCCAGCCAGCAAAAATGGTTTTAACCGGTATCCTGACCACCTGCACTGACGCCTCCCTATTTCCTCATACCTCTAAAGAGCTGAATCTTTTGTTTTGGCAATTTATTTTACTAAAAATATGCGCGATTTTGAACTCAAATAAAACCAAGGGGAATGGTCCCACAGTTTTGGTGCCATAATAAAAAATGTTAAGAAGAACAAGGTCTAACAGAATATCGTCCCTGTAGAGCGAAAAATCATTAAGTCGAAAAAACCTATTTTGAGATAATGAGGTTTAAAGTTTTTAAAAATAGAAATTGTCATAACTTTGGCATGCAATGACATATCTCTTTAGTTTTTGTTTTGTTTTAAAGGACTTCAAATTAAATTAAAATAATACTAGCTACGACAAGCGAAAAACCAAAAGTTACTGAGAAAACCAATAAAACGCAAATTAATTATTTTTACTCTAGAAAATATCCGAGTTAGTTAGGAATTAGTTAATTTTCGCCCTTAGTTAGTGATTTTTCACTGAGTTCTAAACTATTTTTAAGAAAACCAACTGGAGTTAGGTAAATTGGAACTAACTGCAACGCGTACGAAATCTGCATTGTAAATAATCATTTTATACCTTAGGCACTACTGCTTGGCACTACCGGTAGTGTCATGGCAAATTTTGTTTTCCCACGACACTACCGGTAGTGCCACGGGTAAAAAAGAAGTTTCTGTGGCACTACAGTGGCCCTAGTAGTGGCACGGGAAAATTAATTTCCCTTGGCACGCGAGGTATCCTGCAATGCAAACTACTTAGAGCTTGTTCCAATTCATAATATCTACTGGCACTCGAGATAATGTTTACAAGTAGACAATGTCAATGTCATACATTATTTGCAATATTAAAATAAATGTATTATGCAATTCATACCTGCATATTTAAAATTACAAAGATATTGTTAAAAAAATTAATTACTTAATATTTATTTAAATGGAGGTCGACGATAGTGAACTTTTCTTTAGACAACATAAAGGCGGAACGGTTATTATACATTGTGATTATCAATATCATAAGCTCCGAGATTTCAAAAGTGGTTCAAGTATATGGCGTTGTTCAGCCTACAAAAAATCGAAATGTCCAGGAACAATAACAATCAAAGTAAGTCTTAGGTACCTATTACAGATTATTCATAGTAGTTATTTATTTATATTTTATCTCCTAATTTTATGGTTTATTTTTAGGGTAACAAATTAATCAAAACATCACAAAAAGTTCACACGTGTGAACATTCTGTCGGCAGGTCTATTGTTGCTAAAGAAATAGAAAATTTGAAGATTAAAGTAACAAAATCTGATAAACCAATCACTCAATTATACGATGAGACCTGTATTTCGTTTGAAAATAAGGGTTTGAATTTTGTGGCCTCACTACCCCCATTTTCAAGTGTGCAGCATTGTTTGTACGATATGAGGAACAAATCGCTGGGAGTTCTGAAAACAGTTTACCGAGATTTTGAAGAAGTTCAAATTCCAGTTGATTTCTGTGATTTTATTTTAGCAGACTATTATCACGAAGAGAGTCGAATTTTATTATTTTGTTCTCCGGACTGCAGACAAATGATAAGTGAAATCCGTGAATTTTTTGGGGATGCTACATTTAAAAGCTGCCCTCCACCATTTGGTGAGCTATACAGTATTCATGGGGACATCGGTAGCACGGTAGAAACTACAAACGTAATCCCCTTAATTTTTGCTTTATTACCAAATAAAAACCAAAAAACATACACAACCTTATACAACTTAATAAAATCGGCGCTACCAAATTGGTCTCCTGATATATTCCACTGCGATTTTGAGTTGGCAGCGATCAATGCGTTGACAGAAGTTTTCCCCGACATTCAACTGAAAGGCTGCTTTTACCATTGGTCAAGAGCCGTATGGAAAAAAGCTAAAGCAATAGGCTTTAATAAAAAAAAAGGTCACAAACGTATTACTGGACTAACAGCAGCCCTCCCTTTATTGCCGGAAGAAGAAATAATGCGTGGTTGGGAATATGTAAAAGCAGAAAGTCAAGACTTGGGCATGCAAAAGTTTATAAATTACGTAGAACGTTTCTGGTTAAAAAATAATATACGTAAAATGTTGAGTGTTTATGGTCTACGTCATAGAACCAACAATGCTATGGAGGGTTGGCACTCCAAAATTAATAAAATGGTCACGAAAGGTTCAATCACGTTACCACGATTGTTAAAACTCTTGAGGCAGGTCCAGAACACAAAGATGAAACGACAACAAACGAACAAGGGGTCAAAGCGGACTAAAATAGCTATAGATAATGACGATTATATTATGAACATTCTTCTTCAGTTTATCAACGGAGAATTATCGGTTGGGAATACGTTGGAGAAATTAAGATAGACATTTTCGGCGAGTAAATACGCATCTATGTTTTTTTTTTCATTTAATTAAGCTTAATACATAATATAGGTACACGATAAGTCACGAATATTTAAATCAACCGGATGGTAGTACCACGGGTAACTAAGTAGATCACGGGTAATTTTGTTATATGCGTCCAATGAGCCAATCAGAGAAGTAGCGTCATAGGAAAACAAAATTTGCCATGACACTACCGGTAGTGCCAAGCAGTAGTGCCTAAGGTATAAAATGTAAATAATACCTATCTTATGATTCTGAGGCTGGATGGCAAGTTTTGTTTTGATAATTATGTATATAATGAATGAAGCTATATTTATAAATTCAATCAAGTTTTATTAAAGTTATCTATGAAAATAAAAAGCATTCTAAACACTTAAATAAACATTATTATAATATTTGTACCTATGCCTGATATAGAGCATGTTGATACCTTACTTTAGTTGTTTTAAGATCCTTGTATTGCACACGTCTCAAGCAATTAAAAATATATTTTTATATTATAAAGATAATTCTACAAATTAAAAAATATGCAACTTAATGCACCAAAAACATTAAACAACTTAAATCAGTCCACTACTTCGTCTTCTCCATCCTCTGTAACGTCTGGCTCCAAAATTCTGTCAATTACGTCTTCACGGCGGCAGCACCGGCACAGCACGTAGGTGGGATGGTGCAAGAGTATCGGCACACGTAGCGCCCACACTAAAGGCCTACCCATCTTCCATGGGAAAAAAGACATACCGTCCCGTCTCTTGCCATCGTCAAGTCATCGTCATCGTGCCAAACCTTTGGGTTCTAATACAGCTGGAAGGCCGACGTCAACAAGAGCACGTCAAATGATGTCATTAATATTCGCGTGCCACGCTATACGGCCCGCGCTCCGGCTGCACGACAACCATGGTGTCGTGTCAGTCAAGGCCGCTGACAGCTTTCCCACAGTGACAACGATGCGGAGAACAACAGGACGCCGCTGAAGCCAAAGACCCGACTCCCACCTGCCCACAGCCTGTAAGCCCGCCCGCTCAACAGAAGTAGCAGACGTGGAAAGTAAATTATTCGGAACTACTCTGCAAGGTGCCAATGGCATCCCCACGTCTCTGGGAATATGGGTTGCCGGGCGGATCAGTACCTGGGCAAGCATTTTTCCAGGCCTCTATAGCCTCGACTAAGTACGGCACATCAAAATTGACCAGTATATGGGCAAATATTCCTGATCAATTCCTTAGTGCCGTGAACCGAGGTTATAAAAGCTGGCAGACTAATACTAGAAAGCGGACGCCGCGGTCCCCCATGCGGGATTGGAATCGATCCTTGGGCTCGGGCTCGGTCGTACATTGCCAAAATTTTAAACTTAGGTTAAAGTTCGAAGGATAATTTGGTCCATTTTTTCTTAAATGTCATTATGTTTCCAAATAGGCGAAGCGCGAACAAAATATGTCAATTTAGGGCCGAAACAGCAGTAACGAATTATAGTCGAATGCATTTCAATTTGTAATAGTATTTCCGAAGTGTCATTATAATTAAGTATTTTATCCTCAACAAAGTTGGAAAAGGCATCCTTGAAGATTGGGGACCCAAGGAGATGAAGAGAGTTTTTTTTGGTAATTTTGAAATTAGGGGCTATTGTGTTCAATTTGGAAAGAGTTGTTTGTCTGTCAGTATTGTCACTCATAAATAATTCACATTAAAAAGGTTAAGACCCTGGGTGTCACCACTACAGCAACGGTCGCCTGGAGGACACGGTCGAGCATATGGTGGAGGTGTGCGCCGCATGGGCGAACCATAGCCGTGTCCTCGCAGAGGCGATCGGCGGCGGTGACCTCTCGCGTCCGGCGCTGGTTCAGGCCATGTTCCGGGGCGAGACTGAATGGGAAGCCAACGCCTCCTTCTGCGAAGCAGTTATGCTGGAGAAGGAAGCGACGACGCGCGTGAGGTAGCATCAAGCCTCACGTTCCGGACAGGGACGCAGGCGTAGACGTCGAGAGTCGCAAGACGACTACCGGGCACCGTAGGCGCGGGTCTACGAACGGCGAGCGATGGGTAGCTCGCCGCCCGACTAGGACCAGGCCCGTGTCGACAGTGCGTTTTGTTCCACGTGCGCCTCAAAGAGCAGTCAGCACTTGAGGGGCCTTCTAGGGCCAATGCCTGCCGAGGTTGCGGAATAGTTATAATAGTTACCGTAGCCCCGGAATATAAAAACAACCGAAGGAACATGAGTGGGTTTCAGTCAGAAAGTACCAGATGAATTTAGAATTTAGTTGTCGAATTATAGGATGCATTGCCAGACTGAGAATCACTGGCCCACGAGGATCACCTTGCTGACAGCCAACAGCGGATTCCAAAAGGTTATCACGAAATAATAATTTTGAAGGATGTCTATAGCAATGCCCAAGGAAACTAAAAATTTGGGGAAGTTCTTTTTTAACTTTTCTATTTTCGTTGTATAAGATTGAAAGTAGTTTTATTTTAAAGTTACTGTAATACACGGTCAGACATTAGGACTCAGCACTAAATGCTAAGATTTTTTTTGTACAAAAAATAACACCTTTGAATTATCATATATAATTTAATAAATCAATAAGAAACTTTGCCAGACTCTTCGTATCAAACCATCTTGGCTTACATCAGTGCCGTGATTCCGCGAATAAAGTCACCACGTGCCCCGTTCGGCCCTCTAGCGGCGACAAAATCACTAACTCGCGTGCGATATGTACCTAACTGTAACGATTCTCGTCAAAGTAATATAAATAATAACTAAAACATTTTAAGTAGTATTCACAATAGATGTTTTACTCATTTTTTATTAGAGAACAAATCAATATATTGATATAATGATTTTTCACTTTGTTAATATTTTACAAAATCATTATTAAGCAGCAAAAAATGAGCAGTAACTATTTCGACTTAGTTAATTTTCGCTTTCGGGAGTTTTGGCAAAGCGCTAAATTTAAAAACTCACTAATTCATTTTAGTGATTTTAGCTCACCTAATGGCCTAAGTATGCATTGAAAATTGAATAGAAAAAATAATTAAATCGTTTTAGTTTTGAGCTACGTAAGTTTTTAGAAAACGTAAATTAATTATCTAAATTAGTTATTTCTCTCTTTTTGTTGTGGCGTCCAAAGGATAGATTTACTTACTTTTCACATTTCGTAAATCGGAAACTACTGCACCTACAAAAGTGATGGTTTGACAGATATTTAGAGGAAAAAAATTCGGTTTTAATGACATCGATAACTCATTTTTGCCATTTGTCGACTTAGTGAGTTTTCGATCTACGGGGACGATATACAGGGTGTCCCACGGCTATGCCACATGGATGGAAAGTATCATAAATCTTGTAGATAGAAGATTTTACTGAAAGAAGACATTATTTGAATTTTAAAAACAATTTAAATTGCATTCATAGATTTTTAAATAATTAAATGGTTGGGCCGGGAATCGAACTTGTTCCCCGAGAAAAAATAATCAACCTGTAGTTTTATCATACCGATCGAAAGGTTTCATCATGAGGATTATTTTTTGCTAAATAACATAGTGTCACAAATAAAAAGAAAACCGTGAATTTTAACATTTGATGTAAAATTTTGTTCTGAAAAGTTAAAAGCTTACACTGCCGTAAGGACATACAACTGACAATCATAACTACTTATTACTAATTAATCTACCCACTTGAGTAGTACGCATCATTTAAATGAATAAATATCCACCACAACAAGACCAAAACATTGTCAGGGAACCAAATAATCAAAAGTTATCACTTTGTATTCAAGAAGAAGGGACTCATTTTGAGCATTTGAAAAATTGACTAATTTTGTATTAAAAATGTTAAATATTTTATTTTTGACACTATGTTATTTAGCAAAAAATAATCCTTGTGATGAAGCCTTTCGATCTGTAGGATAAAACTACAGGCTGATTTATATTCTCGAGTAACAGGTTCGATTCCCGGTTCAACTATGTAATTATTTAAATATCTATGAATGCAGTTTAAAATGTTTTCAAAATTCAAATAATGTCTTCTTTCAGTAAAATGTTCTATCTACAATATTTAAGGTACTTTCCCTCCATGTGGCATTGCCGTGGGACACCCTGTATATATTTTTTTTACTTTCTTATTTGGACCAAGAAGAGTGAAGTTATACAAATGAGTTATAGAATCTACATCAGGGGTGGCCAACCGGTCGATCGCGATCGACCGGTCGATCGCGACTGCTAGTCCAGTCGATCGTAGCCAGGCAAAAAATATAAATATTATCAACTACTGCAGCATCATCTTGTATCTTTTTTAATCAATTTAGAATCTACAAGGCAAGAATAAAACATTAACAGAAATGATGAGTTCTATTGCAGTATTTCAAAATCAAGCAAAATCTATGATAGTTGACATAGAGTAGAAAAAATTAACATCAAGGATCATTTTATGGAAAAACATCCTACCTACAATTTCATTTCTGATAAGTACACGACAGAAATTAGGGCAGTGATAGCAGACTTCGAAATTCGCTTTAGTGATTTCAGAATTTAACAGTTAATTCAATTCATAAATTATCCGTATAATGATGCCATTGATCATAGTGATACCTATGGATTGGCTACAAAATTTGCAGATACATTTCAAATAGAGCACATAATGTTACAAAACGAAATGATTACTATTTATAAAAGCAAGGGCTTCCTCAAGTCAAGATTTCTGCGCATTATTTTCCAACGAAAAATATCCAAACTTGAAAAAATGTGTTGAACAGCTTCATTCGTGTTTTGGTTTAACATATTTATGTGAGTCAGCATTTTCCTAAAAAATAAACACCGTTCTTTCTCGCTTGACAGACGCTCATACATTGGATTCTTTAAGGTTGGCAATTTCTAACTACAAACCTGATTATGATAAACTTGTGGAAAATGCTCAGGCGCAATGCCTAACTTTTAATATATTACTACTCTCTCTAATATATTATAGGACCGATATAATGTTAAATATGATAAAACAGAGCCTACTAAGACTACGCTGTTTCTTTCATTATTTCAAGAAGTAGGTATGTGTTTGGTAGATCGCACAGGGTTTCCTTAGTAAATAGTAGATCTTAGGTCCACTCAAGTTGGCCACCCCTGATCTACATTATGCAGATAGGCGAATAATGCATCAAAAGAAATTCGTCATTTATGAAACCGCCACTCTTTTTTTCTGACTTTCAGTTTTGGGTATAAAATGTTTAGAGACTTTAATGAAACTTTCTAAAAAAATTATAACGTGCCTTTCAAAATTCAAAAAATTCAAAATTCAAAGCATTTATTTCACTTAGACCATTTACAGGTACTTATGAATTGTCAAAGAGTCTGTCGGTTAGTCAGAAAAGAAAAGTGACGCTAATTGCCTGTTCCAAAACGTAGATCTCTATGGAGAAGAACAGGCAAGAAACTCCACGGACACTCTTTTAAAAAAATCATGTTTTACAAAATCTTGGTTACATTTTCTTTTGACGTGACAACGTCTTAAATTAGGTTGCGGCTGGGAGTCACTTATGAAAAAGTGTAACGCTCGGTAACGTTACGATGAGTCACCGAACGAGAGAGAGGCCCGCCGAATGCCTTGCGTCTCTCTCCCACTCAACTATGATCGGTAAAAGACGTTGTCACGTAAAATCTTCGCCCGTAAAACCGACTTTACAGGCAACCATTTTTTTTTGTTGCTTCTACATGTGAAAACAATGTGTATGTAACAAAAATAATAAACAAATACAAAATTAAAATAAAAAGTAAAAAGTCATGGCAGTTAAGAGATGACCCATCTCAACTGACAGCGCCCGTTCACGAGCATGACGCGTGGCATCAGCACCATTTAGCTCAACCATTTTGAAGGGAACCGAATGATCCAACGCACTCGCCACCATCAGCGAGACTTTTTGAGCGAGCATGACAATGCTCCTAACCGCCATGTCTATTTGTGTCAGTAGAGAACTATCGTAATAAATCACTGCATCGTACTCACATTTACAAAAAATCAAAAATGCATCTAAATTACACAAACCAAAGTTTTGTACTGTAAATAAATAATATACATGGGTGAAATTTATTTAGGTACCTATAAATATAATAACAATAACGATCTTAAATAATCATGTCAAAAATTAAGGGGATAACAAACATTTTAATCTTCCAATGATTAAAATTTCTAATTTTGGAAATAATGCTTTCAAATTATATAAAGTAAAGTTTTAATCTAAAATACAAAAATAAGTATAACAGTATTAGTTATTTATGTCAATTTAGGGACTATTTAGCATATTTCTCTTCCAAACATCCCTAATTTGTGAGACTAGGTGGCTGTGGAGCAGGACCAGCACCCAACCATGCATTTTTATCTATAATATAATCCTCTAATTTATAGTATGCTTGACTGCATAGTGTGCGCTTAATGCATGTTTTAAATTGTTTTTCATTTAATTGAAGAATATTGAGAGGTATTTTATTGTAGCATTTAACGCAATACCCCATAAAAGAAGTGTGTACCTTGGACAATCTGAAACTTGGCTGGTCTAATTTGTTCCTGTTTCTTGTATTGAAATTATGCCTGTCACTTATTTTACAAAAATTTAAATTATTGAAAGTAAACAGTCCTATGTACTTTCTATTATAAGGTCATTCATAGCTCATTACGGCCACCCGGCAGCCACACCGTACCGTTGAGCAACACTGTGACTCAACGGGAATTTTTTTCCCGTTAAGTCACAGTGTTACACAAAGTGGTGTGACTCAACGGGAACAAACCCACCGCGGCTCGACGCACGGCGTCAACTCGTTGTTGATGGGTGGGCCACCCGCCGTCAACCAGTGGGCCACCCGCGGTCAACGAGCGAACGCCGAGGCGTCAACCATACGGGGACAACGGGAACAAACCAACCCGTTGACGCCTCGGCGTCAACGAGAAAGAGACTAACTTATTGAAATTGAATCTTTAATTCATAAGTTATTTTAAAGCTTTTTGTCTCAAAACGTTTTGATGTTTATTTTATTTAAATTTAGTTCCTTTATTATAGCTTTTTATTCGTATTTTGGTTTAAAAAAAAATGCGCTAACGTTCGTAAAGCTTATGTTCAGACTCGCCAAGTTACGCCGGCCGTATCGCGTGTATCAATCGCAGGCAGCACGCGGGCCACTCGTGGCCGGCGCGCCGTCAACGCACGGCAAGCATTCGAGATCAAACGAAACAATTATCCAAAAAACCGTTTATTCAACTTGTAGTAATTATTGTACTTATTTGCCGAAAGGGAAATAATTGGGCCGGCAAAGGCAGGGCCACCAAAGCTCTGGTAGCTTTGATGGAGAACACAAACACACACCGCCTGTGCCAGCGCTACTAAAAAAAGAATGACTGTTGCTGCTAATTGCGTGACTCACGCTGGTACTATGTTGCATGTTGCTAGTAGCCTGTTGCATTTTACTAGCTGACTGTTGCAAAGCACTCGGACCGATCTGACCGCCGCCGTAGCCGCCCTGTGCCAGATACTGATTGTTGTAACTATTACCACAGATTAATAAATAGTTACTACGTAACAGATACTTCATTTCAATACAAAAACCAAAATACCTACGCTATAATAGCCTACAAAATCATAATAATAATACCAGTTGTTTGCAGCAAGGAGAAATGTACCATAAGTACGCACAAAGAGAGTTGAGATTCTTTTGCCCGCCGCGCGACTAACGTGTGTGCGTGTCGTCCAGCAAATCTGCTAGGGTTATACGTATGATGACAATGGTAATAAAACGAATGTTTTAGAAAAACAATTATTATTTTATTTGTTGATCAAATATTTTTTAGTTAGATAAAATGACTGATGCATATTTTTCGTTCCTTGAATTCCCGACTAATATATTTTAGTGTCGAAAATATCCAAAACCGCGTGAATAATTTTAATAAATAATCAAAAGGGAAACAAGAGAATTGGGAAACAGGGGAATTGCACAATAATCACGCAATAATTACGTGGTTTCGGCATTTTGATAGTCAGCGCTGTACCCGTGACGCGCGAGCACTCAGGCGGGCGCGCGACAGCCCGGTGTTCGTTGTATCGTCGACGATACGCGAAGCGGTAGGCATAAAACGCGTGGCCTTGAGCGAGTGACGGACGCCTGCTATTACTGTGTCTCTGTTGTCTGTAGTAATTGTTTCCGTTATTATCTTTATCGTAGTAATTGTTCTCATTAATTTGACCATTTTGTAAGCAACTGTTACAGCTTTTTGTGCAACTGTTGTAGTTACAAGAATTGTAGCTACAGCAACTGGTTTGCTTTTGTGCGCATCGTTCACAAGGGCTGGGTGTCGGAGGCGGGGGCGGCTGTTGCTGCATACATCTCTCACGTATGGGTTTTTGCGCTAGTTCACAATTAGCATTAAATATGCCGCTGTTACTTTTGATTTCTACTTTGCTTGGAATGTCCTCGTCAGTAATGTCATTTGAAAATGCAATAACCTTTGTTTTATTCGTTTTAACAATGTTGCTCTTGTTAAGACTTTGGTTGTCTGATAGCACTCTTTCTTCGGGGATACTATGATATTGAGAAGCAAGCAAGTCATAATCCAAACCTAATCTGTCTTCATATTTTGTAACTTCTGAGTTATCGCTAGGCCTCATGTTGTCTTCATAAGTGTGATTATATTTATCTTTAGGGATGTCATCGTCGAGAGCATCACCATACATACCGTTACTTACATTCAGGCTGTAGATGCTATTAGGCTTTTCGTTAATATTTTCCTTAGCGTTTTTAGCAAAGACGGATGGAACATCTTGTTTTAGTAATTTGTGATCTGAAGGAAATCTTTGTCGACTTATTTGACCTGATCTCAAATTATCTGTTTCACACATATCAAATTAGGTTCCAGTTTTACCAACACAAATTCCTTCGTCGTACCCATCAAAGTCTTTGTTACTTCTAACAAGATCATTTTCTTGACCATCAGCACCGAAGCGAACTTGACTTAAAATATTCTTCTTGTCTTGACTGACTGACTTAAACATCCTTTTAGTAATTTCTCTAAATAGGTCTCTTGTACGTTCAACTTCTGATCTTTTATACGGATAGACTTGCCGAACATTAGGGTTTCGACCAGCCCTAGTTGTAGTTTTCATCGTAAGGGTAGCAGGAGGCTTGACAATATCCGTCAGGCCAGGGTGACCTGCGCGCCTTGCGTATAAATTATCGAGATCAATTGTGCTTAGACCATAAACTTTCCCGTCATAGTTTCTACCTAAGTTTCTGTCTTCACAGCTACGTCCTCCACCTAGTGCTCTTAGATTGAGATCATTTCTTATCTCGGAATTGGCATTTACTTGCCATGACTCCTCATTTGGTTGACACGTACCAATAACCGCGAGGAGAAATAACTGAAAATGAATGTTTAAGGTTAAACAGTAGTTGCAGGATTTTCTTCAAAAAAGGGCTGTGGAACTTTAATACGAAATACATAGTTCATTATTGAATCCTATTCTTTGTCTTTCCTAACACGCACTTGACTGATTGTTTTATGTTTTACTTTGAGTGTAAAAGAGGTGGCGATTAACGATCGGAAGAATGCCATCTTTTTATATTTTTTATGATACTCCCTTTTGCGTTTTAATAAACGTGGGCTTATTTCATATGGGCCATGAGCCTTGTTCAGCAGTAGATTACTAATCCTTTAAGTAAGTATTTTATTTGTATTTTTTTTTTGTGTGTAAATGCAATGTATTGAAATGTTAACATTACCAGGTATATTCTCATCATCAGCTCCTGTAGGCGCCAAGTTTCGTGGCAGCGAATCGACTTTATGAAGATGCTGCATGGGTAATTTAAACGCGAAAACATAAACGGCTATTGGTCACGGTTGCATAACAACTAATCACTTAATTTACGAGTGATAAGCGCTGATTAGTCCGTTGTTTTCCATTAAACACGACTGTGGACATTTTACAATCAATTTGAGAGATGATGATTATGGTTCTTATGTTGGTTAACATTAAATCATCATCAAATCAACCATTATCGTCAAGAATCTCTGTAGTAGGTACAGATGATATATCAAATTCTTCGCCATGTTTTTAATCGCGTCTGAATTGTGGAGTGTCTAAATTTGACAACTTAACAATATTTTATCTTATGTCCTTTTCTTAATGAAATGGAAAGAGAAAGATGCACTTAACTTAAATCTAGTTAAGTATTGAATAAGGGAATCGGCACTATTATCATGTTTCGTAGCTGAAAGTTCATCTGTTTTGGATTCCGTAGTCAATTTTTTTTTGTGGTGGTGAACTGCGCGGCAATTTTCAGTGCGAGCTTATCGGGGTTAAATTCAAGGGGTAAAATTGTGGTTTAAAGTTCGACATTCGCGCAAACAAAGTTGCGGGCAAAAGCTAATTAATATAATAAAAAGCAAAGGACCTAAAATTGAGCCTTGAGGTACCCCAGAGGACACGGTGACTGATTTGAATTAATATCTCCTGATGATACTCGTTGAGTTATAAGTAGTTTCTTATGTGTATCTAAAGTTTATTTTAGATGTCACGGATATCGATAAAGAGAAAAATCGCGAGGAAACCTGCACTAGTAGTGAAAACAAGCCCGAAGTTGCCAATCCGCCTTGACCAAGCGTGGAGATCAATGCTCGTGCCTTTTCTATATGAAAAGAGGCATTTGCCGTGCAATGGGACAGTAATTGGCTGGTATTGATAAGGATTGTTGTTCATAAAAACAATTACGCAAATAATGCATTACTTTAGAACAAATTTTATTACCACAAAAAAGGTTACAGTGACTCAACCTTAAAAGATAGACATAGCCGAACGACGTTCAAGATTATTGCTTAGCTTTTACCGTTTATGTGGCGCAAGGAATATTTATTTCCAGTTTTTGCCTCATTTTCCAGCTTGAATTACTCTTTGGTTTTACCATTAGTAAAATAATTTTTAAAATAGGTTTAGTATATCCAGATATTAACCCACACACAGCCTACCACGCTACAAAATCACTCCCAAGCTTTACCTTTTCATAAATTTAGTATAGAAGTATAGATTTCATAAAAGAACATTTTAGGCGCAGTTGTCGTATCTTACAGCTTGTCTTAATGGGTATTTATGATGAAAGGAAGACTATGCGTAAGCGGGCTCGACCTGACTGCGTCCACTGTTAGGAAATTGACTGGTAGTGCTTATAAAAGCATATGGAATACTATCTGATGCTACTCTAAGCGATGTATTCTCCTCATGTGAGCTTTTATCATAGAAAGAATCTTCGTTATCCGATTCATAACTAGCATAGCGATTGCTTACACCATCTCTTGGAAAAACGGGAACATACATTCCGCCTAAGTTTCTGTCCGAGTCAAAGCCGAATCCTCCGCCTAAGCCAAATCCTCCTCCAGCACTTCCTCCAATGCTTAATCCTCCTCCGATGCTACCGCCAGCACTTGCACCCATGCTTGCCCCTCCTTCGGCACCACCTTTTAAGCCAAATCCTCCTCCAGCACTTCCTCCAATGTTTAATCCACCCCCGACACTACCTGCAGCACTTCCGCCCATGCTTGCCCCTCCTCCAGCACCACCTTTTAAGCCAAATCCTCCTCCAGCACTTCCTCCAATGCTTAATCCTCCCCCGATGCTACCGCCAGCACTTGCGCCCATGCTTGCCCCTCCTCCGGCACCACCTTTGAAGCCAAATCCTCCGCCAGCACTTCCGCCAGCATTTGCGCCTATGCCTGCTCCTCCTCCGGCACCACCTTTAAAGCCAAATCCTCCACCAGCACTTCCTCCAAAGCTTAATCCTCCTCCGACACTACCGCCAGCATTTGTGCTAATGCCTACCCCACCTCCAGCACCACCATCTAAGCCGACTCCTGCCCCAGCACCTCCTTCCAAGCCAAAATCACCACCAGCTCCTCCAAACAAGTCAATTTGTCCACCAGTACTTCCGCCAAAGCCAAAATTGAAACCTCCACCACCGCCACCGCCAAATTGAAAGAGTCTTTGAGTTTGGAGATTAATTAATGACTCAGTCTGAACGTTACTTTGGTTTTGAGCTTGAATCTCCATTTTTGCTTGCAACTCAGCCAGTGCTTCAACTAATGCCTGATATTTTGTCTTATCTAAAGCAAGAGCTTTAACATAAGCCTCATATTCATCTTGCGTAATAGCTTCTACTTCAGTTTCCATATGAGATTTCTTACTTTCGATTATTTGTAAGGCTTTTAAAATTGCTTCTATATTTGATTTATTTATCTTCCATTTACTATTAGCATTGAAATTCAACTGACCTTGATTAAACTTGTTGTTTTGGTACATGTGCTTTAAGATGTCATCAATATTTATAGCGTCTGTGTAATGAAACTCGTGAGCCTTAAGATGTTCGCTATAAACTTTAAAAGCCGTTAAAATTTCCTCGAGATTTAATGCACCTTTGTAATTTATGCTTAAGTTTTTGTTGCCCTTTTTGCTAAAACAAAAGTAATTGACTTCTTCTGCTTCTTCTTCGGGCTGAGTACTTTGACACATACATTTAATCTTACTAGATTGGGTATCAACGTTTGACGTTTTTGTAAATACGATGTTTCCTGTTCTTCCACTGTTGCTGTTATAGGTTTGTGGCACTGAACGTCTTGCTGTGTCGGCGTGAACTGCTTCATAGATTTGATTTCCTTTGTTAATGTTATTTAATTCTTCAAAGCCTGATCTACTACTGCTGCTTCGTTCCCCAAACTTACTTTCATAGAGATTTCGGAATCCACTGGGATTATAGGCTTGACATGTTGTGATGTGTTCGAGGAATAAAATTGACTGAAAAAGAAAAATACTTTAAGATATTATAATCGATACCATTTTAAGTACCAGTACCATCTCAAAGTTTATTTTTAAATGTTACTTAAATATTAAATTATTTACGTAACTCTTAAAAACAATTTAAAAATTATTTAGGTTTTCCAATATTTCAATAAAATCATGTTTTGTGGCAGTAAAATTTTTTTCTTAATTAATTTTCGAATTAGCAGACCCAATAACCTACATTACCTACTGTTGGGCAGCCCAATATGAGTTTCTTTCCAAATACTTACCAGAATCTGGAAGATCCATAATGAAAGTACGTCTTTCATTGTTTTTTACTTCAGGCTGCACCGATTTCTGACGCCTCTTAAAGCGAACAAAATGGCGATGAGAAAAATAATAAAGTGCCATTAAAGTTGGTTTCGTCGCAGTATTTAAATTGATATATTAGTCACGGCTTTCAAGCAAATAATTTCTCAGTAATTTAATTAAACATATCATAAAACAGAAAACATTGTTAGTTTATTAATTTAAATGCTATCTCTGGTACCACTGGCGTGATATGAAAAAAATCTTTTGCATAATCCGTACTAATATTATAAATGCGAAAGTAACTCTGTCTGTCTATCTCTTCTTCACACCTAAACCACTGAACCGATTTGAATGAAATTTGGTACAGATACAGTCTGGGACCCGAGAAAGGACATAGGATAGTTTTCATCCCGGAAATCCCCCGGGAACGGGAATTATTAATCCACGCGGACGAAGACGCGGGCAAAAGCTAGTATACTCATAAATCATATATCATTTCACTGTTTACATTATGTCCCTCAGTGACCTAACCTACTGCGGGTAAAACCGCAGTAATAAGCTAGCACAATAATAAGAACTAATTGTTTAAGTGTTAGTTTAAATTATACGTGATTGGTTTTGGTTAGTTTCTATGCTGTTGTACTTATGTACCTACCTAATTACCGTAAGTAATAATTGAGCCAACGTCTTTCGTAGCTATGTTTTACTGTAGGTAGTGCCTGTTTTGGGTTCTGTAAAATACCTATAAGTATGTATATTTGTTATAGTTTCCGTGGTGAACTTGCGCGCTCTGAATTTTAGCGCGAACTTTTTTTTGTTAGCCTATTTTGTCGCACTCTTGACTCTTGGGCAAAGACCTCCACTCCTTCTATCTATCGCAATCTCTTGCTACGTCTCCAATTCGGGAAGATTCCTTTTAGTCCGCCATCTCCTTCATGGCTTGCCGCGACCCCGTGTTCTCGTCTCAGGATATTATACACAGCACTGTGCTATTTGAGCTCACAGTTTGTCTCGCTTGCATCTGACATGTCCTGCCCAGTGCCTTTTGAGTTAGTGTGAGCTTACCGGGGTTAAACTAAAGGGCCGTTTCCCATCTGTTTATCCCTGGTAGTCACACGTGTTAGGTACCAAAAGCATGAAATAATTGGGTTCCATTACTTTCAATTTAAGTATATATTGTAAGATATTGTCTTATTGCAATTGATTTCCAAGTGTATCTAATTGATTTAAGTCCTTATTATTAATTAATTACATATACCTATTTGAAATGTTTCAATTTGACACTTAGTTAGCTAACATAATAAAGTGATTGTTGTTCGTTTGGATTCAATATTTGGTCTGATAACAAACAATATTTTCGAAGTAGATAATTTACTTAGAGATTTTCTGACTATATTAATAATACTACATTTTTTTTGCGATTGGTTTTGGAACCAAAGGTTTGAAAACCCAACGGATAGAAGTTTCACGCGAACGAAATTGAGGGGAAAGTATTATAAAATTAAACACAGATTCTTGTATTATAATAAACTATCCGTAAACTTTTAGAAGATAATTTGACTTCGATGGATTAACAACAAGCAATCTTAATTCATTACATTTTTTTCATCTTGACTAACCGCAGAGAGATGTGATTTCCCGCGTTGGATTCAGGCCCGTATTACCCCCTAGGCAAACAAGGCACGAGCCTAGGGGCCCAGCCATCATAGGGGCCCCTCACACCCACCTAACTACCACGACCTATTAAATTCCCTGCCTATTGACAGGCGGAAATAAAATTATTTCACTAAATAATGCAAAACGTAAAGAGAGGCATTCTTTATTTCAGTAAAGTTATTAGTACTTGTCTTGGAACGAAGAGTCTAATTATTAGTAAGTAACTAATAATTTGTTGTGCACATAATTCCATTTTCTGAATCGCTTTATGTTGCCATCGGCCCCCCTAAATGGGACCAGGGGCGATGGGCTGACGTCCGACGCACTCATTCAACTGGACCCAAGGTAGTGAAGCGTAGTGGTACCGAGCACCCCTTTTTAATGTCGCGGGGGGAGTCAAACACTTCACTCCCCCCAGACCTAAGGAAACCCGCAGTGGTGGGCCGGCACCAGCCGGGGTTTGAGGAAGCAGCATCAGTTCCTGCGATGCTCGCCGTAGGTGGGAGAAGGAACACTGGGGGATGTCTGACAGACTATTCCGGCCTGCACAGGGCGAAGGACATCTATGAGGATTTTTCACCGCAATAAAAAATAAAAGACTGTTTCGTTTTATACAAAAATTAGGTTTGTTGTATGGGAATGTTGTTTACTAACCCATATGGATGCTGCTTATCCGAATTAAAAACTATTTTATTTTATTTTTATTTTATTTATTTATTTACTATATAACTCAAAACTAATATAATAGTTATCAAAATAAATGTGTCAAGAGGAAGGGCCATATTATGTATATACTAACTTTCGCCCAGATGGATGTCGAAATTTCCATCCCCCATTTTACCCACTTACGGGGTGAATTTTCAAAAGGCCTTCCTTAGTCTCCCCTTCGTTATAAAAACCCCTGTGCAAAATTTCAACTTGCTAACCCATATAGCTTAAGCCTTGCGTTGATTTGTCAGTCAGCTTCTCCTTTAAACTATTACACCCTCTCTCTGAGAAATCTTTAGCAAACAGAAAAGTTTGCTACTGTTCTAAGATAGTGATAGGATTTTTTTTTGGGGAGTGGGATATCATCAAATGACTTCTCCCGTCCTGGGCGGGGCGGGAGGGCGTGTCGGACTTTTGCTGACTAAATCCCACTCATGTTCCTTCGGTTGTTCTTTATGTTCCGTGGTCACAGTAACTGTTATAAACGTCCGCAGCGCAAACGCCTGCCGGGGGGCAGGCGTTTGCCATGTGGGGCTCCTTCCTGTGCTGACTTCTCCGCAGACACGCGCCTACGGTGGCCGTTAGTCGTCTTGCGACTAGGGCATTGATTGTTAAATTGCAAAAATGCGAGGTGGAAATTTTCAAAATAGTGTAAACTCTACAACAGGCAATTGATTTACATCTGATTTATGTATAAACTAAACTATAAACGTCAGTTATTCGCAATGTATAGCTCTACACCACGTTGTAAGTCTATTCAACAATTTCATCAAATAAGTCAGCCGATTGCTCTTATAAAAGATCTTCTTTCTTCATCTTCCCTGCAACTTCTTCAGGCCACACGACGCTCTCGATCCAGGGCACGTAGTACGAAACCCTGGTGTACATGCCGGCGGAGCCAAAGATGCCGCAGTCCTTGCCGTATGACGTCACGCCCACTATGGTGTACTGGCATTTGAATTGGTGCGTTTGTAGTGGTCCTCCACTGTCACCCTGTGGTCAGAAAAATACATTGAAGATATGGAATGATAGAACGGAAGGTTATCAATTCAGAAGCAAGTAAAATTAAGTAAATTTCTCTCAAGACTCTTATTGAATTTTTTTTTTTGGTATATCGTTGGTTATAAGTTTGGTAAACTTTTTGCTTGCAAGCCAAGTAGGTCAATCAGTCAAGTTCCCGAGTTACCATTATTATAACCTAACTTTTCCTAGTTGGACTGCACTGAATCGGGATGTTAACCATATTGAACTTGAGTATATTTTTGAATGATTCCTAAAACTGAATTATATCCGACGCCGTATAGCACGAAAAGATAAAGCTTGTTTCGATTTTCAAAATATACCCGACTGTAACGCGGTCGCTAACGTCGGTATACCGCCGTTTACCCGAATTTTATTTGCCCTTATATCATTTGCCATAATAGTCAACAGCCATAATATCATACGACATAATACTCATTTGCCCTACTCTCATTTGCCATATTAGTCACGTGCCAGAATCATTGTTTCCCATAAAGTCACTTACCATAACATCACTTGTCATAATCATTGTAAGCCCTAATTATCACATGCCATAATTATGATATGCCATAACATAATTTGCCATCGACATCGGGTGTGTAACGGTTGTTTATATCAAGAGAAATTGGATGCAATTGGGACTTTAGGGCACCCCGACTCGGACAAGTTAGGTTAGAAGGGGATGGCGGGGTCGTGTGAGCGAGCGAAGCGAGCGAATAGACCCCGCCATCGCCTTCGTGGTTATTTTTTTATAAACCACACAGAAGTAGGAGCCCCGCGAAGCGGGGCTCCGTCGACCTAGCCCACCATCAACCATGCACAGAATAAATAAGTTTATTCTTATTATACCAAACATTGCGCACCCATTTATTGTGGCGCTTAAATATAATGTCATCATGTGTAATGATTATTACGGGGCTTAAATATTAATTTGTCTAATACTTGTTATGCCATTTAAATATTATGTCTAATAATTATTATGGCACATAAAAATAAGGCAAACAAAAAAAATGATGACTAAAAACTACCGGAAATATATTGTGAAGGACGGCACGGTTGACATCTGTCGGGCATGCCACCGTCCCGGAGAATCGATACGTCACATTATTTCTGGGTGTTCTAGTCTGGCTAACGGAGACTATTTGCACAGACACAATCTTGTAGCCAGGATTATTCATCAGCAACTTGCTCTGAAATACAGTCTTGTGGAATCGGAGGTGCCATACTACAGGTATGTGCCCGACCCAGTTCTTGATAATGGCGATATCACACTGTACTGGGATCGATCTGTTATCACCGACAGGACTATTGTTGCCAATAAACCTGATATAGTGGTAATAGATCGATTAGAGCGTCGCGCAATGATTGTTGATATTGCTGTCCCGCATGACGAGAACCTCGTGAAGGCTGAGAAAGATAAGCAGAACAAATATCTTGACTTAGCTCGCGAGGTTGTTGACATGTGGGATGTGGATTCAGCAATCATTGTGCCGATAGTCGTAACGGCCAACGGCGTAATAGCGAAGAGCCTCGATCAACATCTTAGGAGGCTCTCGCTGGGCAGCTGGGTCAAGGGTCTGGTTCAGAAAGCGGTACTCCTGGACACGGCGCGCATTGTCCGGAGGTTCCTTTCTCTAGAGCCCTGACCACCGGTAGCTTGGACCCTGTTCCCGATGCCGGTGGGCTACTATTTTTTATATTTTTAAATGTTATTTTTTATATTAATATTTAAAAATGTAATTTATATGTATGTTTACTTAATAAAGGCAAACAATACTTATGGCATTCGTATCTTATGGTATCTAAAATTCGGGCAATTGAAAGTATGTCATATGTCTTTTAGGGCAAATGAAACATTCGGGCAAATGAAATTCGGGTAAATGAAATTCGGGAAAATGATGATTATGGCATATTATCTTCGGGCAAACAATAGACAACCGCTAACGTCATGTGCGTTGCGTGAAGATATAGATTCCAATAGAATTTCTTACAGCGTCCCCGTTCAAGTTGTTTTTTTCTAAATTGCAGAGTTTGAACATAGTCAATATAAACCAACCTCGATTAAAAAAAACAGTTTTGTGTTGTTTCATTAGTCTATCATTACCCCTAAGTTTTAACTCTTGGAAGTTATACAGCGATTCAGCTACAACGACCATGTCATGTAGCGAACAAATAAATTGAATATTGTTACCTCACAAGTGTCGATAATTTCTTCCCGACTGCCGTAACACATCTGTTTCTTGTGGTCGTATCCGTTTACCAAATGTCTGTGGGGCTTGTACATTGCCGCGCATTCTGTCTCATTGAATTCATCTAATTTAACCTGGAAAGATAAGTCGTTGCAAATATGGCTTAGTGTGAAGCTGAAGATGGTGTTTCATCAACCTTCATTTACTGCTTAAAAACCCCTTAATTTTCACCACAAAGTTTATAGTAACTAGTCAAAATTCAAAATTCAAAGCATTTATTTCACTTAGACCATTTACAGGTACTTATGAATTGTCAAAAGAGTCGGTCGGTTAGTCAGAAAAGAAAAGTGACGCTAATTGCCTGTTCCAAAACGTAGATCTCTATGGAGAAGAACAGGCAAGAAACTCCACGGACACTCTTTTAAAAAAAATCATGTTTTACAAAATCTTGGTTACATTTTCTTTTTGTTGCTTCTACATGTGAAAACAATGTAAGTATGTAACAAAATAATTAAATACAAAATTAAAATAAAAAGTCAAATATAAAAAGTCATGGCAGTTAAGAGATGACCCATCTCAACTGACAGCGCCCGTTCACGAGCATGACGCGTGGCATCAGCACCATTTAGCTCAACCATTTTGAAGGGAACCGAATGATCCAACGCACTGAGTGTACTATGTGAGCTCGACAAATGGATGGGCGTTTAACGCTTGTGCGACAAAACGGCTCACCATAGTTCGAATGCACGCTAGTGCGACACACTGAAGATCGACATCACGCAAGTGTGACAAACGATTTCGCGACAGTATTTCGACACTACGGTAGTGCGACACTACGGTAGTACAACCAGTACTCTGATTCGACAGTACGTTGGTTTAGTATTACAGTAGTTTGACACCAAGTGATTATGCTAAGTGAAACGATTATGCGACACTGCCGTCTGTAGATATAAGAAAGCATTATCTTCATCTAAATAAATAAAAAGAATCCCCAAAATGTGTAGTTTTAGTAGTCGTAGTAGTTGTAGTAAAAAAAAACACACACTATGTGTGTGTGTTCGAAAAATATTAGTTATAAGTGGCTGGAGAGGCGCCTCGGCGCTCTCACTTGTCGCCTGACACAGGTCCTCACCGGATACAGTCAGTTCGCGGAAGGTGTGTCGGATTCTGGCGTAAGCGACGCTTGAGTGACACGGTGGAGGTATGCCCGTTTGGACGGCCCACCACCGTGTCCTTGCAGACGCGATCGGTTTGGCTGACCTCTTGCTCCCGGCGCTGGTTTAGGCCATGCTCCGTGGCGAGAAGGAACATGAGTGGGTTTTAGTCAGTAAAAGTCTGACACTCCCTCATGAGAAGTCATTTGAAGTCATTTTATGAAACTCACTGACTGATATCACCGTTTGTTGTTATTTAACTAACTAGAGGCATGGTGCTTGGAGGGTTTATTCTTTGTGAAGAGTAAATAGCCACTAAGAAAGTATTTCTTTTTAAACCTAAATGGTTAAAATAGTAGATAGAAGTTCGACATCTATGTGGCCGAAAGCTAGTATTGAAAACAAATGTGTCTTCATGTCGTTCTAGCGTGATGTCGATCTTCAGTGTGTCGCACTAGCGTGCATTCGAGCTATGGTGAGTCGCTGTACAGTTTTGTCGCACAAGCGTTAAACGCCCATCCATTTGTCGAGCTCACGTAGTGCACTTCAACGCACTCGCCACCATCAGCGAGACTTTTTGAGCGAGCTTAGTGGCTTCCAGTCTGACTGAATGCAGTTGATCACGTGCCTTAAAAAACACGTAAAGCTTGTCATAAAAAAGTTGGTCATTCGTAGAACTTTGACAGTCATTGTAGGTAGTTAGAAGCCAAAAAGTTTGACCAGTCTAACCAAGTGGTATCGTGTAGCCCAGTAACTGGGTTGCGGAGGTCTGATAGGCAGTCGCTTCACGAAAACCACGGGCATCCACCAGTTAGGTTAGAAGCCGACTCCAACTTACTTGGGTAAAGGCTAGCGAGATGATGATAAGTCTTAAATCCATACTTACAACTTGTAATGTGTCTGCCAGATTTTGTCGGTGACCTAGACGGCCCCAGCCAGAGGCCTCGGCAGTAGCAAAACCAGGTTTTTTAATGGGGTCTAAATGTAGACAAGCAGGTAAGAGGCCTGTGCCAAAGTTGAACCTGGAAAGTTGTAAATTAAAGTTAAATTTTTTTTTTAGATTGAACATTGCTTAAATCAAAATTGTGAAGCTTATGAACAGGAAAAATGATGCATAATGGTAGCAAAAAAAATAAATAATTATGTACAAAAGCGAGCTTAACCTATGGGTTAAGCTCGCCTTGAGATGAGTTTTCTTTCAGCAAACCATAATTTGTTAGAGAAATTATGAAAAAAAAAAACTCATGCTTCATCATCATCATCATCAAATCTTTCATACAATTTTCTTTTCGAAGTCAAATCTGATGAATTGAATGACAGTAAAGTGCCTAGAATAGTTCCTTGTGGAACATCAACACTAACGCTTGAATAAATCTGATTCGAGGTTATTTTATTGTATTATTTAACAAGATTTTTTTTTACTTCATAATTATTGTTAACTTGTATAACTAACTTGTTATTCTTATTTTCTATGAATTTGAAAAAAATATAAATTACTAGCTTCTGACCGCGGCTTCGCTCGCGTTAGAAAGAGACAAAAAGTAGCCTATGTTACTCTCCATCCCTTCAACTATCTCCACTTAAAAAATCACGTCAATCCGTTGCACCGTTTTGCCGTGAAAGAAAGACAAACAGACAGACAGACAGACACACTTTCCCATTTATAATATTAGTATGGATTAACATTATCGAATGCTTTAGTTGCATCAAAATTTTGTAATTTAAACGAACATATCTAATCTTTTCTAATCTATTTGGTTAAAACATTCGTGAGGAATACTTTCTTTTAAGACTCCTTTTGTTTTATTATTAACAATCACTAGTCTTACAGTAAACAAACGCTATTGCTATTATTATCTTGTAACTTCGGTATTAAAACTTACTCAGTTTCTGTCTCCAAAAGCGCAATATCATGGTACTTAGAAGGAGACTTGTACTCAGGATGTATTATAATCCTCTTGATGTTATGTATCTTCCAGAATTTCTTCGGATCTGTTCGTTTCAAAAGTCCAAGAGCAGCATATTTTATGCTACCTCTAGAAAAACAAAAAAAAAATGCACACACGTTCACATCTTCTATCTTCTATATATGTTATAAAATGATGAACTTACTGACTGACCGACTGCTGATATCTCAAACAGTTGGTCTCAAAGACTTCTTGGAGGGTCTGTCCTTTGTGAAGAGTAGGTTGCCACTAAGTAAGTATTATTGGAAATACTTTCTTACCCTAAAGTCGAAAAATAGTCGATGGTTGGTTTCGATGTCCACACGGGCGGAGAACTATGTAAAAGCTGGCTACATACATTAGAATGCAGTGATTAGACCGGACTTACAGCGCACGAGTGGATGTGCAGTGAGCTGCAGTGAGTATAAACCTCTCGCTGATCACAGAGCCTCCACACAGCCACTGCGCAGACTCCACGTCATCTCCATAGCCGAGCAGAGCCTGAAAATATGAGGATACCAGCGAGTGATCTTAGTGATAAACTAACTAACGTAACTTATTCAAGTTTTCGTAGAGTTTCTTGGAGAATATTCGGGTAGGACAGTAGGTGTAGTAGGACTTCGTGAGAATCTGGTGTAACTTGCATTTCCTTTTTATTTATGTAGTAATTGTCCTCTTTACTGTTGTCAATCAAGGGCGTTATCCTAACATGGATTTGTTATTTTTTTTTTTTTTATTATTTTTTTTTTTCTTAGGGATAACAAACAATTACGGAATAAAGCGTAATACAGTAAGAGCTTAATAATAAAAACTTATTTAAATCCGTAACCAACACCGTTATCCACGATGTAATTCTGACAGAGTTACAGCAGAAATATATAAATAAGAAAATTTTACACTTAAAAACTAAAATCAAGCAGCAGACAATGACTACTAACATGTATGGAGTACGACATTTTTTTTAATTTGATATTCAGACAATGAAAAGATGTCAACATCTGTATAACAATCATTATAATTTTTCATCATCCTACGTAATGGGGCACGTTCACCCGCGTTTGTTTTACATGGCTTGGGTGCAAACAAACAATGTGTACGCGAATCTCTAATACGCTGAGCACGACCAGGTATGCGCAGGTTATATGTGCAGTTATATGTGCAGATGTATGCTTGGCTGGATGCTGGTCTAGCTCCACAACCGTGTAATTGATTAGTATTCGACGATATTTGATTGTAAAACTACAAAAATAATAGTATTGTATCGAGTCAAAGTGTTTGTTTTATATAAATCCACATAGCATACAATGTGAGCACTATGTTCTACATTTCTTCTGTCTATCATTGACTGAATATACTCTGGCAGCTGGAAGTTTGTCATGCACACTCAAATGTCTCACTGACGGTGGCGTGTGTGTTGGATCATTTGGTTCCCTTCAAAATGGTTGAGCTATTTGGTGCCGATCCACACGTCATGTCCGTGAACGGGCGCTGTCTGCTGAGACTGGTCATCTCTTAGCTGCCACAGTTATTTTAAAATTTGTTTTGTTTATTTTAATATTTCTAACATGACCGACTTGTTACGTTGTTCTCACATAGTACCTTAGATACAACAATGAATGATGTAACCAAATTATTGTATTATATGTCCATGGAGTTTCTTGCTCGCTCTTCTCCATGGGACCTACCTTTTTGGAACGAGCAACTAGCTTCATTTTTCTGACAGACTAACACCTTGACGATTCAAAAGTACCTGTAATTGGTTTATTTGTATAAAATAGTTTTGACTTTGACTTTGACTTTATGTGAGTGCAAAAAGTCTCTTACTCTATTTATATTTATAATGGTTATGCTTACCACATGAGGAAATTCCCATCTTTGGGCATCCCGGCCACCTACGGCTAGGGCTACTCCTAACTCGTATACATGGCATTTCTTGTCTTCCTTCCAATGCTTTTTTATTTTGAAATTGGCCTGCCCACGGCATGGGTATGGCAGGCGACCGAAATATTCAAAACATTCTGTAATAATAATTTTGTTAGTATTGATTGAGAGAAGAAAACATTTAAAAATAAATAAAATTTCTCATAGATACGCAGTTAAAATGAGCTAAAATTTAGTTTCTAGTTGAATGATAAATTCTATCAACGTTGCAGATGAAGTTTTGATGGAACTGAGTTTTTTCATGAGTAAAAAAGTGATTTAAGTAATATAGATAAATTGTATTCCTGCTAATAGGCGAGACGACGAAAAAAAAGTAATTAGTCCGTCAGTTAGATTTTTAAAAAATTTTTGACACGTATTTTTTCAAAAAATTACGAAGATACAGACAGTGCATAGAAGTTGCGCGTGAAGTCACGATCTGATACAATTTTTGCAGCACGGTGACGTCAAAAGCTCCCACTCCAGAACTTTGTTGCTCTTTGTCTTTGTATTTTTACCCGACTGCGCGACGCAAAGAAGGGTAATGTGTTTATCAGTCTATGTATGTATGTATGTATGTATGTTTGTTTCTATGTGGCGTTCTAGAGACCGAATGCGTAGGCCGATTTTGATAATTCTTACGTCAATCGATTCGTCTTAACCTTGCGAGTGTCACTAAAGACATGACAGTAATCAAAATTCACCAGAGCGACAACCAGACGCCATATTGTCAAAATGAAAAAAAAAAATGTCGATGAACTAAGTCGAGTTGGGTATCGTTGAATAGGTCTTTTAAAATCATCTTTAGGTTCCTTTTATCATTTTTCTTTTAAAATAATAGTTTAGAATATATAACGACTTAAAGTTGTATAACAAAACAATCATTCTCGCTAATTTTTTTACTTATTGATTTAAGTTTTTATTTCAAGTGTAAATGGTATACAAACAAACAAAACATTGGCGGATTAACCCTAAGGCAAAAATAACACGTGCCTAGGGCGCCAGGATTCAGGGGGGTGCGCGCCCGAAAATATAAATAAATGCCTTACATAAAGTGAACTATTTCAGAAGTATGCATCTACCTACACAATTTAAATGATTATTTAATAAATTAGCGATTCTAAAACTACTTTACAACTACTTTTTACCCGACTGCGCGACGCAAAGAAGGGTAATGTGTTTATCAGTCTATGTATGTATGTATGTATGTATGTTTGTTTCTATGTGGCGTTCTAGAGACCGAATGCGTAGGCCGATTTTGATAATTCTTACGTCAATCGATTCGTCTTAACCTTGCGAGTGTCACTAAAGACATGACAGTAATCAAAATTCACCAGAGCGACAACCAGACGCCATATTGTCAAAATGAAAAAAAAAAATGTCGATGAACTAAGTCGAGTTGGGTATCGTTGAATAGGTCTTTTAAAATCATCTTTAGGTTCCTTTTATCATTTTTCTTTTAAAATAATAGTTTAGAATATATAACGACTTAAAGTTGTATAACAAAACAATCATTCTCGCTAATTTTTTTACTTATTGATTTAAGTTTTTATTTCAAGTGTAAATGGTATACAAACAAACAAAACATTGGCGGATTAACCCTAAGGCAAAAATAACACGTGCCTAGGGCGCCAGGATTCAGGGGGGTGCGCGCCCGAAAATATAAATAAATGCCTTACATAAAGTGAACTATTTCAGAAGTATGCATCTACCTACACAATTTAAATGATTATTTAATAAATTAGCGATTCTAAAACTACTTTACAACTACTTTTCTAAAACTATTTATTTATTTATAGAGGTGTTCAGGTTCAATTAAATTCTTGACTATTCCTGCATTTCTTAATTTTATAATTGAAGTTGGTATGCAATTTCCTCGATAATAATGGTAATGACGATTGGACTTTGGAAACAACATATTATAAACCTCCAAATCTTCAGCTCTTTTCATCTCGTGGGGAAATCCTTACCTATACCTTATGCCTGGGGAAAGTAGAAGGTTATGTTGGGTTCTTTCCGACTTCTCAAACCCCACTGTTATATGGTGGAGATGTGCCCCGCGAGGCGATCAGCGGCGGTGACCTCTCGCGCCCGGCGCTGGTTCAAGCCATGCTCCGGGGCGAGACTGAATGGGAAGCCGTCGCCTCCTTCTGCGAAGCAGTTTTGCTGGAGAAGGAGGCGGCGGCGCGTGTGAAGCAGCGTCAAGTCTCACGCCCCAGACAGGGACCCAGGCGTAGACGTCGAGAGTCGCAAGACAGCTACCGGCCACCGTAGGCGCGGGTCTGCGGACGGCGAGTGATGGGTAGCTTGCCGCTCGACTAGGACCAGGCCCGTGTCGTCGGCGCGTTTGTTCCACGTGCGCCTCAAATAGCAGTCAGCACGTGAAGGGGCTCTCTAGGGCCAATGCCTGCCGGGGTTGCGGAATAGTTGTAATTGTTACCGTGGCCCCAGAATATAAAGGGCAACCGAAGGAACATGCGTGGCTTTTAGGCAATAAAAGTCTGACACGCCCTCCCGTCCATCTTAGGACGGGAGAAGTCATTTGATGATTTCCCTCTAACAAAAAAAAACCCACTGTTCCTCCCATCGAAAGTTGACATACGCTTAACGCACGATCTGAGTTCCCAACTGGTAGCTATGTGTGGCCTGTCTACGCGACTGAAAACGATATACATACATATAAACTACACGGAGCTATTGGAATGACGATCATACACTCACGGGCAGTTTTGGTGCGACGTCAGTTCAACTGACGCGAAGAAACGATCGTCAATGCCCAACTTAAGGGCCACGTTTCATTAAGACTCCAGGTTACTCAACTCGGGTCACACCACCAACAAAATGTAGGTACAGTTCAGTTCACTTATAGAAGCGCCAACCTCCGTATATTTTGTTGGTGGCGCTACCAAGTTGATGATGTTGAAATATGGCCCTAAGAGTAAGATCGGGTAGGATAGGTAGAAAATACGTATTAATGTACTATATTTTAAGTACGTATGTTTTTTAGGGCCAGTCAGTTTTTTTCGGGTAAAAACAGGTGTAAGAAATCGATTGCTGAATCGAAAACGCCTTAAAAGCTACTAGTCCACAGTTTAGGTGATCCGCCGATATCCTTAAAGCGCAAATTCATCGACATGCCATTCAATTATTAAGCTATGATGCTCAGACCTGGTGAATTTGCCAAAGAGAATTAGAGTCGTGGTCAGAAGCCAGTGGTGCCAGGGCCAAGGGAATCCGGTAACAGAACATCTGAAAGGGCTTGGGCGGTGCGTTTCCACCTCTGCTTCAAGGAACTACTTTGGACCGAGCTGTGGTTGATTTAAGTTCACGCGTTTTAGCATATATCAAGCATTATGTAGTTTTGAGTCGAGTTAGGTCTCTAGAGGGACTAATCATCAGTAGTTTAGACCACCGCAAGTTACTTAATAATCCTCACGATATTAACTCCCTCAATAAATTGACTAGACTGCAAAATTTTCCATCTTATAACAAAGTCTATGAACCGTAACTAAAAAGTATAAAATAAAATAAAAATTATTGAAAAACAAAAAACCCGACTGCCTGAAAACTGAAAATAAAGAAACAAGCCCACCAGTTTAGAATTCTGTTAAGTAATACTAAATAAATACACAATCGAAATAGTTTTAAATTATAATCTATACACACATAAAACAAATCATAAATTCTAATGCAGAACAGAACGTATCACAGTCGGGGCCCGTTCAAATTTTACCAATCAATTCTTCCCAAGGGGCCCCGACTGTGATACGTTCTGTTCTGCATTAGAATTTATGATTTGTTTTATGTGTGTATAGATTATAATTTAAAACTATTTCGATTGTGTATTTATTTAGTATTACTTAACAGAATTCTAAACTGGTGGGCTTGTTTCTTTATTTTCAGTTTTCAGGCAGTCGGGTTTTTTGTTTTTCAATAATTTTTATTTTATTTTATTATTTTGATCAAGCAAAAAATACGTGTCCCATATTTTTGGCCGATCTACAAGACGGACTAAACAGAATGCCATTTTTTTTATGCTGTCGTCATCCCTATTTCTTATACCTTTCCTTTCTGTAGGTAAGGTTGAGCAAAAAATCTGAAAAATAAAAGGTTCTCAAAGGCTCTAAAGAGTAAAAGATTTGAAATAAAGAAAATAAAATAGATGAAGATGATGATGAGGCCCCCAAGAGACATATTATTAAAGACTTCGAAAATTTGGAAATAGATACGTTGGTACTTACTGGCTGTAGCAACTGATCCATCAATCTGGGTAAGGATCCCTAAAGGTCCTACGGCGTAATTACGGTATCTGTAATGTACACATATCATTTAGTAAGTAGTGCCCTCAGGCCAGACGAGCGGGTCCGGTAAGTGAGTCAAGCTTGCGACCGCAAGGTGAAAACTATCAATCATTATTGAATAGTCAAACGAACTTACCTGTAAGTGAAGTTCGACGGTAATTATGCTCCTTGTTGTCTCGTCCGAAGATGATGATAGTAAACAAGTGTAGTACGGTCATAATGTCGTCGGCGCCACATAATTTTAAAGTCTAAAATGAAACGGAACGCATTCTGTATGCGCGTTCCTGAGACTCTGGAAAACTAGCTTCATTAAGTTCACAGCGATTTTATTGGTTTTACAACACAGGGCCCATGCTCATGAGCCCATTAGCATGGTATGTTTGGGTTGGGAGGGACTCATCATCTTCGGACGAGACAACAAGGAGCATAATTACCGTCGAACTTCACTTACAGGTAAGTTCGTTTGACTATTCAATTATGCTCCTTGTTGTCTCGTCCTCGATGATGATAGTAAACAAGTGTAGATGTTCAAAGACCAGTTGTAAAATCAATAAACAATTGTTACAAAAAGAACAAGAGAACAACAGTATGATAATGTTATTTTTCATTAAAAATAATAAAAGGAAAAACTCAAACAAATAATTAATTAAAGTGAGTTACTGAACTGATATCTGGTACTGGTGCCTGAAAGTATTTTAATTGGTACTAAAAATTGCTTTGAGGTTTATTATAAAATCTCTCAAAAGTTTTGACTCCACAGTTTTACTAGCCGCTCTCCTCTTGTCATCAATATTTACCCCTTTTCTTTATGCTGCTAATGTTGTTGCAAACACATGCAACTATGTGTTATATCAATTTCAATCTCTACCATAACTTCTTTGACCCATCGGCTGATTATACTGGGCCCAAAGCTTTATAGGGCTTACCAGTTAGAACATAAAATAACTACAGGTTCACAGACCTTAAGTTAATTATAAATAATAACTACAACTCTAGCGGGGCAAACTCCTATTCTGGTATAAAAGAAAATACTAGTTTTAAAAAATAAATAAAAATAAGGGTTGATATCTATTTGTGCCCGATGTTTTAAATAACTAAGCAATCTTAATAGCAGCCTTCTTCTATCATAAACTTATTAATTATTATCTTATATATAAATTTCTCGTCCTCCAAACGGCTTTACCGATTTTTTCTAAAATTTTATATGCTTAAATTCAGTATTTTTCATAACCCTAAGTGATAAGGGTTGTTCACCCTTAACATTTTTAACGCGGGTGAAACTGCAGAAGGCAGCTAGTTATTTTATATTAAAGAGATAGTTTAGTCCGTACCTTTATAAAACATTAATAACGTTAACCGTTATCTTGGTAACAGTCTATAAATCATTGCAGTAAACATTTATTCTAAAGAATTCAATATCATTAGGTAAAAAACGATTTATTCCAATATTATCGTAAGTATTTATATTCTGGAGGTTTTAACATTGAAAAAACTCCAATAAGCTTTACACTTTTTCATTTATACCTAAATGAACTCCTTTAAAGCTAGAGCAGATCTAGTGAAATTTAAGCTTCCATAAAAAACTTCTTCTAACAGGCTTTATAATATTAGTTTTTTGGAATTTACAGTATTTAGCTCATCCTAGAATTGCTTGGGAGTATTTATTCAATAGTTTAGATATTAAACACAATATTATCTCAACTGTTTCATAACTTATTCAAAAAATAAATGTTTTCCTAATAATATTCCTTCCTTCCTTTTCAACTTTTGATGAAGGCTTTAAAAGGTTGAAATATAACAGGTTCATCTATTAACCATGTTTTGTATGTATACAGCCATGGTTGAACAATTCAATAAGGAACTACTCACTTAGTAGTTCCAGATCCATAGATTATTATTGATCTGTTGGTAATAGTTTTTTCTAGTCTTGATAACAATAGAGAATGGAGGGAAAGCATAAAGTGATGAAATCTTGACCAATGTAAATGCATCTATTGCTACTGCCTTTGGATCTGAGTTCTATGAGACATAACTAAGGCTAAAGGCACCTTGTGTTAGTCCGAGTTGTATTCAAATCAATTGGAGGTTCACCAAAGTAAGGTGTTTGATAATGATCATTATCACCATTAGTCCAATCTTCAGTATTGTTCAAATCCTTTTATACATACTCAAAATCTGATTTATCAGTCTTTATAAATGTTAAAGTATATTTTTACATATAAGTATGTTGCAAATAATCATAAGTTTCTCACCATTACCAAATTTTGTTAGTGATTAGGAAATAATAGCAAATATTAAAAAAATATCTTAATATTGGAATATTAAATTCCTCCTAATCTATTAAAGTAAGATATTGCAGTTATACATATAATCTTTTTAACAAAATTTCACAATCTCTAAAAACTTCCCTCCAAAATACTTTAATCCAGAGAGAGTTGCAATTAATTCCAATGAATATTAGTAATCTGGGCTTTTCAATCAGTCCACTAGTAGTCTGACAGCCACTTCCCTTACCGTGAAGCATCAGTAAATGGTTCTCACTTAAAAATACCTTGTCTTTCTAATAGGACTGCCTGAGATTATTATGCTAAGCAATCACCATTACATCACCATTATATTATCGTCTTATTTACATTGTAGAGCTCAATGTAGTGTTTTCGCTGTAATTGTCATAATAATATTTTAATGTGAGATATTTAAAAGGTAGCTCAAGTTCCTTGGCATAAATAAAGAATGACATATTTAATGGCTGGACAAACTGATATTAAAGTTTCAATAACTAAGAAATCTAACCTGAAGGTTAGACACATTAGATTATAATTAATTAATAATTTTATTAACTCTTTCTATGTGCTTTTGTAAAGATTTTTAACAATGGTATTGTTAATTAAACCACTTGTTGTCTTGGTGAAAAGGTTTCAATATTCTTTCTACAAACCAAACCTAATTTTTTCTACATTTACAAATGCCTGCATATTTTCCAGACATGTATGTAATTATTTCCTTTACAAAGGAAAGAAGTTGTAAAGGTATAACACTGATGTGGAGCTTCTTTCTCTTAAGTAGATAGGAAAGCTCTAACATGTTTCATAATCTTTGTAAATATTAGTGGATCAGTATGCAAGCCAAAACCTAATACCAAAAACTGTTAACACTTTCGAAAATTTCATGAGAAATAAATCTCAAGGATTTTTTACTCATTTTCTTCTTATTGAGTTGCAACTATAAAAAATAATCTTTTAAATATAGCTTGTCTTTAAATTTCTGTAAAAAAACTATATCTGTCTTGCAGGTTAAAATGTTCTGATTTTTAAAAAAGTATTTAACTTTTTTAAATTTATCTAATAATTATTTATTTAAAATGAAGAGGAATTTTTCCCTCAAGGTGCATAATGTGAATTATCGGTGAACTAAAGTCACCTGTGAATTGATCTATATATCTATAGATTGTATAGACAAAAAAAAATTATATACATATGTATATATGAATTTCAAATATTAACTTTAGACTCTAAATTAGAGAACTTATTATTCAGAGTTAGCTCTGATGTGGTTTGGTATGAAAAGGTATTTTATACCCTAACAACACCCCGTCAACAATAATAGGGTCTGTTGTGATTTGTTTTCAATCACAAAAGTAAGATATAAGTCTGCCCACCTGTGCAGTTACTTGCAGCGTTGATGTTTCCTCTTCCACTCCTCCCATTTCCCGTCCACAGCTGGTGCTCTTAATGTTGCCCCCCCCCTCTGTTTTTCATGTGTGAGGGAGTAGGGTCCCACCAGTTTAAAGCTTTATTTTAACTAGTATTTTGATCTAGAAACATATGAATTATGTCTACGAGTAAACTTAATTTTTCAGTAACTTTTAGTTCCTGACCTGGTTTCTGAGCTGATTAAGAGGCTCTTAATTTTTCAGTGGAATCTTCAGTGAAGAGGTAACTTTTCAACTCTTAATGTTGCAGAAAAAACTTTGCATGTTTTTATTTATTACTGATAGCGGGAGAGCTCTATGTCCTGTGTCCAGGTACATTATTGAATCGCTCAACAGCGATGAGGCATTATTCACTTTTAATAATTTCAATCTTGTTAATTTGAATGTCTTAGAGACACATTTAAAGGCCTAAGCCTAGATGTAATAGCACAGCAGCAATCTGCCGTTGTTGTGGGTAATAAAAACCAGCCCCTGAGTTTCTAATGTTTCTTCCTGGGGCGATTCCTCTTCAGTGCGTCTTCCATATCTACTTCGGATTGCTCCTTTTCAACCACCTTTGGAGGGTCAATTTCACTACGATCATGCAAGTCAAGTGAATGAATTGTTAACTAGTTCTGGTGCTCTAGATGCCCATGCCAACAAGCCTTTGCACATTGTAACCACGTAAGCCCCCGCAGGACTTCCCTTTAAGGTTACAGAGCAATATTATAACCACGTAAGCCCCCGCAGGACTTCCCTTTAAGGTTATACAGAAACAGTCAACCACGTGTGCCCCTAAAGAACACCCCACAGGTCGCTTAGTTTATAACATAGCTATGTTTGACCACGTACGCCCCCGCAGGACGCCCCTAGGTCAGGCCAGTCGTTTTTAGGCTCAAAATGTTCACTCTTAGTGCAACTACGTGCGAAGCTGCGCGCGCGCCTAAGGTTTCAATTAGCGATTATTCGCAGGTATTGGTCTTTCCATGCTTGGCACGATTATATTCTTGGCATTTAATAAGCCGATAATAGCATAAAACTTCACGTTAAGCGGCAAAAAATCTTAGGTACTTTCCTCAGAATCGGAACTTAAATTGTTGATCCGCCTCACGAACCTTTTAATTTTCTTTATTAAATGAATTCTTCCAATTATCCTTCCATCATTTGCCTATATTTTACACATTTTCACTAGAATTACTAGGTTTTTAACGATGAAACAGAAAATTGTACAGAGAAGTCGTGACGCCATGTCTTGACATAAAAACCGAATGAAGCTAGTTTTCCAGAGTCTCAGGAACGCGCATACAGAATGCGTTCCGTTTCATTTTAGACTTTAAAATTATGTGGCGCCGACGACATTATGACCGTACTACACTTGTTTACTATCATCATCGAGGACGAGACAACAAGGAGCATAATAACTATTGTCTAGTAGTGATGTTTTTAAACCTTCGAATACACGTGATTCGAGGCACAATAGAAAAACACAATAGCAGTCAATTAACAGAAGTTGGAGTGGCGTTATGATTAGACACAGAGCTCGCGTAGAGCTTAGGACCATATTTTATTGAGGCACCAGATTTCGCAACTTTCATTCGGGCACCATGTGAGAAACACCACAAAACAAACTCTAAAGAGGTCAGTTTCAAAATGGACGTAAAGAGTTAACGGTTCCTTCGCTATTCGTGATTGATTGATTAATAGTTTGTGTCTGGGTGAAGTATATTATGACGTGTACGAGTAATTATATCAATGGTCTGATTACCAGAGCTTGTGTTAAGCTCTGTTTAGCTTGGAATTATATTATGCCGTGTGTGACTTGTCCTTGGAAATATTTTGTTTTTTCGTGCGCAGCTGGTGTCACAGTAAATATGATCCATAGAGCTTAATGCATAGTTCTGGTTGCTCCACCAACGGGTAAATCGCTCTCCGGCTACAAGCCGCCATGAGCCAGCACATTACTCTAGTTATTTTGTTGGTGGTGCGACCCGGTTTGATTCTGGTCTCCCAATTAGACATGGCTCTTAAAACTTTGAGTCCTTTAATCACTACTGATAACTACCATTGACTGAGATATCCATACTCACGGCTCGTCTCGTCTGATCTCACAGTCAGTGCAGCAGACTACCGGCAAATTGTCCTTATAGGAGCAAATGTCTGGTAGTTCAGGAATACTGTATCTCTTAACATCATAACCTGCATTAGCCTGAAAGACAAGGGAACTTTAAAGACTTGCTGGTGCGGTGTAAAAAAAAATCAATTAGTTATATAAGATCATTTCGCTGTCTGACTTTCTGTCTGTTACAAGACAATCACGAATGCGTTAAAGTATCAAGGAATTAATATGAAACAGTAAGCTCTACAATCCCTTGAAATTGGGAAAAAACTTCTACCTAATATTGCAATTTCAAGATATGCCTCGTGTTGATTTTGTTTAGAATCACCATGGACTGACACTTTAGTATTTTCAGCTTTATAATTAAACGCAATCACTTCCCCAGCTGCCTCATATGCAACCATTTTTTAGGAGGTGGATAATCCACGTGGATGTCCTTCATGGGGGAGACGTAAAGGTCTATCAAGCTTTTATTGACTACTAACCATTCCAGTGTTTCTTCTCTCACCTACACTGGAGATCGCGGTAACCCTGACATCCACTCCGCACCGACTCGCCTCCTGCGGCTAGTATTCTTTATTATAAACTTGTATGGGCATGCGCTCACTATATCAACTCCGTAGCGTCACTAGATCGCCTCGGTTATAAGCCCTTCACGCGCAGACAACGGATGGACCACTTGGTGACAACTCGCTGCTCGAATACTTGCCTTGCGATGACTGGGTATTGCTACGCGCGGGTCTCGAGTGGACCGCGCGCTGCCCACGCGTTTCTTCTTCATCGAGCGCGACAGCTTATGATTGCCAATTCACGGTTTGTAAAATTGGACATAACGAAACACACGTGTAGACCTAGTGCTAATTAACAACAGACTACTCGAAAATTCGCGGACCAAGCGGCGTCCACTCGTTGACCACTCGGCGTTCACTCGTTGACCGCGTTGGGTCCACTGGTTGACCGCGGGGGGTTTATTGGTGATAACGTGACGTCCACCCGTGGACTACCTGTCGACAACGAGTGGATGCCAGGTCGCATTCCAGCGAAGTGCACGGGTCACAAGCCAGATAAGTCATAAGGGTTGTACACTACTGTTGTAACTACCGCAATCGCGGACTAGTGCCTTTCAAAATTTTACCATTACTTACATATAGGTAAGACAGGGACGCTGAAGTGCATTTAAATATTCCGACACATGTGCCGTTCAAGCCGTTTGTTACACAGGGCTCCTCTGTAACAAAGAAATGGACTTAACTAACTGACTGTGCTGCTGACTTGTTGAGATGGACTTGGGCTGCAGTTGGTGATCACACTGACATGCCTGGCGGTCAAACACTTTAAAAATTGTCATATTTTAGTTCATTACATTTTCATACAAAATTAAAAATATTTAAATTGAACGCTCTAAATGTGACGAAGTCTGCGTAGATACGAGGACAGTGCGCGGCAAGCATAGGTATGTTGTTACGGCACAACACAATACAGAGTTGAAATGTGTTAGATAGGACAACGAAATCTTGAAGATTAATTTTTGATAAATGTACAACATTTTGTAAAAAATCATAGAACAAAAGTTGTTGTTTATGATGATAGTAACATAGTCCTGAGAGGATGTCGGTGTTTTAACAATAACCTTGTATAGTAGAGCAAATGGTGTTTATATGCTAGGCGAACCGATGAGCACGAGCGGAGCCGTTCTCGGCTTCGTCGTTCGCGGAATCGCGGCGCAAGTGTGGACGTACAACGAACCTACAACGATCACTGTCCTCGAGCGCGAAGCAAATCCGGTGTGCGTCCACACTGAAGGCGCGGTGACTAGAGCCTAGGCGGGCGCGGTGAGCAGGGGCGTGCGGTGGCCACAGTGAGGCGCGGGCACTTATAGCGGCTCGGCGTAAATCAGGTGTTACAAACCATGGACGAGGATTTGCTATTTTTATTAGACAGTCCGATCCTGAGATGGGAGTTGTTGAACAAAAGAGATGGTGTGCACAAAATAAATAAAAACAGAGGAATAACTGGAGAATTTTTTAACTTAGATATAAGAATTGAGATAATACCCTACAAAATTATTTGAGTATACTCGAATGCCCGTGGCAACTTACTTAACGTGGCTTAGATTGAATTGCACTTATAAACAATTCAGTATTTACCGCCATTTTACGACAAACAAATACAGAATATGCACATCCTCCGAGCGACAAGACCGAACTGGTTTGTTACCCCAGCCGCCCGCGCATTGGGTCGCTTACTGACTAGGCCAGTAGTGTGGCCAGAACGCGCGGACAGAAGCTTTGAAAACTACGCGCGCTGTCTCGCTCAGTCCCGTCGCGCTAGGCTTCCGCCTTAGTCACTACAATATGGACGCAAAGGCGCGTTTCATATGTTTGATACTTCGCGCCCGTCGTCGTCGCAACCGCGCTAGGCTCACAGTGTGGACCCACACAAGTCTGTCCACACTAGACGAATTGTGTGCGGCTCGTGCTCGGTTCGCCTAGCATAGACGCAGCGAAGTTTGTTTTGCTTTAACACCCATGCGAAGCTGGTTCGGGTCGCTTGTAACTGTCAGTCAAGTTTTCGGCTTGTGTAAAGGACTCCACTGGGTGCCTACCACAGAACAAGCTCTGCTAGAAGCCGTTGGAGAGAACCAAACCAGGCCAGGCTTTTGTGTTGCTTGTTGGAAAACAAACTGTATTATAACTATAACATTATTCAACCCAGTTACTGGGTGGACCTCTTGGCTACTCTGACTGTAAAAGTTTCTAGCAATGTAACTTTAATTTCGGTCGTCGGCGAAATTAAAGTTGCCTGTATATAAACCCTGACTCCTAGCCTGGAGATTGTGGGTTCGATTCTCACCAAGGACAAACTTTGTGTGACGAACATGATTGTAAGTTCTGCCTGGGTGAAATTTATTAGGTATAATGAGCATGTGGAAGTATTTGTAAATAATATAAGTATGTACATCGGTTCTCTGGTTACCATGGTACAAACTCTGACTACTTTGAAATCAGATGGCTGTGTGTGAATAGGCGAGACGACGAAAAAAAAGTAATTAGTCCGTCATTGAGATTATTAAAAAATTTTAGACACGTATTTTTTCTTTTTTCTCGTAAACGAAAAATGACGACAATACAGTGTATTGAACTAAGGTGTTGAAGTTGTGCGTGACGTTACGATCAGATACAATTTTTGCATTACGGTAGCGTCAAAAGCCCCCACTATGCCCCCACTCCAGAACTTTGTTGCTCTTTATCTTTGTATTTTTTTATTATTTTGATGAAGCAAAAAATACGTGTCCCGTATTTTTGGCCGATCTACAAGACGGACTAAACAGAATGCCATTTTTTTTATGTTGTCGTCATCCCTATTGTCCCAAAATATTTATTTAACTACTTATTTAGTTTCTTTTAACCTTTGTACGACCAAGCGACTGTCGGCTGTCACGCTGCTATTGCCTTCTTTTGTGTCTCGAATCACGAGTCTTCGAAGGATTTGTAAAATTCCGATATACAAGTGCACCTGAACGCGATAGACCGGTCTCGTGTCACCTACAACTCTCCGCTTAAGGAAAGGTCACAGATGTCAAGGTTTTACTTTGGGTTGCGGAATGTTTATAATAGTTACCGTGACCCTGGAACATAAAGGGCAATCGAAGGAACATGAGTCGGTTTTAGTCAGTAAGAGTCTGACACGCCCTCCCGCCGCACCCAGGACGGGAGCAGTCATTGGATGATTTCCCACTCACCAAAAAAAAAAAGGTTTTACTTTACAACAAACATTATTATCAGAACTAAATGTAGAAGCAATAGATAGGTCATTCACTTACCGACTGAACAGGTAAATGGTAATTTTTAAAGCTAACGTGTCGTGTGTGAGACAGACAGGTTTACTTACTGTTGGGCAGCAGCCATGGTCACTAACCTTAGTGGTTAGTGACTTAAGCTGTTGGGTTCGATTCCCACTCGAAACAAATCTTTATGTGAGGAGCAGATTGTTTGACTGGTTCGGTTTATTGGTTATCTGAATACAGACTCAGCCGGTTTCCCAAGAGTTCTATATAATATTAATATAGCCCAGCCTGTCCCAAGCTGGCCTAAAATGACTTCTTAAGCCGAGGTCCGAACTTCCGAGCGGTTAATCAATTTGTAAGATCTAGTTTGTAAGCCCTGGTGATCTTAATTTTGTGGTCACTACAGTCATGATAGTCCTGGATTTCAGAAAAGCAGTAAACAGCCTCCTACTGATGACCTACTAGTGACCACGTCAATAAAAAAGGAATTT
Source organism: Athetis lepigone (assembly GCA_033675125.1). Lineage (NCBI taxonomy): Eukaryota > Metazoa > Arthropoda > Insecta > Lepidoptera > Noctuidae > Athetis > Athetis lepigone. The sequence goes on from CM066234.1 coordinate 12,742,652, forward strand.
ATAGTTTTTACATGTTACAAAATTAAGTTTTCTGTCTGTTCTTCAGAGCTGCGAAAATTTTCATGTTGTTTTCGTTAGTAGATATAATAGAGAGATTCAGAAAAGCTTATATTGCAAAATATATGCATAATGAGTCGGGTGGCCCGTTATACATATATGCCCTTACTAATAATCACTGTGTAAAGTTATGCAATGAATAAAGCCTGTGTAACCATACATTTTTTGACGTATAAACCTGTCATAACTTTATGTAGCGTTTATTATACTTCAGGCTTCGTCCTCGGGATTAGCAAATAACACTTGTAGTACCGCCTAGTGGTTCGCCAGTCTCACACTATAGTTGAGGGTAGAAAATAAAATTAAAAAATAAATTCACGTCAACAAGACAGTTGACCGACCCGCTTGCTTCATTCGCTTTTTAGTGCTCGCCACGATCACACGCTCGCGTCTCAAAAGTGCTAATTGTTTATTCCAAGTGCTAATTAAACATGCCTAAACGGAAACGTGAGGAAGATTACGATCATCTGCTGCGGTAGTTCAAGAAATTAGAAAAGAAAGTGTTGCGAAGATGCCGTAAGTACGCTGAGTCGTTCCAACTCGCTTGATACTCGTTCCCGCTCGGAGTCTCCAGGTCAGTCATTGTGTATTTATTGTTTGTTAGTTTTATTGCTGCCGTACAAAGCCCGTTTAATAACGAGCTGGCGATAAATAAGTCGCCATAATGCATGTCCTTTAGGCAACGATTTTACTTGCCTTATTTACTTTTACATACATATCAAGTGTACTTTTGTCACGGTTTTATGTTTACTAAGAAGTAACTTGTAGATACTTACTTATACAGTGTGTAACTGAATTAATGCACTTTGATAAAATAGTTTGTTCAGAATCGTTTACTGAATCGATTTTTGTAATTTTTAATATGGGTAATATTTTATCCCAAAAATAATTAAAACTATGTAAATTGCTGTCACACTTCCGCTGTACAGTCAAAACAAACTAAAATGGATGAAATACCTACTACGCTAGACCCTTATGCAAGTGCGACGGTGTGCATGCGTAAATTTGTAATGTGACTATAATTTTCTCCCACAATCTGTACAACAAATTTATAAAAAAAACAGAGTGTTTTAAACATAATAATAAAAAATCAGTGTATGTATTATGATTATAACATAATATTCTAATTTGGGTGTCTGGTGGTGTGCGTTTATTCCGGGACATATTGTATACAATTTTTTTACAATACATTTAATCAATCTTAACAAAAGTGTTGACTAAATTAGCTAAATAGGTTACATTTCATACCTATTGGGTTTAACTACCATTCGTAGAAACTCCTACGATATTTTAAGAAATGTTATCTTTGCAAGTTTACCTACTCAATATTAAAATAGAATAATAGTTATGCGAACAGTATTTTAGGACTGTTTCTTAACTAATTGTCAATAAATTAGTGTGACTCAATCGTGATATTTTACATAAATTTTATAATAAAACATAATTTTTATAATAAAACATTACTTACACCCGTGATAGTAATAGTTACCTAGCCGGGTTTGCGTACTTCTCTGGAGTTGTACTACCCAATAAAAACTTTGCGGTCAGTATTCTTGTAACATGGTACTTACACAACTAAATATTATTATAACTTGGAGCTGTACTACCCGACAAATTAGTCTTGCGAACAGTACTTTGGTCTGTTTCTTGACTAGTGTAGGTCAGTAATGATTACGTAGATGGGTTTGCGTACTTCTCTTTGGAGCTGTACTACCCGATAAATTAGTCTTGCGAACAGTACTTTGGTCTGTTTCTTGACTAGTGTAGGTCAGTAATGATGACGTAGATGGGTTTGCGTACTTCTCTTTGGAGCTGTACTACCCGATAAATTAGTCTTGCGAACAGTACTTTGGTCTGTTTCTTGACTAGTGTAGGTCAGTAATGATTACCTAGATGGGTTTGCGTACTTCTCTTTGGAGCTGTACTACCCGATAAATTCGTCTTGCGAACAGTACTTTGGTCTGTTTCTTGACTAGTGTAGGTCAGTAATGATTACCTAGATGGATTTGCGTACTTCTCTTTGGAGCTGTACTACCCGATAAATTTGTCTGGCGAACAGTACTTTGGTCTGTTTCATGACTAGTATAGGTATCGGTGGTTTTCAGATCAAGAACGTAATAACAACGTTCCAAACCTACTTGACGGTATTGTTGATTATGAGCCATGTGCGGAGACGCTCGTCGACCCCGTCCCGGAACCCGACGAAGAGTGCCCCCGCCCCCTAACGCCACCCGCCGCCGCTAGCGCCGTGGAGCCGGTGACAAATACTGAGGAGCCTGAGTCAGTTGATACGCTAAACAGTACAATACTCGAAATACTGGGCGAAGATCCTACTATTTCGAATATTTTCGGCCCCGAAATTCATAAGGACTATTGCGGAGTAATTGAAAACTAGTTAATGCTCCTGTATTAAATGCCGAAATTAACGCGGCTATTTCCGACGTTAATGCCAAACGCGACAAAAATGTTGAAATTAGACAGAGACAAATTTCTACTAATAACAAGCTGATATAAAAAAAAAAAAAAAAAGATAATGATCCCGAGTTAATAAGCCTATTGTTTTCTTTTGCATTAAGGGATACGAAATCCCATTTAAATAACTCAAAAAAAGCTATTCATAATTTATTATGTAATAGAGCTATGTCAAAATGTCAACCTACCGATGGTCAATTTTTATCTAGTATAATTCTAGTGTCTAAAACAAATGGCAAATATAGTATCATCCTAAATTTTAAAAAAGAACTTAAAAAAAAAAAAAAAAAATAATATTACAGCTGATCATTTTAAAAAATGAAGGTCTACGCACAGTATTAAAATTAATAACAAAAATAGATTTAAAATATGCTTACTATTTTATAAGTATTCATTATAATTCAAGAAAATATTTATGATTTAAAGTTCAACAACTGTACGAATTTAACATTCTACTATTTTGCTTAAGCACTGCCCCATATATATTCACTAAAATAATGAAACCTATTGTCCGGTTACTACGTTTGGCAGGCCTAATATCTATTAATTACTTAGATGAGTCATACGACAAATGTTTGTACAATACTGTACAATCTAAGAAATTAATTACATCTCTCGGATTTTTAATTAATAAGGATAAGAGGAAAAGTTTAATGATACCTAGTCAAGTATGTACATTTCTAGGTTTTGTTTTAGACTCTGAAAACTTCCAGATCACGTTACCCTCGGGAAAAATAGTTCGCGTCAAATCAGAAATTAAAAATATGCAAGATACGTGAATTTGAACAAATGGTCGGATTACCAGTTTCAGTTTTTCCGGCTGTAGAATACAGCTTGCTATGTACTAAACTATTTGAACGCGTAAAACATTTAAACTTAAAAACTGATATCTAGTGTGTTACTACCTGATCTAAGATGGTGGTATGATGCAATACATATACCGTTTTGTAGCACGATACGCATGATCTGAAAATTTCATCATCTCAGATGCCTCAAATACGGGGTGGGGGGCTGCCTGTGGCAAAGAGAGGGCTAGCGGGTTGTGGAGTAATCAAGAGAAGACACAACATATATAACTACTTGCGGCCTTCCTTGGTTTAAAAGTATTTGCTAAAGATTTAAATAACTGTCAAATTTTACTCCTCATCGACAACACTACAGCCGTCTCTTACATTAATAGGATTGAAGGTATTTCGTTCCCCCACCTCACTGACATCACTCGTCAGCTATGGCAGTGGTGTGAATGTCGCAAATTGTACGTCATAGCTCATTACATTAGCTCATTAGACAATAACACGGCAGATGCCGAGTCAAGGCGGACTGGGCATACCAGGAAATTGTCTCAACGTATGGGGTACCTCAAAAAGACTTATTTGCCAGTCGAATAAATACTAAATACTCTGCCTAGATCTCCTGGCACAGAGACCCCAATGCAATGGCAGTTAATGCATTTTCAATTTCCTGGGCCGATATTTATTTCTATGCTTTCCCACCTTTCTCTGTCGTTTTAAAGACACTGAGAAAGATAATTACAGATAAGGCTAGGGGCGTACTAGTCGTACCACATTGGCCAACAGCTACCCAATTTTTAAAAAAGCCTTTTATTGTCTGATCCAATTGTGTTGAAGGCAAATGCAAATCCAATTTTATGTTCCAGTTCTAGCGATCGCGACATATACACCAAACTTAATTAAACTCCGGTGGCAGGGAACTTATGCGGACGGCGTGGGTAAGAACAAACGTATCTCCGTCAGCAGTTAATGTGATGTTGGCGTCTATTTCTGAAAACTCCTATAAACAATATGATGTTTACTAACGGCGATGGTATGGTGATTTGTATAACGCTTCGATTCCACAAATAATTAATTTCCTAAACATTCTCTATGAAGAGGGATATCAATACGGGACGCTTAATTCTTGTAGATCCGCGTTTGCCCTACTCATGGGAAATAATTTAGGAGAAGATGATAGGATCAAAAGGTATTTTAAAGGTATATTTCGGATACGTCCTCCTTTACCCAAGTATGAAATAACATGGGATACTACAATAGTAATAAATTATCTCAGCCAGTTTTATCCCAACGAAACGTTATCCCTTGAAAACCTTTCGAAAAAACTTATCACTCTCATTGCCCTTTTGACTGCGCACAGAGTACAGACCTTGTCAAAGATTAATTTTAATAAAAACATAGAATTGTCCCCTTCTAAAGTAACTATCAAAATACCTGACCTTTTAAAAACAACACGCTAAAGATCTTTGCAGCCATTGTTAGTGTTATCGTTTTTTGAGGAACGACCCGAAATAATATGTCCTGTCTTGACTTTACTTACCTAACTCGAAAAATCAAGCCCGTTGCGAAAGAATATTGACTCCCTCTTCATAAGCTTTAGAAAGCCTTACAATGCTGTCGGTTCTCAAACCTTGAGTAGGTGGATAAAAGACACCCTGCGCAATAGCGGTATCGATGTGAACATGTCCACCGCGCACAGCACAAGGCACGCCGCTACATCCGCGGCTCTTCAGCTGGGCGTCAGCCTAGATCGAATAAGAAAAACCGCTGGATGGGGCGGCTCGTCAAGCACATTTTGGTTCTATTATAGAACCATAGGTAATGTCAATAACAATGGAAATGATTGTTTTGCCAGAACAATTGTAAACAATAACTCAAATGAAGGTTAAGATAAGCTGATTTATAATTATTTTCTTATATCTGTTTGTAAAATTGAGGAATAAACAAAATATTTCACACTACTATCTCTAAAAGTCTACAAGTGTTATTTGCTAATCCCGAGGACGAAGCCTGAAGTATAATTAATGATTAAACGAACTTACCTGTAGGTGAAGTTCTATCATAATTATACGAAGGCTTCGTCCGAAGGGATTAGCAACCCTCCCTCCCATTAGTTACCCCATTTATTGTGTGTGAAATATTCAAGATGCGGCTACTCTCTAAACTAAATGAAGCAAGCGGGTCGGTCAACTGTCTTGTTGACGTGAATTTATTTTTTAATTTTATTTTCTACCCTCAACTATAGTGTGAGACTGGCGAACCACTAGGCGGTACTACAAGTGTTATTTGCTAATCCCTTCGGACGAAGCCTTCGTATAATTATGATAGAACTTCACCTACAGGTAAGTTCGTTTAATCATTAATTAGTAAGGCGCATATTTTATAATTGATATTATGTCATTACATAGTATAAAACAAAGTCGCTGTTGCTATAATCTTTTGAACTACGGAACGGATTTTAAGACAATAGCAGCCCGACAGCCGACTGTCGGTTGGTCGTTAAAAGGTGATTCAAGAGGAAGGTTTTCAAGTGTTTAATTTGAATGCTTATGGTAGAGAAAAGCCGGGATTTCTAAAGATTTCTAACAATCGTGTAAAGCTGGGGCGGGTTGCTGGTTATTTCATATGTAAGTAATTCAAAAGACGTTTGTAAATGACACTGCTTAGGTTTATTCATTTCTAATAACAACACACATCAATAACCAAAGCAATTAAAGATGATTGCAAGCAAAGATCATTTTTCCGATTGAGATAGACTGATATTATTAATCATAAATTCATTTATTGCATGTAGGAAAACAAACTTTAGTATATTATTACGTTTGCCTAGCGTTCGAATGATTTTTTGACCACCGCTACCCAGTTACTGGGTGGATCCATTGGCTACATTGGTTGTCAGAGAACTATGATTTCGTCAATAAATTAATTTAAAGTATCAAACTTACCTTCGCCTAGATTTAGCTCACACAACACACAGAACAAACTAAACAAACACACAATTAATATGACTTGATTAGCCGCCATGTCATGCGCACGCGCAGGTCTGCGATACAAAGCTCTTGATTGTGCAAAAACTGGTTTATGAGTATATCCGTACTTTTCCGTACTAATATTATAAATGCGAAAGTAACTCTGTCTGTCTGTCTCTTCTTCACGCCTAAACCCCTGAACCGATTTGAATGAAATTTGGTACAGATTTAGTCTAGGACCCGAGAAAGGACATAGGGTACTTTTCATCCCGGAAATCCCCCGGGAACGGGAACTATTATTCCACGCGGACGAAGTCGCGGACAAAAGCTAAAGCTAGTATATGTAAATAAAAACAAATTACACTGTGTCAGACAGATCCCTGTACGTGCTATATGTAATTATGTACATACTTTGGATTATTTGTAATAGTTATGTGTATGTTTTTCTTCATTATTCACCGTATATGCCTTGTTGCCGCGAGAGCTTTTATAACACTTTTCTTAGATGAAGCAAAGGAAATTTATAAAAATACTTTTTTATGCCTATTGTTATAATATTGCGACAACCTCAAATATAATTTTCAGTACTTACTAGTTTTCCAATATTTATCTTCATAAAATCTTCTATTTTGTAAGCTACTAAATAAAAAATCTGTCGTTGTGCAATGTTTTTCTTTGTGCATAAAGTTTTAATAAATAAATAAAAAAGCAAATGAAACCGCAGGACACAGATAGGATTCTATAAAACACTTAATTTTCACATTGTTAACAGCAGGTTGCTGTGGTACGCCTTTGCAATAAGTAAGTAAGTCAATATTATGTTAGGCCGTATACAGAAAGAAAGCTGTAATCTTATAAGCGCTTACCGGCGCTTGTCAGCGCTGGTCCGTTCTACACAAAGGAAGCAGGTTGAAGCAGACTAAGCAAAATGTCGGAATGATTTGCTTGCAGTTGTTATGGTAACGCCCACCGCTGACAAGCGCGTGTTGAAGCTTGTGGGCACCGGCACCGTTCAGTGCTTATCGGCGCGTGTTCTTTTTTTTTTATTATAACTTATGGGCTTGCTTTTGGTCCCAGACTAGTCCGAGGGCATAGACGGGGCCTACGATGGAGCGAGCTCACCCAAAAGATGCCTATGCACTCTTCTCTTGAATACATCCGGGTTATATGCTTTTGGAAACACAGACGCCGGCAGAGAATTCCATTCCTTTGCGGTGCGCATAATAAAGGATTTCGAAAAACGCTGCGTGCGGATTCGAGGAATATCGACCAAGAAAGGGTGGTATCCTGCCATACGTCTGGATGTCCGGTGGTAAAACGGAGACAGGGGAATGAGCTCGTGTAGCTCATGAGCACACTCACCGAAGTGCAATCTGTAAAACACCGCCAGACAGGCAACTTTACGCCGATGGGCTAGAGGTTGCAGTTGGGCCACCAGCTTCTTGTCGCCAATCAACCTCCTGGCTCTGCGTTCTACCGAATCCAATGCGGCCAGTTGGTATTTGGCTGAGCCATCCCATAGGTGACAGCAATACTCCATACACGATTGTACTTGAGCTTTATAAAGTGTTAGAAGCTGTCCCGGCGTGAAATATCGCTTAACCTTGTTAAGGATGCCCAGCTTTTTCGCCGCAGTCAGTGCTTTGGACTCGATGAAAGCGGCGAAGTTGAGGTCAGAACTCAACTCCATGCCAAGGAGTTCTAGGGAGCCGGTTAGATTTACAGGTGCACCTCGGAAAGTAGGAGCCAGGTCGAATGGGCTCCGTTTAGCGGAGATCAGACACGCTTGCGTTTTGGCGGCATTGAACTGCACTAGATTGTGATCGCCCCATTGGGACACACGGCTCAAGGCAAAGTTCACTCGCTCTACCATGGCCTCTCTCTGTGAACGTATATCGTCCCTACTGTCTTTTGCGCTGGCCATATATCTCTCTACAACGGTACTGTCATCTGCGTAAGCGACTATGCTAGGATTTAGCATATCGTTTATATGGAGCAGGAATAGAGTTGCAGAGAGGACAGACCCAGCTGTCGACGACCACTCTAATCGACCGTCCCGTTAAGAAGTCTGATACCCAGCAGCAAAAGTCAGCAGGGATGCCATAAGCAGGAAGCTTGCTAAGGAGACTAGCGTGCCAAACCCTGTCAAAAGCCTTTGAGATGTTGAGCGAAACGGCAAGGGCTTCGCCGTTTTTCTCAATGGCTTCGCCCGCCACAGCAATGAGTAACATACACTAGAAGATCTCCAGTAGACTGACCACGGTTCATATATTTTCCTGTGTGGATTACCAGCGCTGACAAGCGCCGGCAAGCGCTTATAAGTTTCCAGCTTTCTTTCTGTATACGGGCTTAGAGTCCAATCCAGCGACAGCGACTGGGTAAACTCTTTAAATATAAGTAGACACACAAAAGAAACCTGTAAGTCTGACAACCAATAGAGACTGGTTATCAATCAATTTCAAAAGTCCTTTGGTCACCCTTTGTTCAACCGTTTTACCTTTGGTTATAAATAAAGTGTTAATTAATAAATAAATATAGTCTGATATCCAAACTAGCTTTTTGAGGAAAGTAGAAGAAAAAATGTTAAACACTGATTCTGGACATAGTATTTCATCATAACTATAGATTATATTTTATAGATTACTAGCTTTTGCCCGCGACTTTGTCCGCGTGGAATAATAGTTCCCGTTCCCAGGGGATTTCCGGGATGAAAACTACCCTATGTCCTTTCTCGGGTCCCAGACTATATTAGAACCAAATTTTCATTTAAATCGGTTCAGTGGTTTAGGCGTGAAGAAGAGACAGACAGACAGACGGACAGTTACTTTCGCATTTATAGTATTAGTACGGAAGTATGGATTGCATAAATCGTGTTTGACTGTACAATTCGTCAGCATTGTAGAGTCAAAAAACAATTTAAGGCGAGGTGATAGTAGCATCACAGATTAATAAATAGTTACTACGGTAGCATTCAGAGAGTCTACATTGAGATCTTTCTAACACACTCTGTTTATAAAAATGTGCTGTACCTTCTTACTAATGGCGGCCATACACGCTAGGGTTTGCATGATGGTTATAACTCTGCATGCAAAACCGACAAGCATAACCGAGTTTCATACTACACATACACGTTAGGTTTTGCATGCACCGTCTTGCCATGAACTCTTAGTTGACTGACCACCTAGTACGTGACGGGGTGTGTAGGACGCCAATACCAAACTATTATGGACGACGACGATGTGTTAGCTGTACTTGGCCTTACACTTGTTCTGCAGAACAGAAAAAGAAAAAGAGTTCGCACTGAATGAAGTTCCAACTGCGATAGATACAATTGCATGCACTTGCACGCTTATTATCATGACACTCATTACATTCATTAATTAACCTCATATGACCTTCGTTCACCTCACATGACACTTATTTACCTCACATGTCAATCATTCATCTCACATAAAAACTGCGAACTGTGGCAGGCAAGCTCGCCGGACGCCACACACGCTCGGTTATGCTCGCGCGCAAACATAACCGAGCGGCATAAAATATCAATTTTGATATTTGCTCGGTTGCATGTACATGCACCGATAACTGTACAGTTTAATCACATACACGCTAGGGCTTGCCTGTCGGTTATGCATGCACGGCTAAAACCATCATGCAAAACCTAGCGTGTATGGCCTCCATAATGGGGAGTTAATGTATGGCTAAACTTAGACGCTTGACGGGTTAAGAAACACGGCAAACTCTAAAACCAACAACCAAAGTAGCTATAATAACTAAAAAAAAATCAAAAATCTGAAACCAGTCTTAATCAATAATTAAATTATCATTTATGCCTGACGTGCCAATTTCGTTGTTTTTAGAGTTTTGTACATCAAAAGGAAAACTCTTATGTTATAGCATACTGTTGTCCGACTGTTTGTTAAGACTCTTTATCTCGAGAAAATTGTGTGGATATAACGAATCAAGTAACAGTTGAAATTAGAACTATATGTATTCAGGACTAAGGTCTCTTTCCGCCTTATTACAAAACAAGGTTTTTCCTTAAACCAGGTTTAAACCATTGAGCCGGGTTTTGTAATTTGAATCTTATTCTGATAGGATCTGGTACACTTGCGCGAAAGACATTTGCGCGAAAGACACTTGCGCGCGGCCGTTTGGGCGAATGGACACATGCGCGAATGGACGTTTGCGCCCATAGACATTTCCGCGAATGGACACTTGCGCGACTAGACGTTTCCGCGCCAAACCACTTGCGCGAAGCCCTTTGCGCGACGGACACTTGCGCGCCAGACAGTTCCGCCGAACTTTTTATTCAAAGGACATTGGGCAAATTTAAAAATATTATGTAAGGGGTACCAATATTTTTTTATTTACTTTTGGTTTACATGGCGTCCACATATCTACCGAGGGTGGTAAGTCGTTTTCAAAAGCAAGATGGCGGCCATAATATTTTTCACAAAATACGTCATGGGTGTCGATTTCATGGTTTTTTGGGGTGCTATGGTCAAAAATGGGGTCGATTTGACAATCCAAGATGGCGGTGGTGACCTTTATCACAATATGCGTCATGGGTGTCGTTTTCATGGTTTTTTGGGGTGCTAAGGTCAAAAATGAGGTGTATTTGACAATCCAAGATGGCGGTGGTGACCTTTCTCACAATATGCGTCATGGGTGTCGTTTTCATGGTTTTTGGGTGCTAAGGTCAAAAATGAGGTCAATTTGAGAATCCAAGATGGCGGTCGTGACCGTTGTCATAATATGCGTCATGGGTGTCGTGACACCCATGACGCATATTACGATAAAGGTCACGGCAGCCATCTTGGATTCTCAAATCAACCTCATTATTGCCCTTGGCACCCCAAAAAACCATGAAATCGACACCCATGACGCATATTATAAGAAAGGTCACGACCGCCATCTTCGATTCTCAAATTGACCTCATTTTTGACCTTAGCACCCCAAAAAACCATGAAATCGACACCCATGACGCATATTATGAGAAAGGTCACGACCGCCATCTTGGATTGTCAAATCAACCTCATTATTGACCTTAGCACCCCAAAAAACCATGAAAACGACACCCATGACGCATATTACGATAAAGGTCACGGCAGCCATCTTGGATTCTCAAATCAACCTCATGATTGCCCTTGGCACCCCAAAAAACCATGAAATCGACACCCATGACGCATATTATAAGAAAGGTCACGACCGCCATCTTCGATTCTCAAATTGATCTCATTTTTGACCTTAGCACCCCAAAAAACCATGAAATCGACACCCATGACGCATATTATGAGAAAGGTCTCGACCGCCATCTTGGATTGTCAAATCGACCTCATTATTGACCTTAGCACCCCAAAAAACCATGAAAACGACACCCATGACGCATATTGTCAGTAAGGTCACGACCGCCATCTTGGATTGTCAAATTGACCCCATTTTTGACCTTAGCACCCCAAAAAATCATGAAAACGACACCCATGACGCATATTATGATAAAGGTCACGGCCGCCATCTTGGATTCTCAAAGCGACCTCATTATTGACCTTGGCACCCCAAAAAACCATGAAATCGACACCCATGACGTATTTTGTGAAAAATATTATGGCCGCCATCTTGCTTTTAAAAACGACTTACCACCCTCGGTAGATATGTGGACGCCATATAAACCAAAAGTAAATAAAAAAATATTGGTACCCCTTACATCATATTTATAAATTTGCCCAATGTCCTTTGAATAAAAAGTTCGCGCAAGTGTCTAGTCGCGGAAGTGTTTGGGCGCAAACGTCTGTCGCGGAACTGTCTGGCGCGCAAGTGTCCGTCGCGCAAAGGGCTTCGCGCAAGTGGTTTGGCGCGGAAACGTCTAGTCGCGCAAGTGTCCATTCGCGGAAATGTCTATGGGCGCAAACGTCCATTCGCGCATGTGTCCATTCGCCCAAACGGCCGCGCGCAAGTGTCTTTCGCGCAAATGTCTTTCGCGCATGTGTCCTGATACCATTCTGATACGATCAAGATTCGAAACACAAAACCTAACTCAATGGTTTAAGCCTGGTTTAGAGAAAAACCTTGTTTTGTAATAAGGCGGTATAAGTTGTAAAAAATCAAACTTCTAAGTTAACGTAAAAAAAATAACAGCCGCTTATGTCACAAAACAATAAAAAGTAAATTTTAACAATCTCACAAATGTACAGTCAGCAAAGTAGATAAGCATGCAGGGCCGTCAGATACAGTTTAAGTTTTCTCAAACCCATGGATATTTTCTAATAAAAAATGTAACTATAGTAGAAAATAACTAGTTCTTTAATTAGGTTAAAGGAGACAATTTTTTTTGGGCCCACTATTAAACGGTAACGTGTATTAATCATTTTACACATGAAACAAGTGATCACCTTATTATAATTAAAACAACAAATATTATATATAAATCTAACGGGAATAATGAAATAATAGTAAAAAACTGTTACGGAAAAATGCTTGTTTAGGAGCGTTTTTACATTTATTCCAACGTAAAAATAAATATATTAAGTAAAATGAAACGTATCTAATTAACATCCCGTTGTAGATGCTCTGTGGTACAGTTTAAATGAGTTTAGACATTGACAGACTACATTTTTAGGCTAAGCTCATACGACCGCGCGAAACCGCACGAAACCGCGCGGTACCACTAACCGCGCGGTACAAGACCAAAGTAAGCAGTGATTATCGTTGGCATTACCGCGCGTTCTACATTCGTTTTACGTAGGTATATGTTCATTCGATTGCCGCGTGTTGAGACGGGTAGACGCATAAATAAAAATGTGGACGAAGTTTAAAAAGAGATGCCATAAGAAATCTTAATTCACATAAAATAAAAATAATAAGAATTATTTTTATTTTTACAAACATGCTTGACGAAAGTCTTTCACTTGAAATAGGATGCACCCAATATTGTCTTTGTCTTTTTCGATTCTGAAACGATTCACCCACAGTCGATTGTTCCATGAACGGTTAGGCAACAGAATCTTTTAACCATTAACTTTTCACCCAAAGAACGTTTGGCCCATGAACTGTTCGCCAACAGAACGATACGTCAGTGAATGTTTAGCCAACAGAATCTTTTGACAGAGAACGTTTCGCCCATGAACTTTTTCCTATACAGCTGCCACCCTCAACTATTGTTACCGGGTGAAACTGGTTGCAATCTGGACTTTAGGGCACCTCGACTTGGATAGGTTAGGTTAGAACTGGTTATTGGTTACTTCTTTATAAACTGGTTATCCATACTAATATTATAAATGGGAAAGTGTGTCTATCTGCCTGTCTGTCTGTCTGTCTGTATGTTTGTCTTTCTTTTACGGCAAAACGGTGCGACGAATTGAAGTGATTATTTAAGTGGAGATAGTTGAAGCGATGGAGAGTAACATAGGCTACTTTTTGTCTCTTTCTAACGCGAGCGAAGCCGCGGGCAAAAGCTAGCTTCTTTATAAACCACCCAGAAGTAGGGCTCCGTCGACCCCGTCCACCCTCGGCCATGCATAACCTCCTCAGTTAAGCGCTACGCTTATACTCTTAGCATGTTAGCAAAAAGTTCATGGGCGAAACGTTCTCTGTCAAAAGATTCTTTTGGTTAAACATTCACTGACGTATCGTTCTGTTTGCGAACAGTTCATGGGCCAAACGTTCTTAGGGTGAAAAGTTTATGGTTAAAAGATTCTGTTGCCTAACCGTTCATGGAACAATCGACTGTGGGTGAATCGTTTCAGAATCGTCTTTTGATTCTGAAACGATTCACCCACAGTCGATTGTTCCATGAACGGTTAGGCAACAGAATCTTTTAACCATTAACTTTTCACCCAAAGAACGTTTGGCCCATGAACTGTTCGCCAACAGAACGATACGTCAGTGAATGTTTAGCCAACAGAATCTTTTGACAGAGAACGTTTCGCCCATGAACTTTTTCCTATACAGCTGCCACCCTCAACTATTGTTACCGGGTGAAACTGGTTGCAATCTGGACTTTAGGGCACCTCGACTTGGATAGGTTAGGTTAGAACTGGTTATTGGTTACTTCTTTATAAACTGGTTATCCATACTAATATTATAAATGGGAAAGTGTGTCTATCTGCCTGTCTGTCTGTCTGTCTGTATGTTTGTCTTTCTTTTACGGCAAAACGGTGCGACGAATTGAAGTGATTATTTAAGTGGAGATAGTTGAAGCGATGGAGAGTAACATAGGCTACTTTTTGTCTCTTTCTAACGCGAGCGAAGCCGCGGGCAAAAGCTAGCTTCTTTATAAACCACCCAGAAGTAGGGCTCCGTCGACCCCGTCCACCCTCGGCCATGCATAACCTCCTCAGTTAAGCGCTACGCTTATACTCTTAGCATGTTAGCAAAAAGTTCATGGGCGAAACGTTCTCTGTCAAAAGATTCTTTTGGTTAAACATTCACTGACGTATCGTTCTGTTTGCGAACAGTTCATGGGCCAAACGTTCTTAGGGTGAAAAGTTTATGGTTAAAAGATTCTGTTGCCTAACCGTTCATGGAACAATCGACTGTGGGTGAATCGTTTCAGAATCGTCTTTTGATTCTGAAACGATTCACCCACAGTCGATTGTTCCATGAACGGTTAGGCAACAGAATCTTTTAACCATTAACTTTTCACCCAAAGAACGTTTGGCCCATGAACTGTTCGCCAACAGAACGATACGTCAGTGAATGTTTAGCCAACAGAATCTTTTGACAGAGAACGTTTCGCCCATGAACTTTTTCCTATACAGCTGCCACCCTCAACTATTGTTACCGGGTGAAACTGGTTGCAATCTGGACTTTAGGGCACCTCGACTTGGATAGGTTAGGTTAGAACTGGTTATTGGTTACTTCTTTATAAACTGGTTATCCATACTAATATTATAAATGGGAAAGTGTGTCTATCTGCCTGTCTGTCTGTCTGTCTGTATGTTTGTCTTTCTTTTACGGCAAAACGGTGCGACGAATTGAAGTGATTATTTAAGTGGAGATAGTTGAAGCGATGGAGAGTAACATAGGCTACTTTTTGTCTCTTTCTAACGCGAGCGAAGCCGCGGGCAAAAGCTAGCTTCTTTATAAACCACCCAGAAGTAGGGCTCCGTCGACCCCGTCCACCCTCGGCCATGCATAACCTCCTCAGTTAAGCGCTACGCTTATACTCTTAGCATGTTAGCAAAAAGTTCATGGGCGAAACGTTCTCTGTCAAAAGATTCTTTTGGTTAAACATTCACTGACGTATCGTTCTGTTTGCGAACAGTTCATGGGCCAAACGTTCTTAGGGTGAAAAGTTTATGGTTAAAAGATTCTGTTGCCTAACCGTTCATGGAACAATCGACTGTGGGTGAATCGTTTCAGAATCGTCTTTTTCTGCGACGACTCAGCCTTCGGTATAAAATCCATAAACAAATTGCCTCCTCCTTGTCTGTTGTCACGCAACGTTGACACCCGAGCTGCAAGTACTTACATATGCCGTCAAGAGAACGCCCCGCGTCACCGCGCGGTTGTGGCGCGTAATGTAAGCTTAGCCTTTTTGTTTCCGATAGTTTTCTAAGATGAGTGCTTCTCCTGTTCTTTTCGTATTTTTATTCAATAGAATTTATGAAAATGGCATCTGTAGATACAGTGCATGATCTACAAAGCTGTTGTAATAATTGTGCAGCACGATTTCAACGAAATGTGCGACAACTTTACTTGATATCATTGACGACAACAGTAAGTAAATTAATCGTGTAAATCACATCAAAACCTATTACTTAGTACAAACATGGTTTAGATTTATACTATGTATATTATTATTGAACAGTGCACTATTCTAACATTAAATACCTAGGAAACCTATCCACTCATTAAACAATCGCTCTTGTAAGATTTTTGGTCATTATGAGATTCATATTTTGACAGTCGTATTTCACAATATTCCGGTTAGATAGAGTTTTGCTAATATTACCACTGTAATCTAGAGATTATAAGGAATAAACGAACGTGCATTTCATTAATATATGCCACAATTTGTGGTGGGCCTATTCCCCGAACAAAAAAAATTGTCTCCTTTCATTTGAATACATTCAAGAAAACCTCAATTGTATATGACGGCCCTGCATACTTTATCCACTTTGCTGATCGTACGAAAGAAATTACTATTACTGTACATTTCCTTCCCTATTATAAGTAAGTAGTAAGTACGGAACTCCGGTGCGCGAGTCCAACTCGCACTTGATTTGAGCACTACGTTTTTTTAGGGTTTTCCGTTCTGTCAGTCATCGTACTCAGTCCATTGAAATGAAATTGTTCACTATGTAAGAAGATAATCTCCTTCACACGTCATATTATTTGTGACCGGAACAAGTTCAGCATCGTAAGCAAAATTTCTTATTTTTTAACCTTCTAACACACGTGATTCGAGACACAATAGAATGACAATAGCAGCGCAACAGCCGGCTGTCACTTGGTCTTTGAAAGATTGAGGTATTATGAAGGGTTTTCATCGTTCGCTAGTTTTATGACTTCCAATCCAATTATGAATTCCCATCGCGGGTCGCGACGACGTGCGGTCGTGTGCAGTGACTGTGTTCCCCAGTAACTCATTGACTTTTGTGCTCTCGTCTGATTGGGTGTTGTTTGAAATTCTAATTCCTTTTTACACCTTAAGTGTTCTTATGGACTGGCGCCGCCTTTTGGGCGGTCATAGAGTGAAACAAATATATTTTCGTCGTGTCATCTAAAATTGTTGCGCTCTGATTTGCTCCTGAGCGCAGTGGTTTTGAACTCGTGACCGAAGCATTGGCGGACGCGCGCTGACGCCCCGAACCAACCGAACTAGTCATCGGGCGGCGAAATTGCGGTGCCGGTGTGTGTGCTGTGCTACGAGCTGACGTCAACGTGAGTGCTACGGCGTGTGTGACTGCTACGAGCCTACGATCCTGCGCACCGGCTACGCGCTGTGCCGCTACGAGATTCCCTGAGTCCACGCATATTGCTTTCTATTTCCTATTCGCTAAGGTCGAGTGTCGGCTGGCGCTTCGAAATGCCTCGCTTAAAACGCACTCCCCCCGCTACCCCTGCGTCTACAGCTAGTGACATGGTTCAGTCGATGTCTGATTCGGACATTCCTCAGGCTATTACAAGCAGCCCCTGTGAAAGTGTCAACACCACCTCGCGACATAAACGTCCACGTCAAGCATTTTCCCCTGGTAGTGAACTGCTAGACTTCAAGCAGGAAATTTTAGATATGCTCAATTCATGGAAGGCGGAGGAACAAGCAAATTTTCTAAAGTTTTCACAAGAACAAAGCTCATCCCTCGCTAAACTTTTCTCGGAAGTAGCAGAGCTTAAATCGCAAAACTTAGCCATTCAAAAGGCTAACAATGAAATAGAGAAGTCGATAAATTTCATCAATAATCAATACGACGACATGATGAAACAAATTAATTTATTACAAAAAGAAAAACAAATGTATAGGGATTGCATACAAAATTTAGAGATGCGAGTCGAAGATTTGCAACAATTATCACGCTCTTCTTGCATCGAGATTCGCAATATACCACTCAAAGAAAATGAGCGTGCTAAAGATCTATCTGCGATAGTTGCTAGTGTGAGTGCTGCCGTTAACTTGCCTCTTAAAGACAGCGATATCCGCGACGTTTATCGACTGCCTGGGAAACCTGGTACTGCCCGGCCGGTT
This sequence comes from Athetis lepigone, assembly GCA_033675125.1. Lineage (NCBI taxonomy): Eukaryota > Metazoa > Arthropoda > Insecta > Lepidoptera > Noctuidae > Athetis > Athetis lepigone. The sequence continues at coordinate 12,760,630 of CM066234.1, forward strand.
GTTGCTGAATTTGCCACTATGGAGACAAAGAACGTATTGTTAAGTTCGGTGCGAAGCTACAACAACAAGCAACCAAAGGAGTCCCGACTCAGCACTACAAACGTAGGAGTTGTTGGAGACCAACGTCCGCTATATGTTAGTGAGTACCTCCCGGCCAGCTCAAGAAAACTATTTTTTGCTGCACGCGAATTTGCAAAACATAAGAATTATAAATTCTGTTGGACGACAAACGGTAACATACTATTGCGGAAGGAAGAGGGAGTCAAACCAATACGGGTCAAATCCGAGCAGACGCTACGGGATCTAGCACAAACTATTCAATGACTAAAAGCCTGCTATACATTATTGTTTTTTTGTACAGGTTTCATAAAAGCTAACTCCTACTGTGTTATAAGTTGTATTACCTTTATGTTCATTATTATTAACACTCTTTGCTTTGCTTATATATTAAGTACTACACACCACTACAATCACCCTACTCACACACATAATCCTCAATACGAACACTCTCCATCCATAAACACTCGGGTATTCACACTTTCACCCCTCACACACCTATTCGCGCTCTCAATACCATTTCTGACTATTTACATACACGCGTACATCACAATTATTATAGAAGAGAATATTAATTTGAACTATTCGGTTGACAATAATCGCCTCTACACGGTAAATGTACCTGATACAATTACAGTCTGTCTCATCTTTCCATGTCTAAATATGTGCTTTCACTTTATTTTGGCATATATTATTTTATATCAATGGCTAACCACATAAATGCCCTTGAATTAGAATTAGATGCCTACCAGGTATCAAAATCCTATAAATTACCATTAAGTGAATGCATAACTAAAATACCGAAGACACAAAGGAACTTATCCGTACTACAACTCAATATCCGCAGTTTAAACAAAAACTTCGACAGCTTTATAGCATTCTTACATCTCCTTAAAATTGATTGTGACATTATTGTATTGACCGAGTGCTGGCTAAAGTCCGCTGTAATTCCCAACATGAATGGTTACAATGTCCACTTCACAAAAAATACAAAAAATCAGAATGATGGTGTGGTTATGTATATTAAGTCTTCATTGCACTGCATCGTTTCTGAACCAGATATAACTGACGCAAATTGTCTGCTTTGCAAAATTGACAATAATATTGGCATCTTAGCCCTATACAGATCACCTTCCTTCGTCCACGTTGATAATTTTCTTAATAGCTTGGATTCCATTTTAAAACCTCTAGCAAAATTTAAACACGTTGCTTTAGTCGGTGATATCAACATTGATATCAAACCGAACAATAATGATAGACATTCGTACGAATACCTCACGTTCACTGCTTCTCATGGTTTATTACCGGCGCATTTATATCCCACACGAGTAAATAACTGTTTAGATCATATTCTTTTAAAAACAAATCAACCAGGAACATCCATTGTCATAGATTCACCTATTACCGACCACCTACCTGTATTCCTAAGTATCAACCTAAATGTTACTAGGCCCAAGTCCACCTACACGACCAAATTTGTTGATATCTCAAACATACAAAAAGATATTGGGAGTACTGATTTCTCCCCAATTCTTCTTTCTAATGACGCTAATGAAGCAGCAGACATGTTAATAACCTTATTGACTCAAATTATTGACAAGAACACTCGCCTCTCCAAAGTCTCTCGTAAGAACCGTAACATCAAGCCCTGGATTACGCCTGGATTACTTCGCTGCATTAGAAACAGAGATAGAATGCATCTAACTTTAAAAACACATCCAGATAACCCTATCCTCAAGGTAACATATTCCCGCTATCGCAATTTCTGCAATTCTTTGCTCCGGAAACTAAAAATAATTTATGAAAAAACTGAATTTATGAAAAGGAAAAACAACTCCAAAGCTACTTGGGATCTAATTAAATGTATAACGCACTCAAAATCCACACCGCCTCCATTGAAAGAATTGCTACAACTCGAACCAAACAAACTAGCATCAGCAAACAGAGTAAACAATTACTTTGTAAATGTAGGCAAAAACCTAGCTACAAATATACGCCAGGGTGTGAATAGACCAGTTCACCCATCATGTTTAGTTTCAACTTGTGACTCAATGTGTGTCCTGGAAACCGACGATTCGGAAGTAGAGCGAATTATAATCAACTTAAAATCAAGTTCTGTGGCTGGAATTGATGGGATTTCAGGACATATATTGAAGTTAACGCGCAATATTCTGATCCCCTACATCACTCATATCTGCAATCTAGCAATAACTACCGGTGTTTTTCCGGACAGTCTCAAAATAGCTCTAGTACACCCTATTCATAAAGGGGGGGACAGAGACAGTGTCAAGAATTATAGACCTATATCTATTTTACCAACCATTTCGAAGATTCTGGAGAAATTACTGAACAACCGTTTGCTTAATTTTTTAAATGCTCATCATCACCTCTCCGTAAACCAATATGGTTTCAGAGCCGGAATTTCAACAGAGGATGCAGTTATTGCACTCTCTGAAAAAGTGACTCAGCTCATGGATAGGAAGCAGCGGTGTTTGGGTTTATTTCTAGATATCTCGAAAGCCTTTGACACTGTCTCTGCGCCCATACTTCTGTCAAAACTGGAACGCCTGGGTATTCGCGGTCCTGCACTTGACATCTTCTCAAGTTACCTGGAGAATCGTTTCCAACATGTTCAATTAGATGACGTAACAAGCGATAAAACTAGAATAGAATATGGCGTGCCGCAAGGCAGCATTCTAGGTCCAACGTTGTTCCTCATCTACATTAATGATCTGTGTTTACTCCCCTTAACTAACTGTTTCATATTTACCTATGCTGATGATACAGCCCTACTTGTTCATGGGAATGATTGGAGTGAAACAGAAAAATATGCTCAGATGGTGTTGGACATTGTCATGAACTGGTTTAATGATAACTTATTAACTTTGAATGCAGAAAAAACGAAGCTTATTTCTTTCTCTTTAAGTGATAGAACTCAGCCAAGCATATCACCTATTGTTAAAGCACATAGTTGTTCCCCAAAATCCAGCTGTACCTGTCCCACTCTGGCAACCACATCTTGTATAAAATACTTGGGCGTCCAAATTGATAAACACCTAAACTGGTACAGTCACATTGATAATCTCGTCACCCGGACGCGCAAACTCATCTCCATGTTTAAGAAACTCCGCTGTTCAGCTGATTCGGAAACACTCATGATGGTCTATCATTCACTCTGTCAGTCTCTTCTCCTATATTGTTTGCCAGCTTGGGGTGGCGCCTGCAAAACATACTTACTGAAATTAGAGAGAGCTCAGCGAGCAGTCCTCAAAGTTATGTTCTGCAGGCCCTATAGATACCCCACATTTGAACTTTTTAGAGAAAGCAAAGTTTTGTCAGTGAGAGGACTTTATGTGCTACAGTGTGTATTAAGGAAACATCGGCTGCCGTACACAGAAAGTACCAAACGTCGCGCAGACATTGCCCTTCCACCAGTTAGACATAAAACCACCTTTGCAAAACATCAATTCGCCTACCTCAGCTATATTCTTTACAATAAAATCAATAAATTTCTCCATATCCACAGTTTAAATTATCACAAATGTAAAAATATTGTTAAGGAATGGCTACTTGAGAAATCTTATGATGAGACCGAAGACCTTCTCTTCCCACATGTTTAAGTCAAATCTCCTCTTATGCAAGTATCTATAAACACAAACACTCGTACACACCGTCCACTTCTACACACCTCTAACACTACCACCTACCCACCCACCTACCAAGACACGCCACGCCATACACACTTAGCACTTGCACACACTTACTCATACACAACAGTTCCACCACGAATAACTTACTCTCACTCAAACACTCACCTTACAGTTTTTTATTTTTTATTTTTACTTTCATTGTTTAAATACATACAACTAATAATTTTCTGTTATGTTCACAATGTTACTGGTGAAAACAGTTTTGTATGACTTTTTAAAAGCTATGTTTTACCATTATGGAATCACTGGTCCCCAAGTCACAGGCTATAAACCTAGTTTGGGAGCCAGGAGATAATACCCAATGCACCTTTTGTTGTACCATACTACTGCACTTGTAACGTATGTAATCATTTTTACTGGAAATAAATATTATTATTATTATTATGTTGGTAAGCATTTGCTTTTCTCGGCTTAGCCGGTTAGAACTGATGGCACGGGCCTAAGCCAAGTGTTCACCAGTTGGGTTTAAAGAAGTCGGAGCAGACGCAGCGTAGTTTTGCGCCGTAGATTGAGTGAGAGATTGGAGTGTGTTTGTGTGTGTGTGTTGGTGTGGGATGTCTGATTCGCACTGTAGAAACTTCCTCACCAGTCTGCACGTATTTAATATTACTGCTTTCTGCAGCAATTGGTAAGTGCTAGGGGGCAGGTTCAGAGAAGTTAGAGACTGGTGAAGTTGTAGTGGAATTACTCCTGTTGTAGACAGCACTATAGGAACTATTGACACTTTTTGCAGATGCCAGAGTCGCGTGATTTCGTCTTTTAGTTCGGTATATTTGGATATTTTTTCTGCTATTGTGGCTTGTAAATTGTGGGTATTTGGTATCGCTATGTCTATGAGGTAACCGGTTTTATTTGTTTTGTTAATTAAAGTAATGTCCGGTCTGTTAAAATGAATTGTACGGTCAGTAAGGATGGCGCGGTCAAAATATAGTTTCGTCGAGGAGTTTTCCAGGACGGTTTCAGGATTGTATTTGTAGTAAGGCACTATGGAGTCTATCAGTTTATATTGGTGTGCGAGTTTCTGGTGTATGATGTTGGCGACTTGGTTGTGTCTGTGTTTGTAATCTGTTTGGGCTATTGATTTACATGCACCTGTGATGTGTTGGATGGTTTCTGGTGAGCTATTGCATTTTCTACAAGTGTCAGTACTTAAGTTTTTTATAATGAATTTTCTGTAATTTTTGGTTTCAATGACTTGGTCCTGTATAGCTATCATAAAGCCCTCAGTCTCCGGAAACATTTCGCCCCGCTTAAGCCATGCGTTCGACGCTTCTTTGTCGACATTGGTTTGACTCAAATCTTGGCGATGTCTTCCGTGTAAAGACTTCTGGCTCCATTCTGCTAATTTGGTTTTATTGTCGGTTACTTTTTCGTTTTTCTGTTCGGATTTGTCTTTTAAATTTAGTGGTGTAAAGTGTTGGTCGTTATCTGTTATAAGTTTGTGGAGTGTAGAAGATTCAGCCTTGGTTAGGAAATATTGGCGAAGGGTTGTGATTTGTTTATTGTGTAAGTTAAGTATGTCTATAAGTCCTCTGCCTCCTTCTTTTCGTGGCAATGTTAGTCGTTGTAGACATGATCTTGGGTGATGCTTGCGGAATTTAGTCATGGTTGTATTAATTTTTCGCTGTAGATTGATTAGGTCTGTTTTGGTCCAATTGATAACCCCGAAGGAATATGTGAGTATGGGTATGGCGAAAGTGTTAAGTGCTTTTATTGTGTTTTTTGAGTAAAGTTGTGTCTTTAGAATTGTATTTAATCGGTGATAGAATTGTAGTTTTAATTTGTGTTTAGTTTCTTTATGATTAATTTGACGTGATTGATTGTATCCTAAGTATTTGTAAGTGTCTTGTTCATCTAGTGGTTCTATCTTTTGTCCTGTTTCTAATGTGTATTGGTGTTGATAGTACTGTCCTGCTCTGACTGAGTTGATTTTACATTTGTCTATACCGAATTCCATCTTTATATCGTCTGTAAATTTTTCTGTGAGGTTTGCTAGTTCGTTTAGTTGTGTCTCAGTCTTTGCGTAAAGCTTGATATCATCCATATATAGAAGATGATTGATTAAAGTGTTGTTTTGGGCCACGTCGTATGTGACATCTTTTAAGGGGAACCCTAAGGAGGTTGAGTTTAAAATGTTCGATAGTGGGTTAAGAGCGAGGCAAAACCACAGTGGACTTAGCGCATCTCCCTGAAAGATACCTCTTTGGATTTTGATTGGGCGGGTGTCTGTTGTTCCGGTGGAGGTGTTGAGTCTAAGAACTGTGGACCAGGTGGTCATAACAGATTTTAGAAATGTGATTATTGTTGGGTGAATTTTATAGATTTCTAAAACTTTGACTAACCATGAATGGGGAACAGAATCGTATGCCTTTTTGTAATCAATGTACATACTAAAAAGATCGGATTTGGCTTTTTGTGCTTTTTTAAGGATAACAGAATCTATGACTAATTGCTCTTTGCATCCTTGGCTGAATTTTCGGCATCCCTTCTGTTGTTCGGCTAAGATGTTATTAGTTTCGATATGCTGATATATTACTTCCGAAATACAGGATGTGATAATTTTGTATAAGGTCTGCAGACATGTGATAGGCCTATACTTAGCTGGGTTAGAAAGGTCGTTACAATCTTTAGCAATCATATAAGTTGTACCTGATGTTAAATAAAATGGTATTGTTTTAGGGTCCTGGATAAAATTGTTTATGTGATTAAATAGAAAACTATGGACAGCTGTAAATTTTTTGTACCAGTAACTATGAATATTATCTGACCCAGGCGCCTTCCAATTATGTAACCTAGCTAGTACTTGATGAAATATTTGTGGTGATATGTGTTCAAATGTCATCAACTGAATGTTAGTGCTGTTATTAGTCAATTCTGGTATCCACTCTGCTTGGGTGTTGTGCTCAATTGGTTGCTCCCATATTCTTGCCCAGAAATCCTCTAAAGTTTCAGGATCCAACTCGTTATGACCGCGGTCGTTATTTGAATTATTGTTCTGGACATTAGTAGAGGACATTTTAATATTGCGGTAAAATGATTTTTCATTGTTTATGAATTGAATATTTTGTTGTTTTCTTTGTGTGCATGCTTTATATCTTTGTAATCGACCTGTTACGACTGATAGTTTTTGTTTGAGTGTATCTAATGTGTGTTCTGCTTGTGTATTCGGCTCTTCGTGTATCGTGTGAATTTTATATTGTTTACTAATACGTCTTACATGTTTTATTATTTTTCTGCTTCTATTACCATTAATGAACTGTATCACTCTTCCTATCTTCGATCGCAGTTCTTTATGTTCTTTATGTTTATTATTATATAATCTAAGATGGCGGCTGTCTGACGTCAAAATGTTGCTTGTATTTATTCTACTTTTTTATTTAAATAATGATCTCGTTAGGTTGATTTTAAAATATACATATACCCATTATTTATGTCTAAATACAGACTATCGCAAAACTGAACTAAAGTATGAATCCCATTCGATGACCAAGCGACAGCCGGCTGTCGCGCTGCGTCTTTCTATTGTGTCTCGAATTACGTGTGTTCGAAGGTTTAAACGTTAAAGAATGAATGTAAAAAACCTCAACCAATAACAACAAAAAGTGCGAATAAAAAATTGCTGTCAAAAAGAAATCAAGAATAAAATACTTAATTATAAGTGGTCAAGACAACGCTAAATTAATACTACATGCGACCTCTGCTTTACCTTGACCATTTTGATAAAGTTCGCAGCAGACAGACGTTTCGTTTTTGCCATTTGCCTGCGGAACCTTAATAACTTGGTAAGTACCGCCCATATTTGAAAATTTAAAATCCAAATATCCTTGAGTACGCTACGCAACGCAACATCAGTTATAAACAAACTGCTTCGGCGAGCGCGTGAGACTATAAATCCAAAATGGCGGTTAATAAATATTATAATTATGTGATATTACTACATTTATTTAGTTTTTTGTGCTACGTGACGTGCGATCTCAATCTCGGCGAAGGTGAGTGAGTCGTTCTTTAATAATTTTAGTTTGAATTAATTTACTTGTAAATATATTTTACTCCTCTTAACTTTTTATTAGGAAAAAAACGTTTTATTAGGGTAGCCCCCCTATATGTAAATAGGGAAGTGGTTTTTTTTTTAATTACAACCCTGACGTGTGATATATTGTTGGATAGGTATTTAAAAATGAATAGGGGTTTACTATAATCATTTTTTGATAATGTCAATAATTTCGGAAATAATCGTTCCAAAAGGAAAAATCAAAGCGTCCCCCCCCCCCTCTAACTTTTGACCCGTAGGTTTAAAAAATATGAAAAAAATCTGGAAAGTAGAACTTTATAAGAACTTTCTAGGAAAATTATTTTGAACTTGATAGAAAGAACAGTTTTTGTACAAAAATGACAAAAAGGTTGTACAAAATATTTTTTGCATACTTAGTATGTCAACGTAACAAATAGCCTTTTTTTAAACTTATAAGTAGATACACTTATTGTGACGGACGGGAAACTACGGAACCCTACATTGAGCGTGGCCCGACACGCTCTTGGCCGGTTTTTAGGTTGAAAAACGTGTCAAGATTGTTTACCTTTAGCTAAATAAATAACTAAGTTTAATTGAAAACTTCGTTTTTATTGTTTAAAAACATACAAAACTCCTAATTTATGTACTAGGTAGGTTGTTGACCGTACATAAATTAGGAATTTTAATGCAGGGCCGTCAGATACAATTGAAGTTTTCGCAAAATACTCATAATCCCATGGATATTTTCTAATACAAATTTAAACTACCTATGGTAGAAAATAACTAGTCCTACAATTAATTTAAATTTCATTTGAATACATTCATTGCTATTTCAGAAAACCTCAATTGAAGATGACAGCCCTACCATACACCTACCATACCTATCTACTTTGCTGACTGTACCTACTTACTTAATCCTTTGAACACACGTGATTTGAGACAATACAATAGAAAAGCCCGACAGACGGCTGTCAGTTGGTCGTCAAGGGGTAAATTAATTTGTAATTTTCACAGATTGATTTTCATTCAAAGACATTTTCAATCGCATAGTACATCCTAGAAGTCCTTGAATACATTACGGTACTTGAGGACACGATTTTCGCGGTCACGCTGTGCAACTTGGGGTTGCGGAATGTTTATAATAGTTACCGTGACCCTGGAACATAAAGGGCAATCGAAGGAACATGAGTGGGTTTTAGTCAGTAAGAGTCTGACACGCCCTCCCGCCGCACCCAGGACGGGAGCAGTCATTGGATGATTTCCCACTCACCAAAAAAAAAACTGTTCAACTTTAAAATCCTTCGAACACACGTTTGAGACACAATAGAAAGACAATAGCAGCGCGACAGCCGGCTGTTTACAAATGGCGGCTGTAAATATCAGCTGTTTCATACATTAGGGTCGGGAGGGCATTTATTTATTTATTTATTTATTTAAACTTTATGCACATATGTACAATGGCGGACTTAATGCCTTAGGCATTCTCTACCAGTCTACCCAGGGTGGTGCAGAGATTACATGGTAGGTGCACTAATAAAAAGAAAAAAAAAAAGAAATAGAATAGAAGAATGCAACTTAAAATGGAAAAAAAAAGAATAGACATAATTACCTACTTATTTATATATTAAAGAATATACTACTTAAATAAATATAAATACATACATACATATAAAACAAAGAATGTAGTGACTGGTCAATAGACTCTGCTCATATATTTTGAAAATGAATCCTCAATTTCCGCTTGAATCCATAACGGCTAGTGGCCGTCCTGATATCGAGAGGAAGCGCATTCCAGAGAAGAATGGATTGAATCCGAAAGGAAGAATGAACTAAATCTGAAGTATGAGAAGGGCAAAGTAAAAGAAGATTATTGGAAGAGCGCAGGTTTCTAGAGTGCGAAGAACATAAAAATTGGAACTGAGAGATGAGATAGGAAGGCGGAGTGGGACAATGTAGCAAAGAAAAGAGCGTAGTCAGAGCACGCAAATTTCGCCTCTGGCGAATGGGCAACCAATTTAGCTCAGACCTGTAGTCAGAGACATGGTCATATTTTCTCAGATTGAAAATAAACCTAATGCAGTTATTAAGGATTCTGTCCAACTTATCCAACAAGATCGAATTCAGGTCAAAGTAGCACACGTCACCATAGTCGATTAGAGGGAAAATTAAAGTCTGCACAAGCATGGTTTTCGTCTTAGCAGGCAAGAAGTTTTTTAGACGATACAGGGAGCGCAAAGTACCATTGGCTCTCTGACAGACGCTGGAAACCTGCTTTTGCCAACCAAGAGTCGAGTCAAGATGTAAACCGAGATCTTTCACATCTGGGCTGAATGGAATGACGGTACTATTAAAAATAATTGAAGGAAGAGAACTAACTGTCACTCTGCCCAAGATTCGCGAGCTGCCTAGTAAAATGGCCTGACATTTTGAGGGGTTTACAGACACTCCAAATCGATCAGACCAGTCTTTAATTGCCTCCAAGTCCCGGTTTACATCATCAACAGCAACACTTGAATTGGCATTGAACATTAGTTAGGAACAACTGCAATTTTTTACGCGATTTCAGAGTTTGTTCCATAATAAAAGTTGTTTGTTTTCATGGGTAGAACCATGGTAGAACCATAGATCTCCTAGCGGATTGTGCAAGACCAAAAATACACATAGTAGTTTGGTTCTTTTTGAAGTGAAAACTTCTTTAGCGGCGTTGAGCACTTTTTCTGTAATGGGTATAAAATCTTAAACTCGCGTCAGGACACGTGACCTGATCGAAAAAGCGTAGGACGGATGGATAGTAGACAGCTATAATCAAGTTTTCACTTCTGCCGGCACTCCCGGAGTGCAACCCGTCTTTTTTTTTTTTACTTTTTGGTGCGTGTTTTTCATGAGGACCTTGTTTTTCCAAGTCGGTTATAATACTAAAACCTTCTCCTAATTAATACATTTTTTTGAGCGCATCAAATCGGTTCAGCCTAACGCGAAATAATCGCGAAGAAATAAACATACAGGACAAATATTTTATGAAGTCGATTAAAAAATGTATCGTATTTCATTCCATTCGCACCCAAAGCACAGATTAATAAATAGTTACTACGTAACAGATACTTCACTCCAATACAAAAACCAAAATACCTACGCTATAATAGCCTACAAAATCATAATAATAATACCAGTTGTTTGCAGCAAGGAGAAATGTACCATGAGTACGCACAAAGAGAGTTGAGATTCTTTTGCCCGCCGCGCGACTAACGTGTGTGCGTGTCGTCCAGCAAATCTGCTAGGGTTATACGTATGATGACAATGGTAATAAAACGAATGTTTTAGAAAAACAATTATTATTTTATTTGTTGATCAAATATTTTTTAGTTTGATAAAATGACTGATGCAAATTTTTCGTTCCTTGAATTCCCGATTATTATATTTTAGTGTCGAAAATATCCAAAACCGCGTAAATAATTTTAATAAATAATCAAAAGAGAAACAAGAGAATTGGGAAACAGGGGAATTGCACAATAATCACGCAATAATTACGTGATTTTGGCATTTTGATAGTCAGCGCTGTACCCGTGACGCGCGAGCACTCAGCCGGGCGCGCGACAGCCCGGTGTTCGTTGTATCGTCAACGATACGCGAAACGGTAGGCATAAAACGCGTGGCCTTGAGCGAGTGACGGACGCCTGCCCAAAGGCAGTTTTGGTATGAATAAGAACGGATAAAAACCTCTACCTACAATTACTCAAAAAAAAAAACAATGAGTTATGTATACGGTGTTCTTACTACAATTACAAAACAAAGTACTACAAAATCAAGGACAGCTAATTAATTATTTAACAGATACATTTTATGGTATCTTCTTAACATGTTATTATCACTACATAGTATAAAACAAAGTCGTTATCCGCTGTCTGTCTGTTGGTTCCTGTTTAAAAAAAAAAAATAGAAATAAAAATCATTTATTTCGGACCACAAAGTCCATAGACACGGCAATTTTGAAATAAAATTAGTAACAATTTATTACTTATAACTAATGTTAGTAATTAATAATAATAATAATAAAAACTTAGGCTTAACACTAACTAATGGGGGGGGGGGGGTCTACTCAATAGGCTCACTGGTCTCGACCGTATCCCAACACATGGAGTTCAGTGAACCTACCGAGCAGAACAGTATCATGTCTGTCGCCTATCATCCGTAAAACACTATTCCGGCTCCCCGAACTCGCCGCACCACTGAAGCTACTTTTTTACGCATAATTGCGTAAAAGATAAGCCGGGATTTTTAAAGATTTTTAAAGCCCGTGAGAAGCTTGGGCAGCTCGCTAGTTTCAATTAAAACCCTTGAATACACGTGATTCGAGACACAATAGAAATACAATAACAGCCCGACAGCCGGCTGGTTGTTGAAAGGTTAAATCATCAAACCACCCTTTAAAGTGCACTCGATTGATTGCCTATTACATAAAGAAGTCATGCAATCAAGTTAATATGTGGTTGTATGCCCTAAGGTAGACTGGTAGATAATGCCCAAGGCATTAAGTCCGCCGCCGCCGTTGTGTGTTGTTTTTTTACATGTGCATAAAGTTTTTAAATCAACACCCTTGCGTCATCGCATCTTCCTAGTTCTGGAATGTGTGCGGGCACTGCTGCTGCCGAAGCAGAAAACCACAAGCGGCGGCGGCGGAAATATAACAACCTAGTTGGTATTTATATTTTTGAGCCGTTTGGGGTTGAAACTTTGGGACCATGGGGCCCGAGTGCCCGTTCTCTTTACAAAGAGATTGCGAAACGTTTAGTCGACACTTCACGTGATCAGAAGGCTGGCATCTACTTTGCCCAAAGAATAAGCATCGCAATTTAGCGTGGCAATGCTGCCAGCCTTCTGGGCACGCTGCCCGTCGACAGTGATGACGAGTTTTACGACGCCGACGGATAACCCCTTTCTTATTTATATTTTAATTTTAGTTTTAGATATTAATTAGTTTTTTTTAGTTAGTTTTAAGTTAGCTATATAAATAAATGAATATGCACTTAAAAAAAATCTTACTCGTCAAGGTTACTAAAAAGTTTGCACTCCGACCAAAACTCGAGTAATGGCCGTTTAACGTGAAAAAAGAATTCTTTAGCCGTTTATCGCGACTTTTTCTATCGAGTGTCTTAATTTGTCAGTTGGAAACTAACATTTTTTAAAATTAATAATTACCTAGTAAGTAGATAAGAATGTCTCGATGGCCTAGTGGTTAAGGCGCCCGCCTCTCATGCAAGAGGTTGCGGGTTCGAATCCGGGCAAGTACCAATGTGACTTTTTCAATTAATATGTACTTTCTAAAGTTTATCTTAGACATCACAGACATCTGTGAAGGAAAACATCGTGAGGAAACCTGGACTTGTAGTTAATATAAGTCCGAAATCGCCAACCCGTCTTGAGCCAGCGTGGTGATCAATGCTCGTGCCTTCTCTGTATGAGAAGAGGCCTTTGCCCTGCAGTGGGACAGTTATAGGCTGGTATTATTATATTTTAAGTAGAAAAGAAAAAGATGCACTGAACTCAAATTCAGTTCAATTTGTGATAAAAAAAATCGGGGCCAATGAACGGCTGAGTGATTTCATCTATATACCTATGGGGTTCATTTTAAGTTCAAAAACCTTGCCAGGATCACAAATCAGGTAAACCAATTATCTTGTCTGACACTGAACATTAATTGTCAGTTACAAAAACAAATGCTAAACGTTAGGATGAACTCGACAAACAAGTAGAACCGGTCAGTAACCAGTTCCTTGTAATATTCATAATCAATGATGTTGTCTTGAAGTAATTATGATGTTTAATTAATAATGCCGTCTACTGGGTAACGTCCTTTATTAATTGCTTTTTGTGGTAAGGTCAGAATATGATAGAATGTAGAAACATTGTAGAATAGGTGGAAGAATAGAATAGATTGTTAAATGTTGTTAAAGGTTATCATAAAGTTTCCCAAAATTTCAAAAAAAAATTGTTTGTTGTTTTAAACGGTTACAATCTCCATATGAATGTAACTGCCCCGGTAAGTAATTACAAATACTTGTGATGGGGTTGTTTACTTGTTTCGCTCCTTCCCTTGGATGGTGGTTAACAATATTGTTGCTTTGTAATTTTTTTTTAAATAAACAAAAAAATAAATGCTCAAAAGTAAAAACTTTGGTGCCGATTCCCGTTGCACAACAGCACAAACCTTCCTTTTAAGTTCTGTGCATCTTTCTCTTTCCTCTCATCAAGAAAAGGGCAGAAGATAAAATATTAGTTTAGCCCTGTTATACATGGCCACTAAATATGTGTCGATTTACATCAGGGCCTGTCTTATTCTACAGGACTAAACTTAGATTATGTATCTTTTGTTCTTTTCTTAATGAAATGGAAAGAGTAATAAGCCCTTGACTTACATTTATTTAGGTGTATGCACAAAATGATGTCGACGAAATCAAACACAGCAATAATAATAAGTTCTTTTACTTATACAATGTAATGCCTTATCTGGGTCGGTGTCAGCTAGTCATGATCATGATCTCATGGTATAATAGTATTTTATTTACTCTCCGTTAGTCATCTCGCCTGGGGCGGGACAACAACCCGAACTGTAGGTGAGGATAATGATATAAGTATACCTATACTCACGCGTACCATACGAAGTTTTATAACACTTGAGGAAAATTAAATATAAAATCTTAAATAATTGACAGTTAAAGATTTGTGTGTGTTTTTTTTATCTCTATCCATATTATAAAGCTGAAGAGCTTAACAAATAAAAAAAAAAATTGGGTACGCAATTTCGGCTCTGGTCCCTTAATAAAAATCGTACACTAATTACCAGTCACCTTATAAACAAACTAGCTATTGCCCGCGGCTTCGCTTGCGTTAGAAAGAGACAAAAAGTAGCCTATGTTACTCTCCATCCTTTTAACTATTTCCACTTAAAAATCACGTCAATTCGTCACTCCGTTTTGCCGTGAAAGAAAGACAAACAGACAGACAGACACACTTTCCCATTTATAATATTAGTATGGATTAGTAAATTAGTAATTAGTAAATTAGTAATATTAGTAATTAGTAATAGTAATTAGTATATTAGTATTTGTATGGATGACGCCCAGACACAGAACAATCAAACATGCTCATCACACATAGTTTGTCCTGGGTGGAAATCGGAACCTCCGGCTTAGCACTCACCTAGACCAACAGGCCCGTCAAAGTCAATTTTGCTTGTTTAATATTTTTGGTTAAACTCGCTACAGTTCTAGTTCGAATTGAAAAATTCTTTGAGCGGCGTTTTAACCAATGATTCAGATGAAACCGCGGGGGACCGCTAGTGTAATAAGCAAAAACCGGCGGTTAGTCCTGCCGGCAATGTGTGTCAAATAAAAATTCAAAATTCAAGGCATTTATTTCACTTAGACCATTTATAGGCTTATGAATAGTCAAAGAGTCGGTCGGTCAGTCAGAAAAGTGACGCTAATTGCCTGTTCCAAAGCGTAGATCTCTATGGAGAAGAACAGGCAAGAAACTCCACGGACACTCTTTTTAAAAAAATCATGTTTCACAAAATCTTGGTTACATTGATTTTCGTGCTTCTTTAAGTGAAAACAATGCAAGTAGAAGCCACTATTGACTATTTCTAGTTATAAGTATAGCTGTGATATAATATATTAATAAATTATGTTAGTTAGCATTTATGCGGTTTTTTTTAATAGAAACAGTGATTCAAGAGGAGGGTTTTTAAGTATAATCCATGTTTATTATAGTAAAGCCAAGATTTTTAAAGATTTGTAACACCCGTGCGAAGCTGGGGCGTTCCGCTACTATTAGAATAATCGACTACGTTTTGTTCCAGGCTCCCCCTGTGTCACGCAAGGTTTACAAGGTACTTGCGTGAACGTATTCAGATGTAACTCGGCTGCTCTCACGTATTTATATGTAAGTACCATCCCACCTCGCCATTTTAGTGTGTTTTCATACCGCAGTCAGGATTTTGTGTCAATAAAATTGATTTTATGTTTTATTTATCCTCTCCTCAAAGGGCCATTTCATTGGCATAGGCCGCCATGTTTGTGCCGCAGAACCGCCCCGCCCGCATGCGGGCCAGGCACGCATGCGTACCCACAGACAATAAAAAGTCAGTAATGTCGAGATAAATAGACGCAATTTCGTTCTGAAAGTGAAATGAAACTTTTGCAATTATTTTTTTGCAACTTTTGCTTTTGCTATCTCAAAATTAAACATTTCAAAATAGGTCCCAGATACGGGTTAAAGGTAAACTGACCAAAAAATATATTGGTCGTTTTGTTGGTTGGTAACAGAAATATACCCAAAGAAATCGAACTTGTCTCTGAAACAATATCCAACGCCAGCTAACAAATCTGTGAAATAAAAAAAAGGTTACTAATGAAGGTTGCACTCCAAAAATTTCAAAGTATTGGCCTTTTAACATGAAAATCAAATCTTTTGCCGTTTATCGAAAATAATAAATAAAATAAAAAACACATTTAATGGCGCACGAAATTTATTTTGATTAAATACGCCCTGTAAACAGGTTGTATGTAATAACGAAAAAGGCTTTATTAAAATTGTTATTTAAGCATTTTGCTGGTTACAATTTTATTAATGAATACAAAAAAGGCAAGGTGTTTTTCCTTCGTTATGGAGGAAAGCTCATGTTCGTCCACTGCCTAAAATACCCAAACCCACCCTTCCCAGTCACTACAGACCAATTTCTATCCTTCCCTTTCTATCTAAAGTACTTGAGGCCTGTGTCCATAAGCAGTTCTCTCACTTCGTTCTCCGAAACTCCCTTATTAGCCCTTTCCAATCCGGGTTCAGGCCGGGTCACAGTACTGTTTCTGCTCTCCTTAAAGTGACTGACGATATAAGGCGGGGAATGGAAGATACTAAAGTTTCTATTTTAGTTTTGATCGATTTTTCGAATGCTTTCAATACCGTCAGTCACGAAGTCCTTTTATCCGTCCTTTCCTATTTAATGGTCTCTCCTGAGGTCCTGGATTGGTTTTCATCATATCTTCGAGGGCGTCAGCAATCAGTCCTTGCGGGAGATTCTTCTTCGAGCTGGGTTGATCTTGTTTCTGGCGTCCCTCAAGGCGGTATATTATCTCCACTTTTATTCTCTATTTTTATAGATCTTATAACCACTGAGCTTCAGTGTGCGTATCATCTGTATGCTGACGACTTACAGCTTTACAGTCAGGCAAGTGTTGACAACTTATCTGATGCGATTGAGGAGCTAAACCAGAATTTATCTGTGGTGAAAGATTGGTCTAATCGTTTTGGGGTAGCCGTTAACCCAACCAAGTGTCAGGCTATTATTATAGGGAGTTCTTGTAGCCTACGCAGGCTGAGTGGTATAGTGGTGCCTCCTGTTACCTTCGATGGCACAGTCATTCCGTTTAGCTCCGACGTCAAGGATTTGGGTCTGCATGTTGACACTTGCCTGGGCTGGCGAAAGCAGGTTGCGACTGTGAGCAAAAAAGTCACTGGGACGTTGCGGTCGCTGTATAAGCTGAAAAATGTTCTTCCGTCACACATAAAGGCAATGCTTGTTCAATCCCTCATATTCCCAATCCTTGATTATGGTGATGTGTGCTACTTCGACCTGAATGCAGATCTACTGAATAAACTTGACCGACTTCTCAATAATTGCATTCGATTCGTGTTTAATCTTCGCAAGTATGATCATGTTTCCGCTTATCGGTCGATCCTAAAATGGTTACCTATCAGACAGCGCAGAGCGTTAAGGGCTTTGACTACCTTGTTTTCTCTTTTAAACAATCCCAGTTCTCCTTCTTACCTGACTACTCACTTCCAATACTTATGCTCTGCGCATACCAAAAATCTTCGTTCCTCTAATAACCGCCTTCTTCGATGTCCTTCTCACCGCTCTGGCTTTCTTAAATCTTCTTTTCTCGTTCAGGCGGTTTTTCTTTGGAATGCGCTTCCTCAGAATATCAGGACGGTAACCAGTCGATTTACTTTTAAGATAAAAGCTCGTGAACATTTACTGAAGGAGTTGGCAGACTCGATTAATAGTTAATTTGCAGTTCTTCACCACCTTTGTAATTATATCTCTCAATGACTTTGTTATGTATATATATGTATTTATTATTATTGTATATATGTATAATATTTGTATGTTTATATATATTCTACAGTTACTTATGAAATTTTATTTATATCTTTGCACCTGCCATGTTTGTCTCTGCATCACCCTAAGGTAGACTGGTAGATAATGCCCAAGGCATTAAGTCCGCCGTTGTGCATTGTTTTTATTACATGTGCATAAAGTTTTAAATAAATAAATAAATAAAAAAGGGCCCCCGCGACGGCAAAACAGTTTGGTTTAAAAACCTAGGCTTGACTCATTAATCAGACTCAAACCATTTTGATAGTTACTCAGCTAGTTTGAAAGGTTATTATACAAACATTAACTTGTTTGCAGCTCGTTTGATGAAATTTTTATTTTTGTTATTTGTTTGATCGTCTTCCAAAGCCTTACAACGTGTTTGTTGCTCAGATCGACTGGATTTTGTCTTCTGCAGTTATTAATGAACATGTGTCTTTTCCAGGCTAATGCAGGCTTCAATCTTGAGGAGTACAAAATCCCAGAGTTCCCAGAAATCTGTTCTTACCAGGACAATGAGCCAGTCGTCTGCTGCACTGACTGCGACATTGGCGAGGAGAAGTAAGACCTACTGAATTTCCTTGTATTCATGTAAAATTTCAAACATTTAAACTAAACTAAATTTAAATTTTCCATCCATTTCATTGCAGAAGATAAATTTTGTTTCGTCCTGGCAAATTAGTTAGCGCTTGACGTAAATCGAGTGACCATGTTTTAAATTCACATCTGAATTTGTCTTTATGGTATCTTAATTTGACAGTACTGAACGAATACTTATTTAAATTTGTTTCCTTTTATAATGATAAGGAAAGAAAAAAAAGTTAAATTTACTTTGGTTTGTGAATAAAATAATCGGCACCAAAGAACTATTTATTAATCTGTGACCAAAGTCTCGATAAAGCAAAGGCCGCTTTTCTTACAGAGAAGACAAAGATTTCATACATTTATGTTATTGACTAGCTGTCCCCTGTGGTTTCACCCGCGTTATGTTAGGTCTTCGGTTACTGCTCCGCTCCCGTGATGATTTTGTAACTCGCTGATAGTTGGTAGTGATTATACAATGATAAAAGATTGTTTGAAAGCACAAACATACAAATATTTTCTCTTTTAATGTTTAAAAATGTAGGTTTCACATCCAGTGCTACCTTTTAGTTTTAGAAAGGTGTTAATAAAATAATGTTGGAGACGGATCAGAATCGAAATTTTGTTTTTTACTAACTTTTAAACTTACGCGTTTCATTTTAACAACATAATATTAATTAATCGGGTATTAACGCGAATAATATTTATTTAAATACCTTGGAAGGCTTGACGTTTCGACCTGGTTGCACAGGTCGTGGTCGCAAGCAGACTGAGGATGCGATGTCACAGCTCCCTGCATTCGGGCGATGAATCTTCATCTACCCCCATATTTTTATTTTCCACCATATTAGACCGTCTGCACACTACGCTGACCGTATCCACAGATGAGTTAACCGACTTTGCAGAAAAGCGAGGTTGTGTTAAACGAATCACTGGATTTTAGTCTGCTTGTGACCACGACCTGTGCAACCAAGTCGAAACGTCAAGCCTTCCAAGGTATTTAAATAAATATTATTCGCGTTAATACCCGATTTAATAATATTATGTTAAATATTTTTTTTTTTTTCAGATACCGCAACATGGCAGTTGGTCCTTTTGGAGCCTTGCGCAACAAAGAGGGCCCAATCGCCAGAGAGAGTAAGTTTTGTTTCACTTTATTTTTTTCATACAATCAATAACTTTACTTAACCAAGTTTGATGAAAAAACTTCACCAAAAATTGGAGGCCTCTACACCCGTTTCTGCCTCATTTTAATAGAAAAGGGACAAAGGGCTATTTTCTTTTTTTTTGTTGAGTGGGAAATCATCAAATGACTGCTCTCGTCCTGGCGCACCCAGGACGAGAGCAGTCATTTGATGATTTTGCGGGAGGGCGTGTCAAACTTTTACTGACTAAAACCCACCCATGTTCCTTCGGTTGCCCTTTATGTTCCGGGGTCACGGTAACTATACAGGGTTATTGGTAAAACACCGACATCCTCTCAGGACTATGTTACTAACATCATAATCAACAACTTTTGTTCTACGACATTTTAAAAATTATCATATTTTAGTTCATTACATTTTCATACAAAATTAAAAATATTTAAAATGAACACTCTAAATGTGACGAAGTCTGCGTAGCAAACGAGGACAGTGCGTGGCAAGCGTAGGTATGTTGTTACGGCACAATACAGAGTTGAAATGTGTTAGATAGGACAACGAAATCTTGAAGATTTGTTTTTGGTAAATGTATAACATTTTGTAAAAAATCATAGAACAAAAGTTGTTGTTTATGATGATAGTAACATAGTCCTGAGAGGATGTCGGTGTTTTACCAATAACCCTGTATAAACATTCCGCAACCCCGGCAGTGGGACAAAGGTCTAACAAACTATCTGCTTCCCAGGGCTTAATAACGGTCTTATAACCACTATAACTGAAGCACAGAGTAAAAAGGCAAATAACTTGTTAAGTTAAAAAAATTGTTAGTAACAAATTATCTTGACAAAAGTTTGTAGTAAAAAAAGAGACAAAATAAAGATTAACACATGCGATAAAATTTATTGTGCTAATCATAAATTATTTAAGTAGGTACTCAGTTTTACTAAAAGTTCCCATGATATAATATTGTGCAGCTTAATAAATTACTATTCTTCATAATTATGTCGTTTAGCATAGTGTTAATGATTCATTTAAAGTTTTTTCTCGTTGGTTATTTTTCCCTAATAAAATATGAAAGATCTTGTTCCTTACCCGTCTAGACATCTCACAAACTCACAATATTTTTTGTGTACATACTATCTTTTAATATTTTATGTTGTACGTTGTACCCCTAGCATTAGCGATTTAACGATTTTCTAGTTAAAAACGGTTAGTGTTTACTTTTTAGTAGTATGTCAAGTTCAAAATTCTCTATCTTTCTGTCTGACAAAAGATATTATTATTACAAATAGTTAGTTCTAGAAAAATAAAAAAGTCTTTTGGGGGCGTTAAGTGGCAGTAATGTTATGATTACATCACTAGTTTGCCATTTTCTATGAAACAGCTTTCTGGGCTCAACGGCTTCCTAGTTAAAAGGTAGCAGTGGTAGAATGATGAATATGAACGTGGGGGGTCCACCCCTCCACGTTCCCCATGGGGGAGAGGAAGGCCTATGAAAATATGGATGGAATAACTTAACATATTTTAGTATGGGTACCGAATGAATAAGAGCTTGAAGAGTGGAAAAGAAATAATAAATCTTTAATAAAATCAACATTTTACTTTTATTTACGTTACATTATTCTTTAAATAAAAACTCACTTTATTTTTCTATTTTCAGAATGCTTCGATTACTTCCAAAGACTACCGTTCCCGTGTCGTTTTCCCGGGCGCTTCACAGTCAGGAAAACCTTTCAAGAAGACGGCCAGTGCCACAACCATGAGCATGGTAGCTACGGAGTGGGCTTCGCTATCGGCGGACGTAATGCTGAGCGATGGGAGTTTCCACATGTCGTAAGTTCGGTTCCTCGTGGTTTCACCCGCGTTACGTTAGGTTTTGGGTTACTGCTTCGCTGCCGTGGACATAGCGTGATATTAGGTATTCTCTTGTTTCCCATAATATTATTTGTCCTATTTTTATTTTCCATAATCGTCCCTGCTCATAATATTCACTTGCACTAATTTCATTTATACTAACAACCGCGTGTCATATCAATTTACTTGTCATAACTTTCATTTGCCATAAAATGAGTTTCCATAATAACATATGCCATTATAATTAGTTTCCATAAATAATCCATTCCATAATCGACACTTGACATAAGCAACATTTGCTATAATTTATAAAAAAATATGCCATCAATAAGTATAGTTAACACCTCGACTAGTAGGCCTAACCAATTTGCTATAGTTTCTGTAACAATTAAATAATATTGTTGGTTAAAAATTTAACATGCTGTGCTACAAAAGTTAGTGACAGAACCGAATTGCTGCAAAACCGACTCCACGTAGTCTTGTTTGTCCTACCCCTAGAGTGTTATTTAAAATCGCGTAGGCGCGTAGGGGCAAGGCGGCCCGCGGGCTGAGGAGCAGGCGGCTGCGAGTGAGCCGCCGCGGCTGAGGCTGGCAGGCGAAGCCGGCCAACAAGGCAAAGCTGCGGTGGTGAGCGAAAGCCGTCTTCAACGAGAAGTACGCGTGGGGCCGCCGGAGGCCCGCAGCGCCGGAGCCGAGACAGAAACCTTGCCTGCTGCATATTTCATGCTCGCTTGAATGCTGCATGCTGTATGCTTGTTTGCATGCTTCATGCTTGCTTGCTTGCTGCATGCATGCTTCTTGCTTGCTTGCTTGCTGCATGCTTTCTTGCATGCTGCAGGCTTGCTTGCATGCTGCATGCTTGCTTGCATGCAGTAAGCTTGCTTGCATGCTGTATGCTTGCTTGCTTCATGCAGTATACTTGCTTGCTTCATGCAGTATACATTGTAATATGAGTAGTATTAAGATAATATTATGGTAAATAAATGTTATGGATAATGACATTATTGAAAATGAAAAGTATGGCAAACAAAATTATGGATTTTAATTATTATGGCATTTGATCGATTATGAATAATGAAATTATGGAAAATGATATTATATCATTTCATGATTATGGCAAATGAAGCGTTATGTCAAATGAAATTATGGAAAATACGATTATGGCATATGCAATTATTATTATTTTTTTTTTTTTTGGTGAGTGGGAAATCATCCAATGACTGCTCCCGTCCTGGGTGCGACGGGAGGGCGTGTCAGACTCTTACTGACTAAAACCCACTCATGTTCCTTCGATTGCCCTTTATGTTCCAGGGTCACGGTGACTACTATACACATTCCGCAACCCCGGCAGGTGTTGGCCCTGTTAGGCCCCTTCCTGTGCTGACTCCTTCTCTTTGAGGCGCGCGTGGAACACTAACGCGCCGTCGACGCGGTCCTGGTCCTAGCCGGGCGGCGAGCTACCCATCGCTCGCCATCCGCAGAACCGCGCCTACGGTGGCCGGTAGTCGTCTTGCGACTCTCGACGTCTTCGCCTGGGTCTTTGTCCGGGGCGAGAGGCTCGTCGTTGCCTCTCGCGCGCCGCCGCTTCCTTCACTAGCATAACTGCTTCGCAGAAGGAGGCGACGGCATCCCATTCCGTCTCGCCCCGCAGCATGGCCTGAACCAGCGCTGGGCGCGAGAGGTCACCGCCGCCGGGCATATGCAATTATGGCATATTAAATTATGGTAAACATTAGTAAACCGTGATATTATATAGCCTACTAGTTTTGCTCGCAACTTCGTTCGCGTGGATCTAAAGTTCCCATTCCCGAAGGATTTCCGGGATAAAAACTATCCTATGTCCTTTCTCGAGTACCAGACTCTATCTCTACCAAATTTGATTCAAATCGGTTCAGTGGTTGAGGCGTGAAGAAGAGACAGACAGACAACAGAGTTACTTTAGCATTTATATAATATTAGTACGGATGTTACTCACGGATATAGTAGCTTTCTAATGAAAAAAGATTTTTTGGAATAGGTCTAGTAGTTTTTGAGTTTATTCGTATACAAAAATACAAATCTTTCCTCTTCATAATATTAGTATAGTGAGTCACTAGTGAGTAGTACTAAAAATAGTAGTAGAAAATCCCTATCCCCATGGATGTGTGTGTCCTGGAAAGGGTCTGTCAGACTCTGTGACCTCTCTCTCTGACCCGCGCTGGTGTTCCTTCTCTACTCTGAAGATATCGTGAAAACGGATGCAACTTCCACAATCCCTGGTGACCCTCTTCTTGAGGCAGTAGAGAGCCGTCCTAGCTTTGCACGGCTGCGGGGGAAGCCTTCCCCATCACTAATGTTTATATTTAGGAAAATCCAAAATTTTATCAGCCTAGGGTAGTCTAGAAACAGTCACATGCGGCTGTAACAAATCTTTGAAATTCTCGGCTCTTTCCTCATAAAATGTGTGTAATTAAAAGGACATATTGCTCTAGAGGATGAGGAGATGTCGTGATGGCCTAGTGGTTTAGGCGCCCGCCACTCATGCAAGAGGTTGCGGGTTCGAATCAGGGCAAATACCAATGTGACTTTTTCAATTCATATGTACTTTCTAAAGTTCATCTTAGACATCACAGACATCGGTGAAGGAAAACATCGTGAGGAAACCTGGACTTGTAGTTAATATAAGTTCGAAATCGCCAATCTGCCTTGAGCAAGCGTGGTGATCAATGCTCTTGCCTTCTCTGTATGAGAAGAGGCCTTTGCCCTGCAGTGGGACAGTTATAGGCTGGTATTATTATTATATTTTTATTGCTCTAGAGGACGTTTTGCTCCCATGACTTACTACTTTACGGTTGTTTTACCAAAGTGCACATTTTGCTCAGAGGACCACCCACTCCAAATTGGTATTAATACCCTTAGAACTTCCTCGTCTATACTAATATTTTAAACCGGCCAAGAGCGTGTCGGGCCACGCTCAGTGTAGGGTTCCGTAGTTTCCCGTCCGTCACAATAAGTGTTCCCACTTATGAGTTTAAAAAAAGGATATTTGTTACGTTGACATACTAAGTACGCAGAAATTATTTTGTACAGCCTTTTTGTCTTTTTTGTACAAAAACTGTTCTTTCCATCAAGTTCAAAATAATTTTCCTAGAAAGTCCTTCTAAAGTTCTACTTTTCAGATTTTTTTAAACTTATGGTTCAAAAGTTAGAGGGGGGCGGGACACAATATTGTTTTTTACTTTTGGAGCGATTATTTCCGAAATTATTGACATTATCAAAAAATTATTTCAGTAAACCCCTATTAATTTTTAAATACCTATTCAACAATGTACCACACGGTAGGGATGAAATTAAAAAAAAAAACACTTCCCACTTTACATATACGGCTACCCTAAAAAAACATTTTTTTTCCATTTTTATTTTTTTCCACTTTGTCGGCGTGATTGATATACATATTGGTACCAAATTTCAGCTTTCTAGTGCTAACGGTCACAGAGATTAAGCGAGGACGGACGGATAGACAGACAAACATGGCGAAACTATAAGGGTTCCTAGTTGACTACGGAACCCTAAAAATGCCTTCTGCGTTCGAAAAATTAATCGATAGTTTGAGGAATGCAAGGAGAAAAGTTGCGGTGCTCTAAGCCGCTGTTTGCCGACTGCTACCCTTAACTAAGGGTAGCAGTCGGCAAGGCTAAGGGTACACTCTGTTCATCATACCTCCAAAACAGTTGTTTTGGAGGTATGATGAACAGAGTGTAAAGTCCCTCATCCTCCACTGAAAAGGGACGATCCTCCGACCAGACGGACCCCAACGGTTCTAGTCGGGGTTTTCGTATGTGTTAATGTCGCCGATAACTCTTATATCGCGATGCAAGATTGTCAGTTGTAATTTACATGTTCGGCGATAGATGTCGCCACACTATCATCATTTTTTAATCATCATTATAATCTGTTCTCAGGCTCTGCTCGGCTATGGAGACAACGTGGAGTCTGCGCAGTGGCTGTGTGGAGGCTCTGTGATCAGCGAGAGATTTATACTCACTGCAGCTCACTGCACATCTACTCGAATTCTGTATGTCTCTCACTATTATTCTACCTATCATTAGTACTTGAGGGATTCATTTCTTTATAAAATATGTTTTTTTAGGGGAAGCATAACCTATGCCGCACTTGGGCTTTTGAAACGGTCAGACCCCATGGAAACTTGGAAAATATATAAAATCAAGAGGATTATCATTCACCCTGAATACCAAGCGCCTTCAAAGTATCATGACATAGCTCTCTTGGAGACAGAAAACGAGTAAGTGTAGTAACCATTATTTTAAACGAATAAACGATTTGGTGTTCCACAAGGCAAAGTGTTGGGTCCTTTCTTGTTTTGTTGACCATTTATTTGTCCACGACCACCCGCATAAATATCGGTTATAGTGGACGCAGTTACGAGCATTGACTTCAACTTTTTAGCAGACGATTGCGACTCCTTGACAATTGAAATCTAAAGTTACTCTGTCTGTCTGTCTGTCTCTTCTTCACGCCTAAACCACTGAACCAATTTGAATAAAATTTGGTACAGATTATAGTCTTGGATTATAGACCCGAGATAGGACATAGGATAACTATGGAACTATTATTCCACGCAGACGATATCGCGGACAAAAGTTAGTGTGCCTATAAATGGTTTAGCTGAATTAAATAATTTTCTTGGACTGACTGGCGAAGACAAAGACACCGATTAAAAATTCGCCTAAATCCACGATCCAGTCCATATCTGTATCAAAAATCTTATTAACTTCAGTGGTTCAGGCCTGAAAAAAAAAAATTTTAGGTATCTTATTCAATTTTCTCTGATTAATGATTTCAGGATAGCTTTCGGTAAAAACTTACTGCCTGCGTGTCTGGACATAGGGACGGAGGAGAAACTTTTCGCTGATGCGTCTGGTTGGGGTCGTCTTGGGCACAGGCAAGCTTTAGCAGATGTTCTGCAAGTAGTAAGTAGAACTTGAATACCGCCAAAATTTATGGAGTATTTTAACAATAAACATTTATTAAAATCAGAGTAAGCTAGGTTAGTTATAAAAAAATACAAACATTTTGTCAACCAACACAGTTATTATAGGTGAGTATTACAGCTTAATTTAACAAAAAAAGATTTTTTTTTGTAAGTAGGTGTTTTTAATGAGGTGGTATCATATCTCTGTTAATTTTTGTTTCCCCTACTCCAGGTGAAATTGGAGGAATTCAACGAGACAGAATGTGCGTCGATGTTCAGACCTCACCGACACCTCACCCGTGGATACGATCACGAGAAGCAGATGTGCTACGGCTCACGTTATGAAGTAGTGGACACTTGCGAGGTAAGATCATCAGAGATTCATAAAGACTAAGTTAAAGTTAATATTACTTAGTATGTGCACTATCCATTAGTAAAATCTTTAGGGAAGCCTTTGTCCAGCAGGAGACGTCTTTGGTGATGATGATGATGATCTACTATCCATGTTGTAGTATGTGCACTTTATTTATGCTTGGGCGTGGGAGTAAAAAAAAAACTCACAAATATAGTAATTGGCATTTTCCGTGAATTGGACAATTAGAACTAATTGGACAATTAGACTAAGGACAATTAGAACTCCTAAAAACTTGTAAGGTGTCTTTACCTAACAAATATACAGTGAGCCAACTAGCCCACCGTACGCTAGGTGCTTTGTGGTGTTAGATTTGGAATGTTGAATTATGTTATTTTATTATTATATTTTATCAGGAAAACTTACAGCTAATAACAAAAACAGAATACTGAAACTAAGGTCAATTAAAAGTTTATGGTATGATTTTGGTGCCCCTGTAACTCCACCCCAAAATGGGTACCTCAGTTTGCAACTCATAGACCCAGGGCTAAATTAAGGCTGATAGAAAGCTTGTAACAATTCCTGCAGCAGTTTTGATGAAGATTATATTTGAACTTCCGCAGGGTGATAGCGGTGGACCCCTCCAGTTAGCTGAGTCCAAATGCCTGTACACCGTAGTGGGTGTGACGTCATACGGCAAGGACTGCGGCATGCTCGGCTCCGCCGGCATGTACACCAGGGTCTCACACTATCTACCCTGGATAGAGACCATCGTGTGGCCTGAAGAAATCGAAGAACGCAGGAGGAAGTACAACCAATGGCTTGGACGGTTTAATGAAGGAAAATAGATTATATTTAACTATCTACTTACGGCCATTTTCAATAATTGTTTTATCCGAGATTTTTCTTCTAGAGATAAAATTGAATCAGTGGCATCTTTTTGACGTGACAACGTCTTAAATTAGGTTGCGGCTGGGAGTCACTTATGAAAAAGTGTAACGCTCGGTAACGTTACGATGAGTCACCGAACGAGAGAGAGGCCCGCCGAATGCCTTGCGTCTCTCTCCCACTCAACTATGATCGGTAAAAGACGTTGTCACGTAAAATCTTCGCCCGTAAAACCGACTTTACAGGCAACCATTTTTTCCGAGACTCGTCGAGCTTCATTGCTCAGTGCTTTTCTGACGGACTCCGGTTTTTTAGTGGTTGGGAATAGAGTCGCAGAATTGTGATGAATTGTCCCACGAAATAAATAAAATACAAAAGGGTTATGCCACACTCTATAGGGAGCTTATGTCAAATACTTTACAGTTTTGACCACAACAGGCAGATAATTGGAAATGGCTTTAATGAATGTAATGTGTATGACGTCATAATTATAATAATAATTGTTATTTAATAAGATTTTATTTTATTAAATTATACTTATGTACACTACTTTTAAATGTAGTATTATTTTAATCGTATTTATCTTTATTTTCATTGTTAGGAATAAGAGGAGCTAGCCTTTAGTTTCCATATTTTTAGTTTTTGGGTTTTGCTATGAGAGCATTATGTTCCGGTGTTAAAGGTATGGTGTCTATTTATTTACTGACATATGGAGCATATCCACTTTTGTCATATTAATCCAACCAATGGTTTCGGGATTTCAAAGATTTTTTGGCGTGACAGCTGGAGTTCCACAGGGTTCTGTCCCTGGCCCAGTCTTGTTTAACATGTTTACACCAAACTTGCATATATTACTATGATGTAATTACTGCAACTTATGCTGATGACAAAAGTAGCCATCGGTGGACTCCAAACACCTAGACGCAACTTATACAATTAAGCCAGAGCATTAAAGAGTTTTAACTCTAATAAATTCAAGCAATATTTTATTATGTTGCTTACATATTACTGTGTTATGTTTTTGGTTGCTGCTTCGCTCTCTATGGTCGTATCATGATTACCTCGATAAATGAATGGCCTATTCAACACAATAAGAGTTTCATGCCTGTTCTTCTCCATAGTAGAGATCTACGTTTTAGAACAGGCAATTAGCGTCACTTTCCTTTTCTGACTGACCGACCGACTCTTTGACAATTCATAAGTACCTGTAAATGGTCTAAGTGAAATAAATGCCTTGAATTTTGAATTTTGAATTTGGTATAGTAGTTCTTGAAATTAGTACACGGTGTACCAAACGAACTCTTCGGTTTTATAATATTTTGAGTATAGATTTCCTTAGTGCATGTAACCTATTTAACATTTCAAGGCCAACCGACAGCCGGCTGTCGTGCTGCTATTGTGTCTCAAATCACGTGTGTTCGAAGGAATAAATTAACTACAGCCGTTTTCAACGAAAACTGAGATTTTGATCGTAGTGCAGCATTTTTAGTGCCTTTAAAACCTAACCTAAGTATTTATTTAATCGAATCGTTATGTTGTTATTTAATAAAACTATTCAAATTAATAAAACTTATTTATTTATTTATTCGAAATGCAACCTACTTTCATTAGCTACAGGCCGTATTCAATAAAAATAACTTTCGGACGCCATTAATATTTTCTTTTTATTCCGTTTATTCTTCTCGATAAACCGCTAAAGAGTTTTTGGTCGAAGTGCAAACTTTATAATAACCTTGAGGAAGATTTTTTTAAAAGTGCATTTAACTTGATTGAATAAGTTTTTCATGAAATAGGCAATCAATCGAGCTATGTGTTCTTTGCAGGCTGTTTTGATGATTTAACCTTTCAACAACCAGCTGGCTGTCGGGCTGTTATTGTCTTTTATTGTGTCACAAATCACGTGTGTTTGATGGTTAAATTATTAAAATTCTGTAACTAACTAATGACCTACTACGGTCGCAAATCATTCTGTATCAAAACACACCCAGACACTGAGCAAATTGCAAAAAACGTTTAAAAAATTGTATTTCGCGGGCTACCGTGAAACATCCCCTAGGAGACTGCCAAAAAAAAACGAGATAGAAATAAATAGGCTGGTTTCAAGTAGGTATCAGAAGTGTTGGCTCCATCTTTGTCTATACCTTCATGGTGCTGAGTCTTAAGATTTTGTTACCATTTTTGTCATGAGATTCTGGTACACATAGGTACTTAATATGCAAGAAAAGAAAGACTTCACATATTACTCGATAATTATCATCATTACTATTACGTTCTGCTTCTGTTTCTTATGTATTTATGAGATATATAAATAATTGTTATTGTTATTAATATACAACTTCCGATAAGCGTTGAACTTCAAACATGAGGAAGCGCACTAATGGAACGCACCCTGGTGTATTTGACAGTGACAGCTAGCTAGCTAGCCAACTTGTCAATGTCATTTCGCAGTTGTTGCTTGTTGTCTTGTCAGTCCGGACTCCGGAGTTTAGATTTCGACGAAATCGGATTGCAATTAAAAGTTCATTGTGTTTTGTGTTATGTGGTGAAAATATTTCCGCAAACAATTTCTTTGTTTTAAATAACAGAGTTGCGTAATGATGTTATGAATACACATGAGATCGTTGAATTAAAGTAGTAATCGTGGAATAGCGGTAAGTATTTTTTTTTTGTTTCTGATTCATACGAACAATAGATTGTTTGAAATTTATTAGAAAGAAGACACCTACTTTTAATACGTTTCCCTGGTCAAACACTTGCTTAGATTATACATTAACGTACACTGTCATGAGACTGCAAAAATGCATACATTCTTTCAAAGGCTTAAAATTAGTTCTTGGTGATGTCACTGTGCATAATTAGGTCATTTAACATATCCAGCGAACAGATCTGGCTTATATATACCTAATACATATTATCTATAAATATTAAATAGTAAACTGATTGGCTGACTGGTTGATATATCAACCACAGCCCAAACTGCTGGTCCTAGAGACATGAAACTTGGAGGGTGCATTCTTTGTGACGAATAGGTATCCACTAATAAAGAAAATTTTGGAAATTCGTCCCTTGAAGGGGTATAATAAGGGATGGAACTTCAACATCCTGAAAAAGCTAGTTATTGATAAAATACCAATTATAAAGTTGTAAGGTCTTGAATTCCTTAGATTTTTCATGCATTTCAACCTGATTTTGCAGCTTATTTAAATTATCTTTACTTGCTTTTGTTATGTCTATTTTAACCTTTTGACCACCAGAGACATGTATAGATGACAAACCTAAATGTGGCTAGAACACCACAGTCCCAATCCTGTGTGTGACAATTTTCTATACATTACACTTAAACATAACCCATCAATTGCTTGATATAGGTAGCTAAAACTGGGAGAGGGCACTGACTTCTGTAACACAGGTTTTCACCTAGCTTAGAAATCAGGGACTTCATAGGAATTTTGTAAAAAAGTTTGTGAATAAAAATTATTCTTATTCTATTCTTATTTTTAAAAGGCTTGGCTCTGAGGGCACTACTTTGCGGTTTTGACATGGCAATTAAGGATATTTGACATATTTAAGTAAATGTTAAATGAAGTCTGCCTTAATATTATAATTCCAAAAACTTCCTTATTATATTTATATTTGTATTCAATAGATTTCACTGAGACAGTACAACCTTGACCGAAATAAACAGCTAACTGTGCATAGACAGGCAGTGTTTTCAATTCTTTAAATAATTTAATACTTAAGTTACTTATACCTGCTCTGAAACAAATAGTTGAAGGAAGTTGGTGTCAAACACATGTAACAAGATCACCACCAGTGACGCCACTTAGCTGTCTAGTTTTAAGGTTCCTAGTATATAAGTCTTTTTTTTGTAGCGCACTTAGCACGAATAAATTTTTTTTCTTTCTTTCTAACAGGAACAAAGCCACAGACTTCCAAAATTGCTGTTGGGTTTTTTGATTATTTAAAAATATTATTTTTTTTATTTCTCCTAGTTTTTTTTTAATACATATACCCTATGTCACTCCCACAATAGAGATGAACTCAATGACACCTCATATGTCGAAATCCGTTAAATAGTTTAGGCTGTAGAGTGTGCCGTAGAATAAGACATACATACACACATTCGAAAAACATAATACTGTTTGTGGAATACTTAGCCCCACCACAATTTAATAAATAGGTTTATCACTTGATAGAGGATACTGTTGCATTCCGTTTGTGTGTGTTGCGTTTTTTCCGGTTCCGGTTGTCGAACAGTCAATACGCATGTCAAAGAGCTCCGCGGAAATTATATCTAATCAGTGTAAAAAAGTGTCAACAAAGTATATATCATACGAACTAAACACCTCAACTAAGAACAAAATACGTGATCAGTGAAAAACTAACTCAAAAGTGATAAACTGTGAAAATAAATGAACCCCAAATCGTAAACATTCTAACCTACAAAAATACTTCAAGTGTCATCGGAGAAATAGTGCATAGACTACAAGATAGATAGAGTAGGAACTTCAGTACCAACATAATAAACTGCAAAACAAGTGTTACCAGCCCAAAACAAGTGTGGCCTCAGAAAAACCAGTGTTGCCACAATAAAACAAGTGTTGTCACCTCCGAGCAAGTGCTGCCATAGCATTACAAATAAAAATACTAAAAATGGATAAAAATTTGGAAATCTTATTGGCAAAACTAGACGAAAAGTTTGAACAACAAACAAAAATTATAACAACCGCAGTAACACAAAATATCATGGCAGCATTAGACGAAAAGCTTAAAGCGGTAACCGAAGAAAACGCCCAACTTAAAAATAAAATAAATGAGCTAGAGTTAAAACTCAAATTCGTTGATAAGGATAAGCGCAAAAATAACCTCGTCTTTTTTGGCATCGAGGAAGGAAAAGCCACAACAGAAGCGGAGCTAGTAGACTACGTAAAAGACATTATAGTAGAAATGGGAGTACACTTTGAAGCCTTCGAAATTAATAATATCCACAGAATCGGTAAAAAAGAGGCCGATAAAAATCGCCCGGTTGTAGCCTCACTCACCACTACGTGGAAGAAACATATGATTCTGCGAAACAGATCTAACCTACAAGAAGGTATAAATATCAAAGAGGATTACCCTAAAGAAATAATAGAAAAACGTAAACAACTGCAGTTGCAAGTCGAAGAGGAAAGGAAAAAAGGGAATATAGCGTTTATAAAATACGACAAACTGATAATAAAGAAAACACATGAAAACAACAGAGAAAAGAGGAAAAGAGAGACTTCGGGGTCACCGAAAACACCATCACTAAAGAAAGTCAATGCATGTAACACCCAACGTACATTGACCACCTTGAACAACGCCCTGTCAAAAAATGAGGCAAAGGAAATAATCAGACCAAATATACTGAACTATGTAGAGCGCGGGAGATCAGCCTCATTATCAAATTCCTCAAAAAACTAATATACGACACCCGGACCCAAACAACCACACTACCAAATGCAACACAGATAAACTGCACCCCAAGCCGGTTGGTCCCCGTGGGGTTAAGAGACCACAACCCTCTAGCTAACATAAAGACAAAAAAATCAAAAAATGAAACTCTAAAAATTGGCACAACCTACTACCCTTCCGCAAAGGAAATTCTCAAAGAAAAACCACCTAAAGACAAGCCTAATAATATCTATATAGCCACCCTAAACACACTTTCACTGAGAACAACAGAAAAATTGATCGAACTAGAAATGGCTTTAAGTAAAATCAAATGGGACATTCTCGGTATTAGTGAGGTAAGACGAATAGGAAACCATATTGAAGAACACGACAACTACATTCTGCACTACATCGGGGAAACAAAGGGCCAATATGGAGTTGGATTTATGGTGAAAAAACATTTAAAGAAACGAATTCTGGAATTCAAAGGCGTATCCGAAAGAATAGCTTTACTTAACATTGAGCTACATGGCTACAAAAACAAGTGGACCATAGTACAAATATACGCGCCGACGGAAGCAGCGGACGAAACGATAAAAGACGACTTCTACAACCAACTAACAACAACACTACAGTCTGCGCACCAGAACATTATAGTCATGGGAGACTTCAATGGCAAAATAGGCAAACAAAATCATGGGGAAGAGTCAGTAATAGGAAACTATGGCATAGGAAAAAGAAGCAAAAATGGCAAGAGAATTGTAAACATGGCCTTGGAGAATAACCTTACCATACTAAATAGCGTTTTCAAGAAAAGACATGCCAAGAAATGGACCTGGATATCGCCCGATGGAACCTACCGTAATGAAATAGACTTTGTAACGAGTAATCAACCTACCTTTTTCCAAGATGTAAGCGTAATAAACAACCTCAACTTTAATACCAACCATCGCATGGTCAGAGCAACACTAATTGACAAACAACAAAAGAAACAGCGGAAACACTTCCATCATAGGAGAAATGCTTGGTCAGCCGATATTACGTCTCAGAACACTACAACATCCAGCGGAAAAGACAAAAC
The DNA here is from genome assembly GCA_033675125.1 of Athetis lepigone. Classification (NCBI taxonomy): domain Eukaryota; kingdom Metazoa; phylum Arthropoda; class Insecta; order Lepidoptera; family Noctuidae; genus Athetis; species Athetis lepigone. The sequence continues at coordinate 12,794,851 of CM066234.1, forward strand.
ACAAGAAATCTACGACATGGAAATAAACAACATGTTTAGAAAGGCAACAAAGACAGAAACAAATAAAAGTTCACTAAGCTTAGAAACAATAGATCTCATTCAAAAAAGGAAAGAACTACTCAAAAATAGAAGAAACAAAACAACACTGATAGAAATTACTAAACTAAGTAAGGAAATAGGTCGCAATATAAAACAAGACAAGTCAAATAAAAGAATCAAATGTATCCAAAACCACATTATCAAAACTGGAGGTGTTAATAAAGCCCTCAAAGAACTAAGAGAAACAATATTATGGGTCCCGCAAATGAAAAACAATAAAAACAACACAGAAGAAACAAGGAGACAACCCATTTTAAAGATAGCAACAGATTATTACCAGAAATTATACTCCTCCGGAATCACCTTAAAATATGACATAGATCTCATAGACGAAAAGGAAGAAATTCCCCAAATCCTCGATCGGGAAGTCCAGTACGCGATAGAAACACAGAAAAACAATAAATCTCCCGGACCAGATCATATAACTAATGAGATGATGAAAGCAAGATTGCCCGAAACCACATCAAAACTGGCCAACTTGTTTAATATTATCCTAAACACGGAGTATATACCTGCACAATGGACAACAAGCACAATAATACTCATCTTCAAGAAAGGAGATAGATCTGAAATAGGGAACTATCGACCAATAAGCCTCATGTCGAACATATATAAGGTGTTCTCAAAAATATTACTAAAGCGAATCACCAAAACACTTGATGAACAACAATCAAGAGAGCAAGCTGGATTTAGATCTGGATTCGCAACATTAGACCATATACACGTGGTTAATCAGCTTATGGAAAAAAGCCAAGAATATAATTTCCCAGTATACATGGCATTTGTTGATTACAACAAAGCATTTGACTGCCTAGAACATCAGTGTATTTGGGAAGCCCTGAAAAACCAAGGAGTAGAAATGAAATATATTAGGATATTAAAAAATGTGTATTCGAACAGCAAAGCACGAATAAAACTGGAGACAGAAGGGGAAATTTTCCCAATAAACAGGGGAGTAAGGCAGGGTGACCCACTCTCACCAAAACTTTTTTCATCTGTGCTAGAAGAAATCATCAGTAAGATGGAATGGGACAACATAGGGATCAACATAAATGGAACACGTCTGAATCACTTAAGATGTGCAGATGACATAATACTTATAACGGATAACCCAGAAAGCCTTAAAAAGATGCTCCAAGACTTGTCAAGTGAAAGCAGGAAGGTGGGGACTAACAATAAATAAAACAAAGACTAAGATAATAACTAATAGATCACAAATAAGCATTTCAGTAGATCAAGAGAAATAGAATACGTAAACTCCTACATATATTTGGGTCAACTTATTGCCTTCAACAACCATATGGGTTCAGAGATCGAAAGACGGGTGGCCAACTCATGGAAGAGATTCTGGTCTCTCAAAGAAGTGGTAAAAAGCAAACTGTACACAATAGCAATGAAAAGGAAAGTGTTCAATACATGCATACTACCAATACTCACTTATGGATGCCAGACCTGGGCAAACACTCAAAAACAAAACCAAAAACTGATAACATGCCAAAGAGCTATGGAGAGAAGTATGCTGGGCTACACAAAAAGAGACAGAAAGAGAGCTATTGATTTAAGACAAATTACAAAAATCGAAGATGTCATAGTCAAAACTAGAAAACTCAAGTGGAGGTGGGTAGGCCACATGATGAGAGAAAACAGGAATAAGTGGACAAAAGACATAACAGAGTGGACCCCTAGATTCCCAACTAAGAGAAAACGAGGAAGACCATGGAAGCGGTGGGCAGACGACTTGAAAAAGAATGCGGGCTCTCTATGGCACAGGATAACGCAAAAAAGGACAGAGTGGAAAGAGCTGGAGGAGGCCTTTGTGTCGCAAAGACACGCCGACACCAAATAACTATATTTCATATAAAAGTTAAACTTATTGAAGCATGTTTATTATCTTATATATAACATTAATAACAATACTTAATTTAAAATGTAATTTAATTAATAATGATAATAATATTTTTCAATTGAATGTTTGTAATGAATGAATTAATATGTATTGGCAATAAAGGCTTAATAATAATATCAAATTAATAAATAACATGAAACGCAGAAAACTACAAATGAAACGATGTTAACAAGATCAGCAACAAGAAAAGCACGCCCACCATCCCCGGACCCGTCGCTCAGCTCCGCCTCGCCGCCGCCGGAATCCAGCCCCACCGTGAGTGCTGTGACACCGGCCGTGGCAGTTGCGTCGAGCTCGAGCGACGAGTACTTCTCTCCGCCGACGTCGCCACCACCTGTACGTCGGCGGGGAGGTCGCCGGCCACTGGATTGCTTGGGACTTCGAGACCCACCGGTCTCTGATAGGGTTCCCGCTTCCGGTGGAAGTGCGCGCATGCGATGGACGCATTCAATCAACGAGAACGTCATGCGCGCATATTATGGGGCTACAGAGGGGGGAAATAATCTGACCGCGTACCGTGTTCGGATGCTCTCTCTGTTTCAGGTGCTTGAGCCAGCTATCAACGTTTCGGCACAACGACTGTCGGATCAGGTGCGTGTTATCCAGCGTAATCATATGTTGGATGACACTGTGCTTGATCGCCTGCGAACGGAAATGCAGGGAAGCCGTGTCATTGCCCCTCCGTCACAGACTGTGAGTGTTGAGCCTGTAATGCCAACATCCAGTCATAATGATGAGGGGAGTGATGACATGGCTTCTCAAGTAAGTACCCAGTGCAATGACGAGTTAAGGAGCGCTTTGGAGGGTGCAATTCAGAGGTATCGATCTGTTCCCCCCGAACTTAGACCACGCTTACCTCGCTTGCCTATGCATAACAAAAATAGGGCGCTGGTGTGTGCTCTGGATTCGCAGTTATCAAATTATTTTGATGACTGCGAAGACCTCGTTGATGTGCATTCGATTCTGTATTGTGCGGCTGTTGCGGTATGTCGTGTAGCTCATGTCAAATTCCCTAATGATGACAGAGCTACACGACCGAAACCGACCGTACCGGCGTGGCAGTACAGAATTGAGAGGCGCATTGACGGGGCCAGAGTGCTCATCGGCAAACTTAACTGCTTTAGAGAGGGCAATACTCGCCCAAGAGTGATGCGCTTTGTGAGACGGGCATTCTCAGGGACTAATACTAGTCCTCGAGACTATATGTCTCGGGTCACAGAGCGCATCGACTTTCTGAAGCAGAAGGTGTATGCATGGGCAAGCCGTATCCGTAGGTATAAGCGACGGGTGGATCGATATGCTCTGAATCGTACGTTCCAGAGTGATGAAAGGTGGGTGTACAGAGCTTGGGAGCGACCGATTCAAGGTGTGTCTGATACGCGCCTACCGGATGATGATGCCATGTGCTCATTCTGGCGCAGCATCTGGTCGGTGCCTGTCCGACACACTGAGGGCGATTGGATTCGGGGGATTGAGCGAGCGTGCGAACCGATACCAGAAATGGGGGCAATTACAATCAGCCCCCAAGATGTAGCTTGTGCGGTTCGTCCGTTGCCTAATTGGAAATCTCCAGGGCCGGACGGACTGCACAACTTCTGGATAAAATGGTTTAGAGGTTCGCATGCTTGCTTGGCATCCCGGTTCCAATCGGCCTTGGAATCAGGGTCGCTGCCCCAGTTTTTAACAACAGGTATAACCCACCTGCTCCATAAGTCAGGTAGTACAGCGGAACCCAAAAATTATAGACCGATAACTTGTTTACCGACGGTCTATAAAGTTCTTACATCTATTTTGAGAGCCAAAATCAACAAACATATAGAGATTAATAGTATCATGTCTCCCTCTCAAAATGGATGTAGGAATGGGTCCCGCGGTACTAAGGAGCTACTCCTGATTGATATGGCCATCAACCAACAGGTTCGCCGATCCCGAAAGGACTTGTCGACATGTTGGATAGACTACAAGAAGGCCTATGACTCGGTGCCACATGCATGGCTCACGAGGGTGCTGGAGTTGTATAAGATTGATGCAACTCTGTGCACCTTCTTGAAGTCGTGCATGGGGCAATGGAGGACGGTGCTTCGCTATCCAGGATGTCGACACTTCCAGAGGAATAGCGAACCGATAAGGATTGAGCGGGGCATATTCCAGGGTGATAGCTTGAGTCCGCTTTGGTTCTGCCTAGCCTTGAATCCCCTAAGCACATTGCTGGAGGATTCAGGTCTAGGCTATCGGTTGAAGAGAGGAGGTCAGGTAATATCTCACCTTCTTTACATGGATGACCTAAAACTGTTTGCCCCCAATGATTTGCAACTGATGGAGCTACTGAAGGTAACAGAAACTTTTAGTAGTGCCATCGGGCTGGAATTCGGTGTGGACAAATGTGCGGTCATGCATGTCAAGCGAGGGAAGATTATGGAATCTGCGGGAGTTCAACTCTCAGATTCCATAAACCTTAGATCCCTTTCTTCAACTGAGACATACAAATATTTGGGTATGTCGGAAGCGTTAGGCATTAATGTCGCTGGCGTGAAGCAATCATTGAAGGAGCGCTTCTTCGGCCGCCTGAACAAAGTTTTAAATAGTCTTTTGTCAGGCGGAAATAAGGTGCGCGCTTTTAATGGTTGGGTCATGCCGGTGTTGATGTACTCTTTCGGCATACTCAAATGGACTCAAACAGAACTTGAAGCCCTGGATAGGAAGGTCCGTACATTGTTGACGGCATATCGGATGCATCACCCGCGATCATCAGTGATGAGACTGTATATCCCACGGAAATGTGGAGGACGAGGCTTTTTAAATGCCAAGTCTCTCCACAACCGCGAGATATACAGCCTCAGGGATTATTTCCTTAAAGCTGACGTGGGGATGCACCGAGATGTGGTCACTGTGGACAAGGACCTCACTCCGCTCTCCTTAGGTAAAGAGAACTGGCGCAAACCTGTAGTGCTTGAGACGAAGGATCGCGAGGAGGTATGGCAGAGTAAGGAGCTACACGGACGGTTTTTCCGGGCCCTACATGGGCCTGATGTAGACTTTTTAGCGTCCGTATCCTGGCTGCGATTCGGTGACCTATTTGGGGAAACCGAAGGTTTTGTCTGTGCAATTATGGACGAAGTTATCATGACGAGGAATTATCGGAGATTTATTGTGAAAGATGGTACGGTTGACATATGTCGGGCGTGTCACCTGCGGGAGAATCAATTCGACATATTATCTCTGGTTGTTCTCGTCTAGCTAACGAAGAGTACTTGCATAGGCATAACCTCGTGGCCAGGATTATCCATCAGCAACTTGCTCTGAGATACGGCCTCGTAGAATCTGAAGTACCGTACTACAGGTATGTGCCCGACCCAGTTCTCGAAGATGGCAATGTCACATTGTACTGGGATCGATCCATCATCACTGACAGGACTGTTGTAGCAAACAAGCCTGATATAGTGGTGGTGGATCGATTGGAGCGGCGCGCAATGCTCGTTGACGTTACGGTCCCGCATGACGGGAACCTCGTGAAGGCCGAGAAAGATAAACAAATTAAGTATATCGACTTGGCTCGCGAGGTTGTCGACATGTGGGATGTGGACTCAGCGATCATTGTGCCGATAGTTGTTTCTGCCAATGGCTTAATAGCCAAGAGCCTCGATCAACATCTAAAGAGGCTCTCGTTAGGTGGCTGGATCAAGCGCTTGATTCAGAAGGCAGTACTGCTGGACACGGCGCGCATTGTCAGGAGATTCCTTTCCCTGGAGCCCTGACCACCGGTAGCTTGGACCCTGTTCCCGATACCGGTGGGCTACTAAATTTTATATTTTTAAATGTTTTTTTTTTATAAATTAATATTTAAAAATGTATTTTTTATGTTTTGTAAACGAATAAAGAAGAAATAATAATAACTGTTGCATTCCTCTCAAATAGTTTGAAATTGATAATAGACAGAATGATGTTTTAAATAAGTTTTAAAAACATAATTCTGTCTGTTTGATTGATTGATTTATTTATTGTTTGTCACAGGTGGAAATTTGGTTCTTAAAACAATTACATGGATCACTGTAACATACCCTTTAGGTGTACAATATTTAAATTTACAATTATTATAATGTCAGTAACATAGTCATAGTACTCGAAAAAACCACAATAATATTAATTTATAATAATAATAATAATAAAACCGCAGGGCAGCTTGTGGCGAGCTGTCGGGCAGTAGCGACCCCGTGGACCTGACCTCCTGGGAGACCCTTTGTTCTTCATCTCTGGCTTGACTTAACTGGCCGGCCAGAGTGAGCGCTGACGAGGAACAAGGCTCCTACCTCACTCTTGCCTTCATTGGCTGGTTTGAGTGGAGATTCGCAAGAGCATACGTGCTCGGGGGAAGGAAGTATTCCAGTAAGATGCTGGTAGGGATCTTGACCGTACTTCCGGGATTGTCCTGATAGCCGTGGAATACCTCTCCACTCCTCTAGCACCTCGATATATGTTGCCCCCTTGTCGCTACGTCACTATGTGCTAGCGGCCGTTTTCGGGGGCCCATTTACTGAGTGTGCAAGTCACCCCCTGCCATTCTATCAGTGTATACAACCATTGGTCAGGCAGGGGCCATAGTCACTCCATAGTTTCTGGTACCTTATTCATGAAAGAATCCAAACCCATAGTCCAAAATTTTTGTTAGTTGCCATATTTTACAATAGTCCAACACCAACCGGGGGTTGTCCTTAGGTGCACTTACATAGTGCATATAGGGATAATCGTCGGTCGGTGTCCCATTCCACATAAAGTTTTTCCTCAAGGGGCCTCTGCGAGTTGGCTTCGGCCCCTCGTACGCCTTCCAAAAGTCCGGGACCTCAGGGTCCCGAGATATGGAAACATATTTTAAAATAATAATAAACCCGCAGGGCAGCTTGTGGCGAGCTGTTGGGCAGTAGCGACCCCCACGGACCTGACCCCCTGGGAGACCCTTTGTTCTTCACCTCTTGGCTTGCCTTAACTGGCCGGCCAGAGTTAGCACTGACGAGGAACAAGGCTCCCACCTCACTCTTGCCTTCATTGGCTGGTTTGAGTGGAGAATCGCAAGAGCAAACGAGCTCGGGGGAAGGAAGTATTCCAGTAAGATGCTGGTAGGGATCTTGACCGTACTTCTGGGATTGTCCTGATAGCCGTGGAATACCTCTCCACTCCTCAAGCACCTCGATATATGTTGCCCCCTTGTCGCTACGTCACTTTGTGCTAGCGGCCGTTTTTGGGGGCCCATTTACTGAGTGTGCAAGTCACCCCCTGCCTTTTTATCCGTGTATACAAGCAATGGTTAGGCAGGGGCCATAGCCATTCAATAGTCTCAGATAAGTAATCCATCTTAGCAACCCAAACCCATAGTCCAATATTTTCTTTATTTCATGACCTGCAATAGACCACCACAAGCCGAGGATTGACCTTAGGCGCACTTGAGTGGTGCATATAGGGATAATCGCCGGTTGGTGTCCCACTTCATATTATAAAACTTTATTTAAGGGGCCTCTGCGAGTTGGCTTCGGCCCCTCGTACGCCTTCCAAAGGTCCGGGACCCCAGGGTCCCGAGATACGAAAAAAAAAAAAATAATAATAATACCAGCCTATAACTGTCCCACTGCTGGGCAAAGGCCTCTTCTCATACAGAGAAGGCACGAGCATTGATTAATTTATAACATAATAATAATTACAGCTACAGAAATTAAATAAATTATACATATTAATTGTCATTTGTCATACATAATCAATGAATATTATTGCGTTATTATACTATAGATACATTTCAGTCAAAGTACTCCTGCAATCACTGGTATTATAATGTTGGTCATTCATGTAGCCTTACGTTTTTTCAAAATCTAGCTATCTAGTTTCATCATCTGCTTAGCATTTTTCCCGACTATCCTGGGCCCAGCTTCCAGTCTAGCTGGATTCAGCTAGATTCCTGTTTTACGTGAAGCAACTGCCTTCTGACCTTGACAACCCAGTTACTGGGCGACATAATACCCTTTTCATTAGGCTGGTCAGACTTTCTGGCTTCTGACTGCCTATAACAAATGTCAAAGTTCTACAAATGAGAACAGGACCAATGGCTTTTACATGCTTTCCAAGACATGTCAGTGACATCCAAGATAAACGCTAGCTATCTAGTTTAAAAAGAATTAAATCAGATAATTATAATATATGTAGATATAATGTAGATAAGGGTTATATTACAAAATGTTTGTGTTTACGGTAAAATAATGAGTCATGTAAACATTGATTTTATCATTAGATTAACGATTATAATATTGCATTTCTCATTGTTTTTTTTTTTTGAGTTGCCTTTGTTGCGTAAATTCAATAAATGTTTTACATTTCCAACACCAATACTAGCAGTTATCTGCAATTACACCCGCGTTCCTGCTTCGCTCCCGTTTATCGTAACGTTATATCCTTCCTTGATAATTCAGCTATCCAACACAAAAAGACTTTTTCGATTCCGACCAGTAGTTCCTGAGATATGTTCAACTAAATAGACAAAAAAGTTTTCAGCTTTATAATATTACCGTAGACTAGTAAAGTTAAAGAATTTGTTTGTATTATTTAATACTAGCACCACACCCAAGAGGAACTAGCTGTCCCCAGTGTTTTTGCCAACATAATTCCCATTCCTATTAGATTTTTGAGATTAAAATATCCTATGTCCTTTCTTATTGTATAACCTCCGCAGCTCCGTGCCAAATTTCATTTAAAATTTACATCACATGTCATTCGAGGCACAATAGAAAGACGATAGCAGGCTGTCGCTTGGTCGTCGAAACGTTAAATCGATTTAGAAGTTTTGGTTACATAAGTTCACAGTTTTAGACTCAAATTGTATTAGTATAATATAATCCATACTAATATTATAAATGGGAAAGTGTGTCTGTCTATCTGTCTGTTTGTCTTTCTTTCACGGCAAAACGGAGCGAAGGATTGACGTGATTTTTTTAAGTGCAGATAGTAGAAGGGATGCAGGATGGAGAGTAATATAGGCTACTTTTTGTTTTTAGAAAGAGTTCTAACGCGAGCGAAGCCGCGGGCAGAAGCTAGTATATTATATTCCCGTGGACTATTTTTCCATGTCTTATTCTATCATGTATGTGTGAAAGTGTTGTATTAATAGAATATGAATTATATGAATTTACATAATATTTTTGTAATGTTTTACTAGTTAGGCTGCTAATTGGGCAAGAGTAAAATTGATCTAAACATTCTCCAGTTGCAAACAGGCTGTGACTAACCCAAGTAATGTAATTAATAAAATATTATTTAATTACTCACAGCAATACATGCACACAAAGAATATATATTTTTTTTTTATTCTATTGGTTTACCAACAATTGTTTACACAGGTTCTATGGTAGAGTTAACATACAAAAATTGTAAAAACAACAGTGCAACAATTACTTTTTTTTTTTTTTGTGGTGTGGCACTAGTTATAACTTTGTGCCAATTTCGGGTAATAAAAGGTAGGGAAATATTTTTGTTGGAAAATATCAGAAAGGAACGGAAATTTTGTAAGGTTCAGGAAAGGAAGTATTAAAAGTAAAAATATAGATAGAAAAATATAAATAAATATACACAAACTAAATTTTTATATCATTTTTTAAACAGAATGCAGATATCAAGTTAAAATATTTTATGGGATTCATTACTAAACAAGAAATGCAAGTAGGAAGGGGAACATTTTGGGAAACAATTGAACGGAGGAAGGAAGAACGATCATAACGGGAACAGGAGAAGAATATGTGATCTAAAGTTCCAACATCCTCTCCACACTCGCAAAGATTACTATCCACAATATGCAACTTAGCAAGGTGGGAAGGAGTACAAACGTGGCCAAGCCGCATACGAATTATCATGCTTGTAATGAGTTTAGAACCTTTTATTTTAAAAAACCATGGTTTAACTGGAACCGAGGGTTGGATTGAGGCATAAGCCTTGCCCTTTACTTGAGAGCTTTCACTCCAAAGAAGATCCCAGGAATGCCGAAGATAATCTTTAGGCAAGCTAACAAGATCATGGCAGAAATTTTTATAAGGAAATATGTCACCATTCTGCACTGCTTGTTTGGCTAATTGATCAGCTTTTTCGTTTCCTTGAATACCAGAGTGACTTGGAATCCAAGCAAATTGTACCGTGTAGTTTCTCAGAATACATGTATGTAACTGTTTTCGTATATCAAATACAATGGGGTAAAATGGCTTCATTTTAAATGTAAACTTTTCGATGGTTTGTAACGCACTTTTCGAATCACATAATATTAAAACATTTTTAAGTTTTGCGATCAAAACATACTCTAATGCCTTGAGCAGACCAAAGCATTCTCCAGTGAAAACTGAAGTCTCAGGAGGAAGTTTTACCATCTGAATAACTTTATACTGAGTATGAAATATACCAACTCCCACACAACTAGACCTGGTCTTTGATGAGTCTGTAAAAATATAATGACAGTCTATCCAGTTTTCACCAACGGCAGCATTAAACTTTATGTTAGCTCCTATATCACTTTTTTTTACCCCGAGATTATAATGCACTACAGGCGAGACAAGTAAAGGTTCAAATGTTCTGCACTCAAATAAAGGAAGAGTAGGTGACCTATGTACACTCGCTGGTATAGAATTAAACTTCCGGAGACTTTTAACTAAACAAGGAACACCTTTGTGCCGCCAATAGGATGAAATTTGTATAAGATCATCCAGTTTTAATAGTTTTGAATGAAGTAAATGATTAGAAAACTGCATCGATTTAAATAAAAATCGGTCAGATAAATATTGCCTTCTAAGGTGAAGTGGAGGATCTCCTACCTCAACTTGCAAGGCATTTAATGGGCTTGATTTCATGGCTCCAGAAATTATTCGAAGAGCTTTAGATTGTATGCTGTCTAACTTTTTAAGTCCCTTTCTGTTACCACCTTCAAGAAGGAAAGTTCCGTAATCAAGTATGCTTCGAACTATTGCATTATACAACAGTTTTAGACTAAAAGGATGGGCCCCCCACCATACTCCGGTAAGACACCGCATAACATTCAGTTGGCGTTCGCATTTTTTAACCACAAAGTCAAAGTGTTGTTTGCCAGAAAGTTTATGATCTAATATTAATCCTAGAAATTTAACATGATTTTTCACAGGAAGGCTTTTATTGTTATAAGTAACGGTTGGAGAAGGAATATTGCGTTTTCTTGAAAAAACTACCACAGCACTTTTTTCTATTGAAAGACTTAACCCATTAAGTTGTAACCATTTCTGTAAAAGACTTAGGGAGACGGTCAAAGCATTACATGCATCCGAGATGTTATTGTGAGTAGTATATATTAAAAGGTCGTCGGCATATTGTAAAACATCGGCAGATTTTTGTAGAGATGTTTCTAGATCATAAGAATAAATATTATAAAGCAAAGGTGACAATACTGATCCCTGTGGAAGGCCTTTAAACACCGTCCTTGTTATTTTCGTGTCACCGGAAAAAAGAGAAATAAATCTAACTGATAATAAATTTATGATAAACCGTATAAGCAAAGTAGGGACTTTTAAGTTAATTAGCTTGCGTTTAAGGACAGATATAAGTACATTATCATACGCTCCTGATATATCTAGAAATGCACCAATAACCGACTCGTTCTTTGAAAAGGCTATGCGAAGGTCAGTGGTAAATACACTTAAGCTGTCAGTTGTACTTTTTCCTTTACGGAACCCAAACTGACTGGCTGCTAGTAATTGCTTGCTTTCTATATACCACTCTAAACGATTTTTAACTAGGTGTTCTGCAATTTTAGTAAGAACTGAAGATAGCGCAATAGGTCGGTATGATAGAATATCATTTGAATTTTTATTTGGTTTGAGGATCGGCAAAATTTCTTGGGAACGCCAGTTTTCTGGAATATTCCCAGAAACCATAACAGAATTAATTACTTGTAAATAATATGATAATGTATTATCACTAAAATGTGAGAAGAACGAATACGGAATACCGTCTTCTCCTGGGGCTGAGTCTTTTATGCACGATATTACTCCTTTTAATTCATACAATGAAAAGGGTGCGTTTAAAGACGAATGATTATCAATGTTTATCAAAGTAGAATTAGGGTAAATTTGGTCGTACTCTGGAGCTGATGCTGGTGCTAACTTGTCAAGAAAACTGTTATTAAGGGATTGTGGTAATTGTGTGAAGGAAGGAGTATCACTAAAGGCTTTTCTAAATCTTTTGATACTGCGCCAAACTTCTGATGGGCATGTGCTGGGCGACAGAGACATACAAAATGACCTCCACCCCTGAAGTTTCTTATCTTTGAGAAAAATCCGTGTATCATTAATAATATTTCTGAGGTCGACCAAATTTTCATCTGACATGTCCTCGGCATATTTTTTCTCAGCTTCCTTTCGTTTTCTAACTGCATCAGAACACGATGAGTCCCACCATGGGGGCATGGGGATTTTATCAGAAGGAAACTTTTTAAAAGGGAATACTTTATCTGCTACTTCTACTACACACAGCGCTAAAGCTTTCGAACAATCACTTTCTCCTCCTTGAGTGATTTGCGGGAGCTCAGCAATTTTAGCATCAACAAGCGTTTTAAATTTATTCCAGTCTGCATTTCCCAGTCTATACTTTAATCTAGGGGGTCTTTTAGGTGTTGTAATAAACTTTACTGCGGAAGTAATAACCAACGGAAAGTGGTCACTTCCAAAGGTAGAAGAGAAGCGAGACCATGATAAGGATGAAGCCAAGCTAGGGGAGCATATAGATAAATCCACTGCACTAGCACTTTCACCTATATTAGTTCTACGAGTAGGCTCGCCAGTGTTTATAATACATAAATTATGATCGTCTATAATTTCTAATAAACGAATTCCCTCCCTTTTTGTCTCACCACTTCCCCAACACTGATGGTGACAGTTAAAATCGCCCATTACTAAAAATGGCCTACGAAGGGATGACAACATATTGTTAAGTTCTTGCAAGGCATTGTTATTAGCAGTAGGAATGTAAATTGAAACGTAAGTAATATTATCAACAATTACTCCAACAATATCAATATCAGAGCATGAAGGAAGAGAAATACGAGAAAATGTGGTATTATTTTTAATCAATATGGCCACACCGCCATATCCGTCAGCTCTGTCATTGCGTACACAATTATAACCTGAAATACCAAATATTTGATTACTTTTAATCCAGGTTTCAGATAATGCCACAATATTAGGTTTAAATTTATTTAATAAGTAATATAGGTCAGTTTTTTTAGGTATTACTGATCGGCAGTTCCATTGAACTATTGTGTCCATCTTTTAAGTTTTTATTTAGTAATAAACTACTTATCCGCTCCACGTCGTACGGTTCAAAAGATTTATTTTTAGTTAGTAACATTTTGATAAGGTCTAAGATAATATCAACAACACGCTCATTCTCGTTCTGTTGTTGTTTGTTATCGGATTCCTTAGACAAAGCACAGCCATTCGCTAAAAAAGATGGGGGTTGAAACTCCCTACCAAGGGCATTGTGAGCTGCTCTGTCATAACCCTGTACTGACTTGGGTGGAGCGCGGGGTTTTAGAAAGACAGTCTTTTTATATGATGAAGAAGTTGAGGGTATAGGTTGTGAAGTGAAGTATGAATTATTATTGGTGTGAGAATCATGAGATGCAACAGTAGTGAGGACATTAGCATAGGATTTTGAGGCAGCTGGGTGTATTTTACTTGCTTCTGCATAGGAAACACAGGAATGAGCCATAGTGTGTTTAATATTTTTTTGCCTCTGAAACTCAGGGCAAGTCTTATCTGTAGCATAATGAAATCCAGAACAATTAACACAAGATGCAGAATCTTCTTCTACTAAACAAGTTTCACCTAAGTGATTTTGTCCACATTTAAAGCATCTCGGGGCAGCCGATCTGCACTGATTTTTTGTATGGCCATAACGGCAGCAGCGGAAGCATTGTATGGTGGGATACACATATGTCTCAACGGGTAGTGCATTATAACATACATAAATTCTCTTAGGAAGAGCTTGACCATCAAATGTTAATACAACCGTTTGTGATGGTTTCCATGTATATGATCCATTTACTTGAACTTTATAGTTGAGGCGCCTAACTTTCAATATTTCACCAGTACCTATGGGAGTTGATACATTTTCTTTAATTTCTTCCACACTCCATTCAGATGGAATGCCCCGAACCAAGCCCATACGAGTGACATTAAAGGAGGGTAGAAATGCTTTAAATTTATTCAGAGGCACTAAACTACTACTAATAAATGAATTAGCAGCCATGGGGTTTGTAAAAGCTACAACACATTTATTTCTACCAATTCTCTTGACACTACCAGGAACAATATTTTCAAATTTACTATTTTTAAGGAAATTTCCAAATGCTATAGGGTGCAGAATGGTGCCACTGTTTTCAGTGTCGGTAATACGCTGAACATGAACAATGTAAGGCCCTACATCAGAGGCCTGGTACTCCTTCCTACCTACACCAACTGGTTGTCCAGTTTGTGTTGCAGGTGGATCTGATTGCAAAGTATGAACATTTGCATGGTTATTAGTTAGAGTCACATCAGATTTGGAATTAACATCTACTTCTGAGCCGGAAACACATGCGCAATCTATGTCCACAGAAGAGGCACCCTCAAGGATCACCCCCTGTCTACTTCGTTTGGTCTTGTTGCAATGCTTGCAAACCTTTTTTAACTTATGTGAACGTCGCTTACGCTTTAATGCACTAACTTTTTCCGAGGTCGACGCATCAGTTTCCCTTCCACTTTGTGTGGCTACAGACACATCTGTGTCCATGCCACTCATCGCATTTGATGTAATTGTAACATAATTACTAACGGGGGGACTTAAGCCAGGGCCTAAATCCCCCACATCAACAATAGGCGGGTCGTTCATACGACCCGGGATTCCTGTCGAACTATTTTATGAATATTTAGAAAAACTTACCAAAGATCAGGAAAAATATACACTAATATATTATATATACACTACAAAGAAAATATATTTACATAACAACCTTAACTGAACCTATTAACTACTATAAAATTAATTTTTAAAAATAGCCAAAAGAAAATTCACCCGGTCAAATCGAAATTTCCCGCGCTTTTTTTTCCAACAATTACTTATAGGCAAACTCTGCATGCATTTTTTTTTTTTTTTTTTTTTTTTTTTTTTTTTTTTTTTTTTTTTTGTGAGTGGGAAATCATCCAATGACTGCTCCCGTCCTGGGTGCGACGGGAGGGCGTGTCAGACTCTTACTGACTAAAACCCACTCATGTTCCTTCGATTGCCCTTTATGTTCCAGGGTCACGGCGACTACTATACACATTCCGCAACCCCGGCAGGCGTTGGCCCTGTTAGGCCCCTTCCTGTGCTGACTCCTTCTCTTTGAGGCGCGCGTGGAACACTAACGCGCCGTCGACGCGGTCCTGGTCCTAGCCGGGCGGCGAGCTACCCATCGCTCGCCATCCGCAGAACCGCGCCTACGGTGACCGGTAGTCGTCTTGCGACTCTCGACGTCTTCGCCTGGGTCTTTGTCCGGGGCGAGAGGCTCGTCGTTGCCTCTCGCGCGCCGCCGCTTCCTTCACTAGCATAACTGCTTCGCAGAAGGAGGCGACAGCATCCCATTCCGTCTCGCCCCGCAGCATGGCCTGAACCAGCGCTGGGCGCGAGAGCTCACCGCCGCCGATCGCCTCTACGAGGACACGTCTATGGTCCGCCCATGCGGGGCACACCTCCACCGTGTGCTCGACCGTGTCCTCCAGGCGACCGTTGCTGCAGTGGTGACACCCAGGCGTCGCTTCCGCCTGAATCCGACACAGAAACCTCCCGAACTGACCATGTCCGGTGAGGACCTGTGTCAGGCGAAACGTGAGAGCGCCGTGGCGCCCCTCCAGCCACTCCTCAAAGAGGGGTCTTACCGCCGCTATCACGGCGTGCCCAAAACTGCATGCATGAGGAAGTTGTACATAATAAAATTATTATTATTGTTAAACCTAGATTACATACTTAACTAACTTATTTAAAAGTGCAACCATGGTCATAGTTACACTCATTGTCTCACTTACTTATAAAACTATGTCATGCAACAACAATAAAAATTTAACAATAAAATTAAATGAAATTTTCTCAAAAACGGGTGGATATTTTTTTATAAAAATTTTAACAATATTAGATAATAACTAGTTATTTTATATAATAAATAAAGCTAATATTTATATATTTTTTCCAATAATATCATTGCTATAAAACAGACATGTATGTTATCTTTCAGGAACTCCCCGGAGCGAATGATAAGACTGAATCGCCTATAATAATATTTAGTTACAACCTAAGGCAGGTTGCACATCAGGCATACATTTGTATCTCGGTAATTGTGGCGCCACATTTGTAATGCGACACGTTTCTTGCTTGCCCGTTTGTGGGCCAACATAATAACATTTGTCGGGGGCGAGCGTATTCATTTAATCCATACTATATACTATAATATTATAAATGGGAAAGTGTGTCTGTCTGTCTGTCTGTCTGTCTGTATGCTTGTCTTTCTTTCACGGCAAAACGGAGCGACGAATTGACGTGGTTTTTTAAGTGGAGATAGTTGAAGGGATGGAGAGTAACATAGGCTACTTTTTGTCTCTTTCTAACGCGAGCGAAGCCGCGGGCAAAAGCTAGTACACAAGCTTCCGCACGCGGCTTCGCCTGCGTAGATGTGAAACTGCCATCCCCTATTTTATCCCTTCAGGGCTTGAATTTATCAAAATCCTCTCTTAGCGGATGCCTTCGTCATAACATCTACCTGCATGCCAAATTTTAGCCCGATCCGTCCAGTGGTTTGGGCTGTGCGTTGATAGATCACTATGTCAGTCAGTCACCTTTGAGTTATATACAGGGTGTCCCACGGCTATGCCACATGGAGGGAAAGTACCTTAAATCATGTAGATAGAACATTTTACTGAAAGAAGACATTATTTTAATTTTAAAAACAATTTAAATTGCATTCATAGATTTTCAAATAATTACATGGTTGGACCGGGAATCGAACTTGTTCCACGAGAAAAAATTATCACCCTGTAGTTTTATCATACCGATCGAAAGGTTTCATCATAAGGATTATTTTTTGCTAAATAACATAGTGTCACAAATAAAAGGAAAACCCTGAATCATTTGATGTAAAATTTTGTTCTGAAAAATTAAAAGCTTACATTCCCGTAAGGACATACAATGACAATCATAACTACTTATTAATAATAAATTTACCCACTTGAGTAGTACGCATCATTTAAATAAACAAATATCCACCACAGCAAAACCAAAAAATCGTCAGGGAACGAAATAATCAAAAGTTATCACTTTGTATTTAAGAAGAAGGGGCTAGTTTTTAGCAATTGAAAAATTGACTAATTTTGATTAAAAATGTTAAAATTCATGGTCTTTCTTTTATTTTTGACACTATGTTATTTAGCAAAAAATAATCCTTGTGATGAAGCCTTTCGATCGGTAGGATAAAACTACAGGCTGATTAATTTTTCGAGTAACAGGTTCGATTCCCGGTTCAACTATGTAATTATTTAAATATCTATGAATGCAGTTTAAAATGTTTTCAAAATTCAAATAATGTCTTCTTTCAGAAAAATGTTCTATCTACAATATTTAAGGTACTTTCCCTCCATGTGGCATTGCCGTGGGACACCCTGTATATTTAGATTTGTAGCAATCAGGTGTGCGGCCTGCCTTATGAGATAGATAGATATTTAGCTTATTATATTAAGCATTAAACAATACCTACACATTTCATTATAAATGCTCCTTGATTACAATGGTTATTGTATTTAACAGCAACCATATCGACTTTTTATTTTATTTCCTGAGCTATTAAACAAATTGAATATAAAACAATACATAATTGCTTATGCAGGTACTTAACATAACTAATTGTTGTTATAAAGAGCAATTAAAATAATAACCGTATGATTAATGCTGTAATCGGTCATTGGTCAATTAGGTTATGAATCAGGCTAGATATGTTGTTGCAGCCTATGTATTTTTATTTTATTTTAGGTGTTTAATCACTTTTAATATTACGTTTTTGTTTATTTTTTCTAGTGCATATTGATAGTAAATAAGTTGAAAGAGCGGAGTCCCACCCCCCATATTACTTTACTAGCTTTTGCCCGCGACTTCGTCCGCGTGGAATAATAGTTTCCGTTTCCGAGGGATTTCCGGGATGAAAACTATCCTATGTCCTTTCTCGGGTCCCAGACTATGTCTGTACCAAATTTCATTCAAAGTTAGTAATTAGGCGTGAAGAAGAGACAGACTGGCAGAGTTACTTTCGCATTTATAATATTAGTACGGATTAACTGTGGAACTATCTTGAGCGTACACAAAAAGATTATTGGGGTTGTATAAGCGTGAAAGAGCTACATTCACCATGGTAAAAGCATCCAAAACATATCCAATTGCGTTTTTTTTTTGATTGATAGGATTTCATCAAATGACTTCTCCCGCCCCTGAAGAGGGAAGGAGGGTCACACTTTTACTGACTAAAATCCAATAATGTCCCTTTGGTTACCCTTATATATTCCGGGGCCGCGGTAACTATTAGAAGCATCGACACGCCGTCGACACGGGTCTGGTCCTAGTCGGGCGGCGAGCTACCTACCGTTCGCCTTCCGCAGGCCCACGCCTCCAGTGGCCAGCATCTTGTGACTCTCGACAACTAAGCCTGGGTCTCTGTCCGGGGCGTGAAGCATGACGCTGCGTCACGCGCCCCACCGCTTTCGTCTCCAGCGTGTCTGCTTCGCAGGAGGCGACGGCTTCCTATTCAGTCTCGCCCCGAAGCATGGCCTGAACCAGCGCCGATCGCCTCTGCAACGACACGGTGGTGGTTCGCCCAAGCGGGGCCTACCTCCACCATATGCTACACCGTGTCACGCAGCGTCACTTTCGCCCGAATCCAACATAGGAACCTCCCGAAATGTCCGTGTGCGGTGAGGAGGATCATCATCTCCCTAGCCTTTTCCCAACTATGTTGGGGTCGGCTTACAACCGAACCGGATTCAGCTGGATACCAGTGTTTTACGTGAAGCGTCTGCCTATCAGACCTCCACAACCCAGTAACTGGGCGACGACACCCTTTGGTTCGACTGGTCAGACTTTCTGGCACCTGAATACCCCTAGCGTCAAAGTTCTACGAATGGCAACCTGGGCTTAACATGCTTTCTGAGGCACGGGATGTCAGTGATGTCCAAGATAAACTATAGAAAGGACAAAAACAGTAAAGGACAATACAAACAAATATGCAAGAGTACAAATAGGCGGCCTTTTTTCGCTAAAAAGTAGTTTCTATTACATACTATCATTTATATTGCTTGCTGCGGAGTATAATAATAATAATATAATATAATATAATAATAAAAATTTATTTAATGACACACAAATACAAGTAGGTAGGTAGGTACATAGTATCAGTAACACTTAGTAGGTACAAAATTCTCAATTATAATGATCTGCTGGTACTTAAAATAGGATATCCTGTGCTATAAATACCAGAGTAATTTTAAAACTGTGAATATATTCAAAGGTATTTTTTGAAATTATAAATTACTTCCGCACAATGAAAATTACGCTAGGGGCATTTTGCGTTTTAGTAATTTTATATTATCTCCGTAACTATATGACCAATTGACATGCTGTAAATGGCAAATCTTATCTGTATGATGTCCTTGTGATACTGAAATAATTTATCGTCATAAGAATTAATATTTTGTTGCTCAAATAATCAACCAAACGTAAGTATGCCGAAAAATCATTTTTTTAATGCAATAAAAGAAGTATAAAAGATAAAATATAAAAGATAGAGATATGGTATCGCGGACTTTTTTGTAGAAATAATTAAGACAAACCAAGTTGCCATACATTGTTTTTAATTTTAAGCAACTGTTTAGGCAGCGCACGCAAATAATTCTGTTTTATGAGGTAATTTTTTCCGACTTGCTAGACAAAAGTTGCGATAGCTCGGTTAATTTACATCTTTTAAAAATAATTTATAGCCTATAGCACTCAGGAATAATGTAGCTTCCTGCCAGTGAAAAAATTTTTGGAATTGGTTCATTAGTTCCAGAGATTACCCCAAACATACAAACTTACAAACATACAAACTTACAAATTTTACCTCTTTATAATATTAGTATAGATTTTTATCATCTTTTTTTAAAGCACAATATAATTCATCACTAGATTCTGTCTCAGACTTCGTTCGCTTAAAAAAAACAATTACACTAAACAACAATCAAAATAAAAGCAATCTCATGTAAGAACTAGGCAAAGGAACACTAAATAACTGCCAATATAATATTTTATCAAATATTTTACATACAATTGAGTAAACACGTTTAACGTTATTTTATCCTCGAAACATAATAACAACTGTCAATGATAGCCGAAGAGATGTTGCTCAAGCTGTACCCGCCAAAAAAGTGAACGATTCAGTCTAAGTGTTGGCCCACCAGTATTGACAGCCTAAAAAATAGCGAACTTTAACTCTGACACAAGTCTTTTAAGCAAATAAATCGACTAATACTAAAATCATCAATTCCACTGACATTAAAATAATTAAATATCTATCTCTAAACAATTAAATGTCAAACTCTAATATTCGTTAAAATGTGTAGCGACAACACGGCCGTCCTGCGCAGGCATCCGTCCTCGGATGGCGGCCCAGTCTGGTGCAGTTGCTGAGAACAAATACACAAATTATATTACAAGCATTAAGTCACGTTATTTGAATTGGACGTCTTCTCTGCCATTCCATTGACAGACAGCAGAAAGACTCCCAATTGAATCATTAATCATTTCTGTACTTCAACATTCACGCAGAAGAGCAGAGCGACAGAATTCGGCAGAGCTAGTTATCCCATCACCGGCCAACTAACTCAACCAATGGCTTAAACTAAGTGATGTTCATGACCACTCAGTCGTGTATCACCATGTACAAGGCAAGGTGTTCACCATGGATTTCCATAACCAAGTACAATTCCGCCACTATACCACAACTGGGAAATGTTCCTTCAGCGGTCAGTTATTGAAATGTTTACAGTTCACCCTAGACGATGCCGTAGTTATTTGAATTGAGCGCCCTCTCCGCTAGTCCATCGACGGCCACCAGAAAAAGACTCCCATTTGAAACACTAATCATTGCTGTACTTCAACATTCACGCAGCAGAGCAGAACGACAGAATTTGGCAGAGCTAGTTATCCCATCACCGGCCAACTAACTCAACCAATGGCTTAAACTGAGTGATGTTCATGACCACCCAGTCGTGTATCACCATGTACAAGGCAAGGTGTTCACCATGGATTTCCATAACCAAGTACAATTCCGTCACTTTGCCACAACTGAGAAATGTTCGAAGTGAATGCATTTGACTACATCTTTGAATTGAAACTGTTGTCCGAAATACCAAAATAATTTATATTTGAAGCAAATGCGCTAGACACCTTAGCGCAGTAAGTAAAGTATTACAGTAAAAGTTGTAGGAAACAGATTTTAGTTGTACATGTGTGTAAATGAAACCATTATGCATAAACTAAATACCTGAACTTCTTAGGCCGTTCTCAACCTTCAGGATCTAGGTCGGCCAATTTAATTCAAGGTTTCATATTTTCAGCACACGTGGTCCCCTCGGAACACTTAGCTACACATGGCTTAAACTAAGTGATGTTCATGACCACTCAGTCGTGTATCACCATGTACAAGGCAAGGTGTTCACCATGGATTTCCATAACCAAGTACAATTCCACCTTTGTAAACAAATTACAGTTAAGTTCTCTGTTAAACAGTTATGTGCAATAAAGTATATATGAAATATATGAAATTCCACCACGAGCACCACGCATATCCTTTACTTTGTACCTGACAAGCCATCGCCTACCATAGTCGGTCCGACGGCATACCTTATTACCTTTATACACTTTCTTATTTAGCTCGGCCTGACCTGATTCTAATATTTCTCTAATTGCACAAATACTTGGGTCTTGCAATTGAACTGATAACATCCAGTCTGCTTTAGTAATAACCAACACACTTTGATTGCATATGGGAAAGTCTATAACAATTCTTCCTTTAATTTTACGGCTAAGACTTGTTCAGAAAATGACAACCTCATTTTATCAATTTTACCTTTTGTACAAAATAAAATTCGTGTAATGATTGACCGTCCACAGGTTTCGTATTAATTAAATCTTTTTCAACACACTTCGTAAAGTGGGTCTTATTACCTTGCATTTAGACCCGTTATTGCGTTTCTTAATTAATTATATTTTATCTTAACACGACCAATTCTAAAAGAATTTATTCAAGATTGCAAAGTAAAAGTATGTCCAGTACGCATTCTTAAATTTGTCGCTTAATACACATTTTTCTTTCACATACTTACATTTCGTTGATACGCAACGACTTTTTTTTTTAAACACGGCTATGACGCTGCCAAACAGCCTATTACTTACTTACTGGTTACTTAAATATTAAAGCATTCCACACTTTTATTGTTTATCTAATTGATGATATTCTAATAATAATTGATTATATAAATATTTTAATTTTACCCACAAGTGAGCCGAAAAAACGTCGTGTGACACTCGCGCGCTTTTGTCATTTTATATACTTCATTATTACATACTCGGCTTTACAGTACAGTTAGTACAGTTCTCAAAAATGTCACTTTCACTACACACAATAGAAATAAAACTCAAAACTCCAGAGTAATACAAATTTATTGCAATGTATGACGGAGGGTCATTAGCCCATCGAAGAACTTAACACCGCGATACAAAAAGATGACGTCACGGCACAACGCCATCTATTATTTAAAAGACATACTACTAATGACAAATGTTGACATTTGACTTAACAGATTAGACATATCGCCCACCATGGACGGCTCTGTCCATCAAACAAAACATAACAATATAAACTTGAATAAATTATTGACTGGTTGGCTATACTTGAATCTTAGAATCTGAATTTACGATACAAGTTCATGCAATATGTAAACAGAATTTAAACAACAGTACAAAAAAGTAAACGAGATAAAAATACAAGTTCGTTAAATTCGCCAACCATGTATATTATGTAAATAAAACTATATTTCAAATTCATTAATAAGGTAGTAAACAATTACTAAAAGGTCGCAGGTAAAATAATTAGTTTAGAGACAGGTCTCTTAATTTCATTATTTCTACACCGTAAGGTCACAACGCGAGTAAGATTGTCCAAACCTGAATGTTTATTTACAATAATTCATCTTGCAGACGGAAGACCACTCTTCCTTACTATAACAATATCTCCAATCTTAGGTTCGGGCTTACAATCTTTCATTAGAGCTTGATGCAAGCGACCACCTTTTTTTTCTTTTGACCCGCTGTATTTACAAGCTGGGTCACTTGACCTGAAAGGCATATGTACAATATGACGACCAAACTCGTCTCGTTTAGTCGTTGTTTTTAATATATCTTCACACCTTTGCTCTCCTGGGGTCAAATAAACCCTATCACGATCAGCAATAAGCTCAGATTCCCAATATTTTCCAAGTTGAATATTTTCATCGGTGTGAGTCGAATGCAAAGAAATACATGTACTGTGGCATGTCTCGCTTTGGTTGATTTCTTTTACTTGACCAGATAAGATCCAACCTAGTTTGGTATTTTGTGCTAAAGGTGAACCTGTGATTATACCCTCTAACATAATCTGGCCATAAATATCTGCACCTAAAAGCAAATCAATCTTTCTTGGAGTATTGAAAGAAGGATCTGCTAAAACCAAAGACGAGATGGGGTACGAAACGTTTGCCATAAAGTTTCTTTCTGGTAAAATAGTTGTTAGCCTTTTTAAAACATAAGCTTTAACAGTAATAATGAAACTAGGATCGACGCGTGATTTTACTTTAAAGAGAACCATCGAATTGATTTTCATCTTCGATCGTCCTTGATCACCGCCCATTCCCGATACAAAACCTTTAGTTGGTCTCTTCACAAGACCTAAGAGCTGTACTGTAGACTCCGTCACAAAAGAAGCCTGAGAACCTTGATCAATCAAGGCTCTTAATACTTGATCAGTACCGCTCTTTGATTCCGCTGTTACTAAAGCTGTAGCCAATAGTATTTGGCTATGACTATTTGCACAACAACTAACTATATTGGTGGACTTACTCTGAATTGATGGGGTTGCAACAGCAGACACACTGCTATCTACAACTTGTTCAGTGGTGCTATGGTCACCAACTGAATTGGAGACATTCTTGAAATGCAGAAGCGTATGATGCTTCCGTTTGCATAGACGACATCTGGACGACTGGCGGCATGCATAGACGGAGTGATTTGACCCGAAACAATTGTAACACAACCTATTTGTTTGGACAAACTTACGACGCGTATCCATATCGAAAGCAGAAAACTTTTTGCAATAAGCGAGTTTGTGATCACCTTGACAACAAATACATAACGTAATTGACACATGAAGCGATTTGACTGGAGCATTACGATTGGACTGAAGACGTTGACCTTTGTTGTCTAAAAATTCCAAAGACCGAAATCTTTGCTCCAGAAAAGATTTGAATTGATTCAATGTAGGCAAGTCTTCTGAACAATCACTAACCTTAATTTCCCATAGTTTACGTGACTCGGGATCTAGTTTTAAACTCAATACATAAATGACTATGATATCCCAATGCTCAACTTGTATTCCTAGGTTTTCTAAAGCATGTAAACATTCGTTGGAAGTGTCTAATAACTCCTTAACTGCACTGGAGGATTCGGAAACAATATTCTTTTGAGACATAAAACGTTTAATTATACTATTTGCTAAATACTTTTTATTATTATAGCGATTTTCTAATTTAGTCCAACAAGTTGCATAATTGCTGTTAGTAATAGGAATGTGTCGTAAAAGACCTTCAGCTTCTCCAGACAAATGCGACTTTAAATAATGCAATTTTTGAACATCGTCTAAAAGTTTATTATTATGTATTAATGACTGAAACAAATCTCTAAAACTAATCCATTCAGAATAATTTCCTGTGAACATTGGCAATTCAATTTTTGGTAACTTAACCGGAAACGCATTCTTTGAAGTTTTCACAGAAGATTGAGACTCTTTATTTGAACTGTCCGAACTTTCAATATTTTTTAATCGTTCTTTTAATTCAGCTTTATAATCGGTAAATAATTCTTCTGTAATTTCATATAAATTTTGCAAGTTGTATTCGGACTTTTCAAATTCAGCAGCCTTAACAGTTGATAATATTTTAAAATGTGTATCAGAAAACTTTGACCAATTAGCTTCGACATTTTCCAATCTTGTTTCAATGTACGAACTAGTAATACGTTCCTTGGGCGATTTCTTAAAGTTCAATTTAGCCTTGCATAACGTAGAGTATAAGTTGAATTGTAAGTTACTTAAGGCTTCCATATTGGCAAAATATTAAGTCACTCAAAGAAAATGAAAAATTGCAAGTTATTAAGGTTCACTTTTCGATGAAATTATTTTGTACTCACAGTTGATTATCCTCCAATACGTTTATCACTGTCACTCACTTAACAACTCGTCGTGATGATATGTGCGAGAGGAGTACCTCCTCCTCCTCGCACCTCAACTGCTGTTCCCTCCGACCAGCAGACTCCTCCCAGCACCAGCCAGACCGTTGTGCACTTGCAAGAGTACCAAGTGCATACGCTTGACACCGATAAAGACGGCCCACAGACGCTGGTCACCACTGGCTCGAAGTATTTTCCTGCAGCAGGCCACTCCGCCTTCTTCCCTCACCGACTCACAGTGTAAACTGCACACCAGTCCTTTATCCGGCTCCGAAGGACCACTTGTACAGTTCTCAAAAATGTCACTTTCACTACACACAATAGAAATAAAACTCAAAACTCCAGAGTAATACAAATTTATTGCAATGTATGACGGAGGGTCATTAGCCCATCGAAGAACTTAACACCGCGATACAAAAAGATGACGTCACGGCACAACGCCATCTATTATTTAAAAGACATACCCCCTTGTCTGTGGAGCGCGCTCAATGAGCTCGATTTTCAAAATGGCGCATCTGTGGAGCGAGCCAAATGAGCTCGATGCAAATGGCGTCTTTACATGCGCACTATTTTAATCATAATACTTTGTTTAAAATATATATTTTGACTGCTCTAACTTATACAAAGTTTAGAAAAAAAAACAAGGATGACATAAATTCACGCGTCAAGTGTTTTGAACGTCCGTACGTTGCCGCACCGAAGTTTCAAATAACACTTCTCGGAATTGACAAGTGGGTCGTCCTTATCGCGGCGACCTTGTAAAGCTTGTGGAATAAAGACTATGTATGGCATTGTGTGTTCTTGTGTAAATTAAAGTAAATTATGGTATTTTTATGTAAATTAAGTAACAGTTTTATGAAATAAACGTACGTTTTATTAGTTATAACGACTTTTGTACAGTCGGAAAAGTTGAAATTTTCCCGCTTTTCCTGGTTTCAAATTACAATATTTATAATATAATCCTAATTAAACCAATGTTTTGATGTTAAGGTTGTTTTATAAAGATTCCAATAAGAATAACTTTCTTATTAGCCGCCATACAAGTTATTATTCCATTTAAATAAAAAAAAATACATCCCGTTTTTTTGGCATTTTTTTGCAAATGGCGTCACAGATCCGCCATTTTGAAAAAAATGGCCGCCACGTCTGAGAGGATACTACTAATGACAAATGTTGACATTTGACTTAACAGATTAGACACTTAAATATTAAAGCATTCCACACTTTTATTGTTTATCTAATTGATGATATTCTAATAATAATTGATTATATAAATATTTTAATTTTACCCACAAGTGAGCCGAAAAAACGTCGTGTGACACTCGCGCGCTTTTGTCATTTTATATACTTCATTATTACATACTCGGCTTTCTTGTTGTGCTCGCCTACGGCTCACGCACAATATCGCATATGTATGACCAACACAACACACTTGTATCATTATGTACTATTACCAAACTATACATGTTACGTTTAATTTGAAACGTATCTAACAAAGTATTTCGCCAATTCCTCCATTTCCAAGTCGTACCAGGCTTTGGCAGTATTGCGTAATTTTTGCAACGCTTGAAATTGTAAAACACGTTCAGACCAATGGAAACCACGAGCATTGGCTTCTTATCGGGAATCACAAAAGATAACAAAACATTCTGACTCACAGAAAATACTAAAACATTCTGACTCACTGCGGGAGACACACGCCTGGTGCGTCTCCTTTTCCTTTTCCTGTGTCCATCAGAGCTACTCGATGAACGTGACCTAAATTCTGGAAGACGAACTACTCGTATCACTCGGGCTGGATGGATACTTTTCTCCCCCGAGTGCGCTTGCAGCGTCGCGGCATATTTGAGCGCGTTTTCTATTCCACTTCTGATGTAAGAACTAGGCAAAGGAACACTAAATAACTGCCAATATAATATTTTATCAAATATTTTACATACAATTGAGTAAACACGTTTAACGTTATTTTATCCTCGAAACATAATAACAACTGTCAATGATAGCCGAAGAGATGTTGCTCAAGCTGTACCCGCCAAAAAAGTGAACGATTCAGTCTAAGTGTTGGCCCACCAGTATTGACAGCCTAAAAAATAGCGAACTTTAACTCTGACACAAATCTTTTAAGCTAATAAATCGACTAATACTAAAATCATCAATTCCACTGACATTAAAATAATTAAATATCTATCTCTAAACAATTAAATGTCAAACTCTAATATTCGTTAAAATGTGTAGCGACAACACTCAAATTACTTTTTATTACATCATCTGCTAGAGTAGAGCCCTATGAAAATCGGT
The DNA here is from genome assembly GCA_033675125.1 of Athetis lepigone. Taxonomy (NCBI): domain Eukaryota; kingdom Metazoa; phylum Arthropoda; class Insecta; order Lepidoptera; family Noctuidae; genus Athetis; species Athetis lepigone. Next base: position 12,822,761 of record CM066234.1, read on the forward strand.
CTAATCTTTTTGAAGTGAAAACTTCTTTAGCGGCGTTGAGCACTTTTTCTGTAATGGGTATAAAATCTTAAACTCGCGTCAGGACACGTGACCCTGATCGAAAAAGCGTAGGACGGATAACAATTGAACGCGCGATAAAAATCTCACACACACTGATACAAGGTACAATTTTCCCGAAAATACGTACGTAGTCGTAGTCGTAGTCGTAGTCGTGGTCGTGGTCGTAGTCGTAGTCGTAGTCGTAGTCGTAGTCGTAGTCGTGGTCGTGGTCGTGGTCGTAGTCGTAGTCGTAGTCGTAGTCGTAGTCGTAGTCGTAGTCGTAGTCGTGGTCGTGGTCGTGGTCGTAGTCGTGGTCGTAGTCGTAGTCGTAGTCGTAGTCGTAGTCGTAGTCGTAGTCGTAGTCGTAGTCGTAGTCGTAGTCGTAGTCGTAGTCGTAGACGTAGTCGTAGACGTAGTCGTAGTCGTAGTCGTAGTCGTAGTCGTAGTCGTAGTCGTGGTCGTAGTCGTGGTCGTGGTCGTGGTCGTGGTCGTGGTCGTGGTCGTGGTCGTGGTCGTGGTCGTGGTCGTGGTCGTAGTCGTAGTCGTAGTCGTAGTCGTAGTCGTAGTCGTAGTCGTAGTCGTAGTCGTAGTCATAGTCATAGTAGTTTTTTTTTTATAAAGTACTTTACGACTATTACAATACAATGGACAGGTGTTAATTTCAGAAACATTATAAAAAGTAACTCAATTTCGTTTCAATCTCCGGTGTCAGATATTTTGATTTAATTTGAAGTTAGTAGTAGACTAAGGCCCGTATTAATAGACGTCACTCAACTCCGAGACGCTCTCAAGTCTCTTGCTGTCCTTGTCATTCTAAAGGGAAAAAATAAGGACAGCAATAAACTTGAGAGCGTCTCAGAATTGAGTGACGTCTATTAATACGGGCCTAAGGTATCGTAGCTCATGCAGCCAAGTATTAAAATAAGTATGTATACCGAAATTGAAAAACTCAATATTCTCAGCGCTTGATCTATGAATAAGGTTTTAATACGAATATATAATGCCCATTTCACACGAGGGCAGAACAGTGAGGCAGAACAGTTATAATAATAATAAGTATTTATTTCATAAAAACATGGAACAGTGCACCTATACATAAAGGCTTACACTAAACAGTTTAGAATTATATTGTATAATTATGTAGAACTACATTATTGGACTCTATCCCTTAAACTAGGTCTAGCCTGTATCTTAAGAGACAGGGTTCAGCCATTGGTTTAAACTAAATTGATTATATAATAAGATTTAACAAGTGAGAACAGTGTCGATTTGAATTATTATATTCATATAAACTCTCGAGTCATGAGTGCGTGCATGTGTGTGTATGTGTGTTGTGTGCATGTTTGTGATTGTCAGTGTGTGTATATTAGGTGTTATATATGTAAAAATTGGTAAGTAACAGTAATCCATTGCATGTGTACAGCTTAACAGCCATATATGAGAAGGTTTTCTGTAGAAAGGTAGGAGGATAAAGAGTTGCCTCACGGTTAAAACTTTACATTCGTCATATAGTTTGGTTGTGGGAAACATATAATATTTACGAGTCATCGTTTTAAGAAGCTGGCACAGAACAGTACTGTTTTGTGCGTTCACACAGTAGCAGTACTGTTCTGCCCACTGTTCTGCCCTCGTGTGAAATGGGCATTAAAGCGATTGAAAGCGCTGTGTCAAATGAACAAGCCATTTGTTTAGAAAAAAAGATCAACATATTAGTCTATTGTTTTTCGTCAATTGAATTGACAGATGCCAACATTTGACCAGGTTCTGTGAAATCTGGTTGTTTGCATTTTATTATTATTCCTTTCCGATTTTATCTACCCACTTCGCTTAAACTACGGACTGTGATTTCCTCTTGAAATAGCGACCTCCGGCTGTGATTGACTGATGTACGGACCTACTAAGAACGACGACCTGGCATGGCGATGGGTGTCAAGAGATTAAACGGACATTGCAGATTTAACATGGATTCCCAAAATTATCCTATATTTTGTGTAAATTGCGGATCAGCTTCTGGCTCCATGTAAAAGAGAAAGGGAACATCAATAAGTGTCTTGGAAAGACTTCTGCCGCTGCAAATATATTGGTCGAAAATATAGATGATACTTTTGATGTGACATGATGTTGTTATTTAAGTATTTTGATGGCTTTTAGAAGTCTCAAGTGTCCGTAGTTTTAATTTAGTTTCAATCGAAAACATATATTATTTAGAACCAAAAATGAAAAAACACATCCCTATCGGTTCTTAGGCAAACAATGTATGGACGCATGGCAATGTCCTTTGTTTATATTTTAACCCGTGGAGTAATAGTGTTGGAAAATCTTGGCGAAACAGCTTAATATAAGCTTGCTGTAGATAGAGAGAGAGAGATATAGTGGTCCTGCTAATGGCTTGGGGCAGGCGAGCCAAAGGCACACTCGTAAATAAATGAGCGAATGTGTTTTTGAAGTGAAAACTTCTTTAGCGGCGTTGAGCACTTTTTCTGTAATGGGTATAAAATCTTAAACTCGCGTCAGGACACGTGACCTGATCGAAAAAGCGTAGGACGGATGGATAGTAGACAGCTATAATCAAGTTTTCACTTCTGCCGGCACTCCCGGAGTGCAACCCGTCTTTTTTTTATTATAAGTCTAGTATAGTTGCTTGCTTTTGCCCGCGACTTTATCCGCGTGGAGTAATAGTTCCCGTCCTCGGGGGCGATTTCCGTGGTCAATTATTGACTACAGAGTCTATTAATGATCAAGTTTCCTATGTCCTTTCTCGGGTCCCAGACTACATCTGTACATTTCATTCAAATCGGTGCAGTGGTTTAGGCGTAAAGAAGAGACAGACAGACGGAATTACTTTTGCATATATTAGTATGGATTGTATGGATATGGATTCTCTGACAGTAAAAACTGTTATTTCCTCATTACAAACAGACACTTAACTATTTATTTATATAGATCTACTACCATAATAACTTGACCACAAATTCATTGTTCCAGTGACGAAGCCAACATGGCTGAAACCTTGGACCCGCTGTCACCCAGTGTGAACAGCTCCGGACGATCTGATGGGATACTGCATAAGCTGAGGATGAGGATTGGGAGGGGAGGACCGGCTTCCAGACCTCCTGGTGAAGGTAAACCCTCAAGCTTTGCAATTAAGTTTAAATTACACTAGCTATCCCCCGCGGTAATACTTGCGTTTTTGCTTACTGTTCCGCTCCTGTAGGTGATATTCTCGATAAATTTAGCGCGTTTATTTATTTATTTATTTAAACTTTATGCACATATGTACAGTAGCGGAATGAAAAGGTTCGTCAGATTTTAAATTTATTCGATTAACGTACCGCGAGCACATATTACCTTTTGAAACTAGGTCACAAAAGAGACTGTTGCAAAGAAAATTGTGTTTTACTGTTCCATAATAAAGTTCAAATGTATTCAGTTCAAAATTGATTGATTTATCTTGTCTAAGAAAACAGTTGTTTTTTTAAATGGTTTTAAAGAATTAAAACCTTCTTGTTGGTTTGATGGCCCTAAACCGCATTGACATATGATGATAAAAAATATTGTCACTACTAGTCTATCAGTGTCGTTATTGGTAGAACTATGATCAGTATTATCAGCACTGTAATTTTTTGGCACCGGTATGTTGGCTAATTCAGTCTAGAATGGGTGCAAGCGAAAACCGACTTAACGGTGACGAACATTTTCATTCCGCTACTGTACAATGGCGGACTTAATGCCTTAGGCATTCTCTACCAGTCTACCCAGGGTGGTGCAGAGATTATATGGTAGGTGCACTTAAAAAGAAAAAGAAAGAGAACTTAAAATTAAAAAAAAACCGGTCAAGTGCGAGTTCTACTCGCGCAACGGGGGTTCCGTTAATTTGTTTTTTAGTGAAATAACTACAAATTTACGGTTTTCAGAGTTTTCCTTTTACTTGTGCTACATGACCTTGCTTCTTGCCAAATTTCACAATTCTAGGTCAATGGGAAGTACCCTATAGGTTTTGAGTTTTGATTCCCTTGAAAATGTCTAAATATGCAATATAAACCGCCGTATCTTTTTATTGCGTTGATTTAGAAACTTGATTTTTTCACTGCTTTGAGAGATAGCAGACCTGAGTATGTGATATTAATATCAGCTTGATATCTCGACGCGTTTCTGAGAAAAAGGTTCTTGACAGACAGACGGACAGACGGACGCCTGATGTCAACTAACTACAAATTTACGGTTTTCGGAGTTCTCCCTTTACTTGTGCTACATGACCTTGCTTTTTGCCAAATTTCATGATTCTAGGTCAATGGGAAGTACCCTATAGGTTTTGATTTCCTTGCAAATGTCCAAATTTGCAATATAAACCGCCGTATCTTTTTATTGCATTGATTTAAAAACTTGATTTTTTCACTGCTTTAAGAGATAGCAGACCCGAGTATGTGATATTAATTTCAGCTTGATATCTCGACGCGTTTCTGAGAAAAAGGGTCTTGACAGCCGGACGGACGGACAGACGGACAACAAAGTGATCCTATAAGGGTTCCGTTTTTACCTTTTGAGGTACGGAACCCTAAAAAAGAATAAACATAATTACCTACTTACTTAATTATATATTAAAGTATATATTATATACACATAAATACATACATACACAAATACATAAATACATATATAACAAAGAATGTAGTGACTGGTCAATAGACTCTGCTCATTTGTTCTGAAAATGAATCTACAATTTCCGCTTAAATAACGGCTACTAGCCGTCCTGATATCGAGAGGAAGCGCATTCCAGAGAAGAATGGATTGAATCCGAAATATCGCGTTCAAGGAAATAAAATTCAGAACGGGGCCCTCTAGGGCCAATGCCTGCTGGGGTTGCGGAATAGTTCTAAGCTACCGCTGCCACGGAACATAAAGGGCACCCGAAAGAACAAGAATGGGTTTTAGTTTTAGTCAGTAAAAGTCTGACACTCTCTCCCGCCCCGTCCAGGGCGCGAGAAGTCATTTAATGACTTCCCATCCATAAAAAAAATGTTTGAAGTAACTTTTTGTGTTGGATTTCCCATTTATCGAAGAAGGTTAAGGTTATGCAACAAAATAAAAATATCAGCTGCCTAAATATTATAAATGTATTACTTACGGGAGCAAAGCAGTAAAAAAACGCGGTTGTAACCACGGAACAGCTATAAAAGGTATAAAAAAAAACTCCTAGAAAACATCTAATTACTCTAAACAACTTGTTGTAATTAATTGCCACTTCATTAGTCAATTTGATGTTCAATAAATAATACATTTAAGTACTGAATTCAGGTTAAACGCTTCAACTGCGAAAACCGCTCTTAAAGCTTCGAAATAAGACTCAATTACCATTAATGTACAGTCAGCGTCAAAAATATCGAGACAAGAAGACTTTTTAAAATTAAACTTTAACTCTATGATACACGGAATGTTTCAGAACGAAAACATTCCACGAAAACTGCCATTCTGACAAGAACTTTGTTCACGTTGGTATAAAGTTGTTTTTTTAGTAGTTTCGGTTTTTTGAACAGTCTATTTGTGCCGATATATTTGACGCCGACTGTACCAATAGTTATTGTCTGCCTCAGCTATAGAAATTAGCCTCGACCTGGCACAAAAACGTTTAATTCTTACACAATGCGAAGCGGATGACTGAATGACATGACCTTGGGTTGGGTGTTACTTATCTATAATATGTATGTATTTAAAAATTATATAAGTATGTATATCAGTTGTCTGATTACCATAACACAAGCTCTGCTTAGCTTGGGATCAGATAGCCGTGTGTAAGATGTCCCAGGATATTTATTTATTTATAGAGAGCAGCCCTGTACAAGAGATGGTTCCGCATAGTTTACCAGTGGTGCCGATTCTCTTATTTACAAACTAACGTAAATAAGTTAAGTGCATCTTTTTCCATTTAATTAAGAAAAGGACAGGAGATACAATATTAGTTAAGTCCTGTCAAATTTAGACACCCCGTAGATAATTTAGACGCGATTTAAAAACGTGGCGTCTAAATATACGTCAATTTTCTTCAGGCGCTGTCTAATTTGACAGGATTAAACTAAAATGTATCTTCTGTCCTTTTCTTTAAGAAATGGAAAGAAAAAGATGCATTTAACATAAATTTAGTTAAGTTTGTGAACAAGAGAATCAGCACCAGTATCGCGTCTTTCATTTATGTTAATACCAGCTTGCCACCGCGGTTTCACCCGCGTTTTTTGTTCATCTTCCGCTCCCGTTGATCGTAGCGTTATGTATATTACATAACATATAACTTTCTTTGATAAATGGGCAATCAAACACATGAAGTATTTTTCAAATCAAACCAGTAGTCCCTAAGACTAGTCAGCTCCACCAAATAAACTCTTTAGAATTATAATATTAGCATAGATTTATAGTAGAATAGCTTTTACCCGCGACTTCGTCGGGATGAGAACTATCCTATGTCCTTTCGCGGATCCCAGACTATATCAATACCAAATTTCATTGAAATCGGCTTAGTGTTTCAGGCGTGAAGAAGAGACAGATAGACAGACAGACAGAAAGACAGACAGACAGAGTTACTTTCGCATTTATAATATTAGTATGGATTCAAATGTTCCTGAAATATGTACGGTAGAGGGACTGAAAATTGCAACGGGTCAAGCCATATGACATGTAAACAACTAAAAGCCTACATCGCACAATCATAGTTTATACAACATTAGCATATATATAAAATTCCATTATCAATCGTCGGGCAGTAACCCACCAGACACAATACCTGCCCAGTTGCAGGATCCTCCCTTTTCAATGGAGGATGAGGAACTACACACAGTTCCTCATACCTCTAAGGCAACCAGCAATTCTCAAAGCATTTTTGTAATTTCCTTCCAAAACAATTTTTTGACCGGAAAACACAAAATGAACTTTATGTCCTCGAAGATAGTGTTCAATAACCCGTGTTGTGTTATATTTGTTCGTCAGACTGTTGGTTGCAAACCTGCGCAAACAGACTGCACAAATAAGAGGCCACGAATAAATTAAATGAGATGATTAATTAGTAAATTAGGATGCAAAAAGAAATATGTTGATGAATTTTATGAGAATGTATATACATAGCAATATTGCATGGTAATATTGTTTTGCGTATCAGATGATGGTGATACCCTGGAAACCTGATAGTGAATATAAGTCCAAAATCGCCAATCCGGCTTGAGTCAAGAGTGGTGATCAATGCTTTGAACAGGCTGGTATTTTTTTTTTTATTTTTACCCTGAAGTTTTTATTTTAATCAGCTATACTCCTCTTTTTCTCCGTTTTGCAGTTTCAATGTAAAATTGAAAGAAATGCATTCTTTTTTAAAAGCAGTTCAGGCCATTTTCGAACCCCTGTAACTTCGTTGTGAATAAAACTAGAAGCCTGAATTTAAGTCAGCAAACAAGCAGGCATTGTATAAACATGCTATATTTTAAATTTCAATTTGAACCAGTAGTTTAAGAATTTAAGAAGAAAGAAACTAGTCAAAGTTTCTTTAATTTTGTCAGTCACTCACTGACCGATCATCAACATCTCAGTTTTCTAGATACACCAAGTGTATACATAACTTTGTAATCTCATATAAGTAATATAGGATTAAGGCATACAGTTTAACTTGGCCTACCCTAATGACCCATGACCCCACATTCAAACCATTGCAACGGTTTTGTGGGGCTAAGCTTATATTATAACTTGCTTTTGTGATTTAAAGATAAATAAATAATAATAATAATGTTACATCTGATCTAACTCCCAAATAGAATAGAATAGAATCATTTATTTGCCGTAAACATACATACATACACACGCAGGTGCATGCATGTAGGATGATAATACAATTAGGTAGGTATGTGCTTAAAAACATGTTTGTTACTTTTTGGCATCCAAATATTTATAAAAAAAACCGGCCAAGAGCGTGTCGGGCCACGCTCAATGTAGGGTTCCGTAGTTTCCCGTCCGTCACAACAAGTGTACCTACTTATAAGTTTAAAAAAAGGCTATTTGTTACGTTGACATACTAAGTACGCAAAAATTATTTTGTACAACCTTTTTCTCTTTTTTTGTACAAAAACTGTTCTTTCTATCAAGTTCAAAATAATTTTCCTAGAAAGTCCTTATAAAGTTCAACTTTCCAGATTTTTTTCATATTTTTTAGACCTACGGGTCAAAAGTTAGAGGGGGGGGGGGGACGTTTTGATTTTTCCTTTTGGAGCGATTATTTCCGAAATTCTTGACATTATAAAAAAATGATCTTAGTAAACCCCTATTCATTTTTAAATACCTATCCAACAATATATCACACGACAGGGTTGTAATTAAAAAAAAAACCACTTCCCTATTTACATATAGGGGGGCTACCCTAATAAAACATTTTTTTCCAATTTTTATTTTTGCACTTTGTCGGCGTGATTGATATACATATTGGTACCAAATTTCAGCTTTCTAGTGCTAACGGTTACTGAGATTAAGCGAGGACGGACGGACAGACATGGCGAAACTATAAGGGTTCCTAGTTGACTACGGAACCCTAAAAATGAGTCTACAAAAGGATGTAAATAGAATAAAAAAAAAAAACATTTACTTAAAATCAAACATTTATTTATCAAGAAACTCTTTAACATTATAGTATACTAAAAACAATTTGAACCGACGTTACAGAGCTTCGGTATTGAGTTCTCTCCAGATCTTAAGCAATTTGTTAAACACAGGGTGCCATACAAAGTATACTAAGAACGCATAGGAACGCAGTTTTACACGGGCTCATACTCTCCTAATCTAACTCTTAAACTTCTTTCTCTGATCCGCAGTTTCAGTGTAGTATGGCCCTTAATCCGGCACAGTTCCAAGCCGATAGTTTTCAAATTGCTGTGACACCTGACCATTGTTTGGCGAAGGTCACGAACCCGCGATAATGCTGCAATGTACCCTCGCCCTCGGCTATCAGTCGTAGTTTTGCAGTGGTTTAGTGCACTTGTCGGATATGGAGGAGAAGTGCCCCAGAGGTGATCGTTGTATTTTTATTCATTTTCGTTCTTTTTCAGAAGTGGGATTTACGAAAGTTCTAAATTCGGTTTGGTGTCTTTGTTTGTATCTGTGGCCCATCGGTGGACGAAATTCTACACTTTGGCCTCAGTGGTCTTACATAGTTCCCGTTTCCGTGGGTTTTTTTTAGAATAAAAACTATCATATGTTCTTTATGAGGCTATGGACGATCTCTGAACCAAATTTTATTTAAATCGTTCAGTAGCTTTGGCGCGAAAGCGATACAGACAGACATTTATAATATTAGTGAAGAAGAAAGGATTTCTACACTCCTTCGTATAAACTGTGCCAAATCAAATTTTTCTTCTTTCGCCGAATATGTTAAAAAATGGGTACAAAGTTCTCTCTTTACGTATCAATATAATGATGACATGTTTACAATAACAACGTTTGGATATGTAATTTCATCGCTAAGTATGCGAGTTGAAAATTTGAAATCAGAGTGTGAACAGAAATCGCGCAATGTGTTTGTTCCTCTAAACAGTTTTACGGTTGAACTAATGGGATTTTTTTACCAATAGCCACACGATAAAAGATCAGAGTTTATATTTATTTATTTATTAAAACTTTATGCACAAAGAAAAACATTGCACAATGGCGGACTTAATGCCTTAGGCATTTTCTACCAGTCTACCTTAAGGTGATGCAGAGACAAAACATGGTAGGTGCAAAGATATTAAAGTTAAAGAGAAAAAAAGATTAATTTTTATAATAAATACATACATACAAAATATTTACAGTAGAGAGAGAGATAAAAATTATAGATAGAGAAAAAGAATAAATTATATGTATTTTCTAAGTTCAACTAGGACAATCTAGTGTCTCGCAAAGCCGTTGCTCCCGGTTTTCATTCTTAGACCTCAGACGAGTAGCCGGTAGGTCTGGAAATCAGCCTAACCGGGGTTTCGTGATACCCAGTCACTGCGTTGCGGAGGTCTTGTCCCTCCGTGTAAAACACTGGTATTCAGCTAGATCCGGTTATCTATCGGATATCTATCGGAATCCAACCCCAACGTGGTAAAAAAGGATTACCCTACCTAGCCTTTTACCCGACTTACGTAAGGATTTTAGGATATAAGGTGTTATGGTGTGACTTGGGCAAAATGTTCGCGTTTCTTGGGTAATAAAAACTGTACTCTGTACTCTAGATTTATCAGAATAAGTTTCATGTTGCTTTGCATCAAACACGCAAATGTTTTGCCAAAAAAAAATACAATTAATAAGTTTATTCCCATTAGTTATATTGGTCCCATTCTATCTGCACTGAAACTAATAGGAGTTTTCATTTACTTTGAAATCAATAAACAGTTAGTCAATGCAGTTGGCAAAATAGCGATGTCACGGTTGCTATTGTCATTCCAATCTTTGGGGAAATCGCGTCACAGCTCATTAAAGTACTTGCTTTTGGGTGTTAACCACTCACTTTGTATCAAGACGCATTACTTTAAGTTTTCGAATAAAATCGTTGTTTCCTTCCTATGGAAATAAGCTGAATAAATGTACATAGTCCCCTACCCAGTGCAATGATGACATCTTGTTGCCATAAATAAGAAATCGTGTAAGATCTATTTGGATTTTTATCGTTCAATGTTGTGATAAAAATCCATAATCTACTTCTATTGTTCCGAGTATACCTGCAGAACGTAACTACTTACTGAGGCATTATCAGTGGGTATAGCGAATAGAATGTTTTTTTGCATTTGTTTTGCTGTTACTTAGGTGGTATAGAAACTACACACTTTTTCAGCTAAATTAGCTTTTCGCTGAACGGTTTGATCCCACTTATCGCCGGTTTCCACCAATGTGAAAAGAAGATTTGTCCTACAGCCAATTGGCTTGAATTATTGTCACATCCCAATGCTTAGCTTTAGTTCAATACAGTATCTTTATGGGTTTTTTTACGAGACATCTCTTCTTGGTAGAGTCCGGGCTATAAACAGTTTTACTTCTATTATCCGCGTCTGAGAAAAGCCGTCATGCGAGAGGCGAGTGCCTTATTGACTAGGTACGCATACTTATTCATTTGTATCAAGTAATTGGGTTGTGTGAACAGCATCCAGCTAGACTGGAAGTCTACCCTGTCTCGGTATTTATCATCTTCCTGATCTTATGACCGGACAGTAAAACGTTACTTATTTTTAAGGCGCTTCAAATCTGTTGCTGTCTTTTGGCGGAATAATCAAACGTCACTCAATTTTAAGATGCTTTCAAATCGGTAACTGTCCTTATTTTATTTGTTTAGAGTTTACAGGCCGCCCGCAAAGCTTATAATTTTCACCCACAACCCGCACGTGCGGCCCGCATGATAGAATAGGTTGTGGGAAGCATGCGTGCGAACCTGACCATTCGGGCGCTAACCCGCATACAAATGAAACGGCCCTTATCCTAACTAAATTAAAGACAAAAAAATGGACGGCGTGTTTTGTTCCACGCGCACCTTAAAGAGCAGTCAGCATGTGAAGGGACCCTCTAGGACCAATGCTAACCGGGGTTGTGAAATAGTTCTAATAGTTACCGCGACCCCGGAGCATAAAGGGCAACAGAAGGAACATGGGTGGGTTTTAGTTAGTAAAAATCTGACACTAGAGAGCGGGAGAAGTCATTTGATGATTTCCCATTTATAAAAAAATAGGTTTTTACCACAAGCACATAATACAGGTTTGAAAATCTAACTGGTATTCTAGTCTTGTTGCTAGATCTAAAAGTAATATGGATTTTTCTGCTCCTTTTCAGGATATGTGGAGTTCGGAGAGTTCAGGACGGAGAGGCCTGGCGTCAAGAAGGTGGGCACCTTCGCCGGCGTGTTCTGTCCCGTCGTGCTGTCCATGTTCAGTGCTCTCATCTTCATTCGAATGGGTAAGGTTTGCTGGCTTTTTGAGGGTTTCGTACTCGAAGGGTAAAGGACCCTATTATTGAGACTCCGCTGTCTGTCTGTCACTTGGCTGTATGTCATGAAACGTGATAGTTAGACAGTTCTAATTTTCACAAATAATGTATTTCTGTTGCTGCTATAACAACAGATATAGTGAAATAAATATTGAAGTGGGACTTTCTTCTAACAAACTCGATTTCTTGACAATGATGCGAAACACAAATAAATAAAATACGTGTTTTTTTTTGCTGAGCATAATATTTTGAACTTATTTTAGTGTTTGATTTTTAATTCATATTGTTGAGGCCTTACAAGGTCCATAACTTTACCATAGCTTTAATCCATTGTGACACCTGTATTCACATTATGCTATGCGAATAAATGAATACGGGCATGAACTAGAACAAATATAACCAAGTACACAATAATAAGTCATATACGTAGGTAATTAAGTATTCGTTAATGAATAGAAAATAAAAACATAAGTCATAATTATAAACAATTACATAATATAATAATTTCTCTCAACATTGTTTTAATTTAACCTTTATTAGTTATGACTGCTTGTTTACTTATATAATTTTAAATCGATTTGGTTTATTAGTGTGACATTGTTATTTATTTTTATTAATTGACAATAGACCATTTAAAAGGCACTTTAGAACGTTTTTGACGTTGAATCTAGTTGCCCATCCCAAAAGTTGATTCGTATGGATTTCGTTCGTTATGTTATATTATAGTAATACTAATTCTGTGATTTTTATTATCTAATTTCCAAAAATCCCTTTTAGTTGGTTGGACTTGACATAAGGTTCACGTGTACGGGATGTACTCAATATTCTTATTTATCAAAGTTTTATATATATTGTCGCCCTCATGGACGTCGAATTTAAATCCATTATTTTACCCCTTTAGGGGTAAATTTGCAAAAAAACCTTTCTTAGTGGGTATCTACTCTTCACAAAGAAAACACCCAGCAAGATTCATATTTCTATGACTCAGCTAGTCCGCCGCGGTATTTTCGGGATAATAACTATCCTATGTCCATTCTTAGGCTATAGACTAGCTCCAAATTTCATTTAAATCGGTTCGATAGTTTTGGAGTGAAAGCGAGACAGACAGAGTTACTTTCGCATTTATATTAATACTAGCTTTTGCCCGCGGCTTCGCTCGCGTTAGAAAGAGACAAAAAGTAGCCTATGTTACTCTCCATCCCTTCAACTATCTCCACTTAAAAAATCACGTCAATCCGTCGCTCCGTTTTGCCGTAAAAGAAAGACAAACAGACAGACAGACAGACAGACACACTTTCCCATTTATAGTATGGATTAGTATGGAAGTATGGATTAGTGTGGATGAACCAAATTTTGTCGTCATAACACTGATAATACGAATAGTTAATAATGAATAATAATTGTGTGTTATGTGTTGTCGATGTTATCTAGTTCATGACGTAATGTGCACGTGCAGGGTCAGTCTCAGAGTTCTGATTATTAAGTGTGTTAAGTGCAAACTGATATGTTTTTCACTAACTTCTATCCGCGGCTTCGTCTGTAAAGTTAAGTTATATCGTCCAGGCCGAATCCCGATCTCGGCAGCGGATACCAATCATTTATTCAAAAGGATTTTTTTAGAACCTACATAAGAATGAAAAACGTTTACTTGTCTAGATTCTGTAGTACAGTAAAATATACTAAAAGCCTAAAAAAAATCAAAATTTGGTAATTAAAAAAGCAAATGAAAATTAATTGAATTGTGTGCCTTAGAGCTGCGCCATTCCTGACGCTGGTTTATAGTTAGGCCCTGTGATAGATACAAAATAAATTAAATTACAGTATATAAGAATAGTATGTGAGTACCTAGGCAATAGAAATATAATTACCGATTTGGATTTAAAGTAATATATTTATTTGTGAGTAGTTACAGAGATTGAAACAAACAAAAACCAAATAATCTACTAACCTATACTAAATCTACTAACCTATGATAATACAATTGAAATCTTCATGTCCACTCAAACAAATACCAACTTTACGTCGGTGTAAATTAAGTTGCTTTCAGAATGAACCCAACTACTATTGAAAATGTAATAACAAAACCGAAATTGCAGCGGAAATTAAACTTTATGACTGGGTATTAACGTGCCTTATCCAATATTACAGTATTAATGTTTTGTTTCAGGTTACCTAGTCGGGAACGCAGGCCTTCTGGTTACGCTAGGTCAGTTTGGGCTGGCGTATCTTATAGTGGTGTTCACCGTGACTTCTATCTGTGCTATATCGACCAACGGTGCTGTGGAGGGGGGAGGCGTATATTGTATCCTTTTTAAACCTTCGAACATACGTGATTTGAGACACAATAGAAATACAATAACAGTGCGACAGCAAACCTCTTTTAATTTCAGCCCAATAAATTCGGTTCATTTTCAATTTGCTATAAAACTTGATTTTTAGTTGCTTTGAAATAACAAGATAGTCAACTGAGTTATTATTTTAGTGACGTCATAAGTTGCCATTGCCATACAAAATCTATCGGAGAATTGCGTTTTGACAGCTCATAAAAAGTACGTCATATGATAATGGTGTAAACTACCGTATTATCTATAGAGTGGCTTAATTTGACAGGTCTTAACTAATATTTTATCTTCTGTCCTTTTCTTAATTAAATGGAAAGAGAAAGTTGCACTTAACTTAAATTTAGGTAATTTTGTGAATAAAACAATAGGGATGTTGACTACATCCAAAGAATGACATTCTGTTTAGTCCCTCTGATAGACCGGCCAAAAATACGGAACACGTATTTTTGCTTGATCAAATTAATAAAAAAATTCAAAGATAAAGAGCAACAAAGTTCCCGAGTAGGGCCTTTCGACATCGCCGTTCAACAAAAATTGTATCAGATCGTGACGTCACGCGAAACTTCAACGCACTGTATCGTCGTCATTTTTCGTTTACGAGAAAAAAGAAAAAATACTTACGTGTCCTAATTTTTTTGATAATCAAACTGACGTACTAATTACTTTTTTCTTCTTTTCGCCTATTCTCATCAGTATCCTTAACTCGATACCAGTTATGATCAGCAGGACGCTAGGTCCCGAGTTCGGTGGCGCGGTGGGAACCTTGTTCTTCTTCGCGAACGTCGTGTCGAGCGCCCTCTGTATATCCGCTTGTACTGAAGCTTTAGTGGAGAATTTTGGACAAAATGGTGAGTTGAATATAGAACATAGAGCTTTGATTTCATTATAGATAGGTTGGAAACTTCTATAGTCTATTTTTTTTAACAAACGAGTACTGAGAATATCTCTTTCACATGTCTTGTATTGGACAGAGAGAGATGGAAAATCAGTCGAGGCGGAACCAACGCTTTCATCACCAATGATAACACTTATGCTGATTATGTGGACCAATAGGAACGCAGGAAAATTTTTTGGTACTCGTTTGTTAAAAAAAACAGACTATAGTTAGAAGTTTAGGAATCTTAAGCGTTGCAACTACACTAAAATGGTCTTAGGAGAGCTTTTATATTTTTGTTATGAAAGTTCATCCCCATTTACAGATAACAAAAATAAAACAAATTTCTACAAATTGGCAATTTTATATATATAAAAAAACGTTATCAAAATTTGATGCAAATCAGTCCAGATTCCAACACTGATCAGAAACTTCTATAGCACCAACCCAGGTTTAAGTACTAGAAAAGTCAAAAATTGGACACAAATCCCTACATGTTGTTTCCTCTCTATAAATCGTATGTATGAAGTTAATTTACAACCAGTTGAGCCGTCTTTGCTTTCTAGCAAAGGCTCAGCTCTCAAAAGTACTGATTTTGAAATGATTTTGAGTTGGTTTTTGTGTCTTACGTCAACGTTTTTATTTTACTAAGACCATTTGCAGTCATCGATGTATTGTCAAGTTATTCCTTGACTATTCATACATTTTTGAGTACCGAAAGAAAATTTTGGAGGTATGAGAGACAGAGTGTAAAGTCCCTCAACCTCCATTGAAAAGGGGGATCCTCCGACCAGACGGGTGTTGTGTCTGGTGGGCTACTGCCCGACGGTTCTAGTCGGGTTTTTTTTTTTTTTTTTTTTTTTTTTTTTTTTTTTTTTTTTTTTTTTTTGGTGAGTGGGAAATCATCCAATGACTGCTCCCGTCCTGGGTGCGACGGGAGGGCGTGTCAGACTCTTACTGACTAAAACCCACTCATGTTTCTTCGATTGCCTTTTATGTTCCAGGGTCACGGTAACTGTTATAAACATAACATTCCGCAACCCCGGCAGGCGTTGGCCCTGTTGGGCCCCTTCCTGTGCTGACTCCTTCTCTTTGAGGCGCGCGTGGAACACTAACGCGCCGTCTACGCGGTCCTGGTCCCAGCCGGGCGGCGAGCTACCCATCGCTCGCCATCCGCAGAACCGCGCCTACGGTGGCCGGTAGTCGTCTTGCGACTCTCGACGTCTTCGCCTGGGTCTTTGTCCGGGGCGAGAGGCTCGTCGTTGCCTCTCGCGCGCCGCCGCTTCCTTCACTAGCATAACTGCTTCGCAGAAGGAGGCGAGACGGCATCCCATTCCGTCTCGCCCCGCAGCATGGCCTGAACCAGCGCTGGGCGCGAGAGGTCACCGCCGCCGATCGCCTCTACGAGGACACGTCTATGGTCCGCCCATGCGGGGCACACCTCCACCGTGTGCTCGACCGTGTCCTCCAGGCGACCGTTGCTGCAGTGGTGACACCCAGGCGTCGCTTCCGCCTGAATCCGACACAGGAACCTCCCGAACTGACCATGTCCGGTGAGGACCTGTGTCAGGCGAAACGTGAGAGCGCCGTGGCGCCTCTCCAGCCACTCCTCAAAGAGGGGTCTTACCGCCGCTATCACGGCGTGCCCAGCACTAGGTTGCGACAGTCGCTGTCTCCACTCCGCCCTGAGATCTCGCCGGAGCTCCGTGAGCCGTGCCGCGATAACCCGCGGCAGCGGGACTTCGCCCCGGCGTTGCACTTCCACGCGCCACTCGTACGTGTGTGCAAGGACTGTTGCCTCCAGATCCCACGGCAGAGTGCCGGCAAGGAGGCATGCCGCCTCGCAGGAGATCGTGCGGTATCCCCGCACCATGCGAATCGCCATGACCCTCTGGGACGCCCTCAGAAGCCGGGCCGGAGCCGTGGCTAGGTTGGGCGCCCACACCGGAGCCCCGTAGAGGGCCATGGACCGCACGATCCCCGCGTAGAGCCTCCGGCAGGAGGCGTTTGGGCCACCGAGATTGGGCAGGAGCCGTTTGAGGGCAGCTCCAGCCCTCGCCAGTTTGGGGCCCAAACGTCGGAAATGCTCCGTGAAGTTCCATCGGTTGTCGAGGACAAGTCCCAGGTACTTTATCGTCGACTCGACACCGATGTGAACCCCTCCTACCGCTATCTGAGACCCCGGAGGTGGCCGGTGCCGAGGGCCATGAAAACACATGGCCTCGGACTTGTGCAGGGCCACCTCAAGTCCCAGTTGCCGGATTCTCTCCACGACTGTCGCAACACCTCTCGACATTAAGTCGGCCGCCGCCTGGAACGACCCTCCCTGCGCTAGGACTAGCGTGTCGTCAGCGTAGCACACTACGCTGACGCCTTCGGGAAGGTCGGCGCGCAGCACCCAGTCGTACCCGATGTCCCACAGGAGCGGTCCCAGTACCGATCCCTGTGGAACACCGCACGACATCCCTCGTCGACTCCACACTCCCTCGTGACCGGGGTAGATAACGGCTCTGTCCGTCAGATAGGCCTCGACCACACGACAGAGGTAGTCGGGTTTTCTGTACATATGCTAATGTCGCCGGAAACTTTCATATCGCGATGTAGGATGTGAGTTGTAGTTCACATGTTTGGCGATAGATGTCGCCACATAATAATCTTCCCCCCCCCCCCGCAGGTTACCTAGTCGGCAGCAACCCAGGCATCCCGGACGGCTGGTGGTACCGGTTCCTGTACCGCTCGCTGCTGAACGCTCTCGGGCTGGGCGTGTCGCTCGCCGGAGCTTCACTCTTCGCCAGGACCAGCCTCGCGATATGGGTGACCATGCTTATTTGTTTGGGCAGCGCGTTTCTGAGCTTCTTTGTGACGCCTTCGAAACCGGTAAGCATACATATATACATCCAATCATGCGTCCAAACATCAAATCATCCACCTGAGCATTCAATCATTAATTCATCCAAACATGCAAAGATTCATCGAAACATCAACCCAAATATTCAAACATCCAGCCATTGTACTAAAATGTTATTGGCTATGTCTATCCATGGGAACCTGCAATTGGCTCTGTGTTCCTTATAATTTTATCCATTTTGTTTAGCTGTTGGTTCTCCTAAAAATCCATACTAGTCCATACTTAATATTAAAAATGGTCCAGTGTGTCTGTTTGCCCGTCTTTCCACCAAAACGAAGCGATGAATTGACGTCATTTTTAAGTTTAGATAGTTGAAGTGATGGGGAATGCCACAGATATATTAAAGAAGGATATGCCCTGTAGACGAAAAATGTATCGGATACCTGTGTTTCCTGTTGTCCCCTACCACACGGCAACTACTACACGCGCAGTTCAGTAAAAGCAATAGATACGCAGCCGCGCACACACCCGCACTAGCACGTACAACACAATTAATTATGAACCTTAGAACACCTACACAGTGTGTATTTACCATGCACCGACAACTTACTCACACATAAACATCGATGGCTATCGTTGTGCTGTGCAAATGCAATTTATTTTACATTTACGCTAGTGATTGACTAAATCGGAAAATTATCGAAACTTCTACTTATTATCGACCAAATCCTTTTTGGGTTCCCGAAAGTAAAACTAAATAAAAAGATGGCGTAAACAGATAAATTTGGGTTTGTGTAACTTAAAAGCATTTTTGAATTTTATAAATATGAGTACGATGCAGTTATTCATATATTCATATTCTTTATTGCACACAAAAAAACATAACATAATAAACTTATAGCAAACAAAAGACTTATGTACAATGGCGAGCTTAACCGAAAATTGAAATACCGTAGTTATTTATTTTTTACGATGGTATAATACTGATACAAAATGGACACGATGGTCCAGATGCCACGCGACATGCACTTGAACCGTGTTAGGTAAGCCGAGGGAAATATTTAACGACGCTGTAATATTTGGTCACATATGACTAATAATAATAAAACAAAAAAAAACGGTAAATATTAGTATTTACTTTGATATTCCAAGCGGGTTAAAATTGTGGACAAATTAAAGAAAATAACTCCCAAACAATATTTTATTCGTCAGGCGACTTTGTTGTCGATAACCTACGCTAAAGGATTTGCACATGGACATCATTAACTCACGGCAAGAACCAGCGGCCGCATCACGCGATTCTTGCGTTTAGTTATCGTTCTGTGATTTTTACATTGCTTGTCTTGTCACTAAGTGACAAACTTGCGTAATTGTTAAGGAGCAAGAGCAATGTATTTCAGCAGAAACAATGCAGTCGCTGTGATGCTTAGAAACAAAATAACAGGAAATATTTTTCGATTTGTTATTTTTTATGGTTTTAAAGACAAATTTAGGAAAAAAAATATGAAATGTGATTCCATTATTTACATAGTTTTGGTATCTGCTTCACTTTTTGCAAGAAATCGCTGAACAATACGGTATTTTAATTTGTTGACACGATGGCGTTCGAAAGCACACTATACTCAGAATTTTAATTCGATTCCAGATTTGACATTAGCTACTGTCATTTTGTGAAATAATGATACCACATAAATAGTGACATATATAGTGATGAACACAAAAATCGATAAACAATCAGTGTGTGTGCCATCAGTGTGCCAATGAAAGACTAAATTATTGATTTTTATTTAAATAAATACATAATTATTCATAATAATTATTTATTAATTAGTAATCGCTGCTCTATTTTATAAAAGTTAATATTTTTGTTTTTATTTTTGTTTTTGTCTAAATGCGTATCCCATGTTGTCAAAGAAGAGGAAAAAATTAGTAAGCTAGATATGTTAATTGACAATATCACAGACACATTTATAATAAATGTTACAGAAAGTGACAGCGATAGCGATAGCGATGACGGCGACAATTTATAAAATAAATTATTACCATAATACATCTATCTGTTTTATTTGTCATGTTCCGTCATGATCACATTTTCTTATTTATTTCACACACAATTATAAAAGAAAAGTCTCAGATCGTTAATTAATCGTCAATCTATTTAATTTCCTGATATACTTAGTTTACGAGAGTAAAATTATAAACGAGAAGAATCGATCTGGAAATATTCCATTTCCATATCGAATAATTTCGCAACGTCACTATTTAGTACTTGTCATAACGTTGCAACACTGAAATTGTCAAATCTGGAATCGAATTAAAATTCCGAGTATAGTTCGCGGACACGGCCACTTTCGTACGACATGGACAGCGTGTCCTTGTCGCGTGGACAGCGACACGCCCACTTGCCACTTCTCCTGTTATTTATATTTCTATGGGGAATGCCATAGGCTAGGTGTTTGTCTCTTTCTAACGCAAAGAAGCCGCGGAAAAAAAGCCAGAAAAATTGAATTTACCTATTCTCTCTCCCAGATCGACAAACCAGACACGAATCACCTGGTGAATATATCGCAGTTTCTATACACGGGTCTGAACTCGACCACTCTGTACGACAATCTGTACCCCAACTATACGCGCGACTACAGCACTGCGGACGGACAGATGGTGGACTTCGCGTCTGTGTTTGGGGTGCTTTTCACTGGGGTCACTGGGGTCATGGCTGGTGCTAATATGAGCGGTAAGTTACTAAGGTTAACAACATATTATTA
Organism: Athetis lepigone; assembly: GCA_033675125.1. Taxonomy (NCBI): domain Eukaryota; kingdom Metazoa; phylum Arthropoda; class Insecta; order Lepidoptera; family Noctuidae; genus Athetis; species Athetis lepigone. The sequence goes on from CM066234.1 coordinate 12,843,584, forward strand.
AAACGGGTATTAACGCGAAAAGTAATTATGTAAATACATTGGAAGGCTTGACGTTTTGACCTGGTTGCAGGTCGTGGTCGCAAGCAGATTACTTGCGACCACGACCCGTGCAGACGTACAAACGTCAAGCCTTCCAAGGTATTTAAATAATTACTTTTCGCGTTAATACCCGTTTTAATAATATGTTGTTAACATGAAACGCGAAAGTTTAAAAGTTAGTAAGTTACTAAGGTTTTGTGGAATTCTGTTTTTTTTTGTGATGTTATAACCCATTTATCTATTGGGTCTTTTCTGAAACCAGAAGTCCAGTTCTCTTTTACATATTTCAGAAACATTTTAGTTTGATTCACAAATAGGTATGACATTAAAATTTAGTTTTCGAAGAAAAGCTGTGAATAGGGTATTACACTCTTTTTTTTTAAGTATTTCAAATAACTCCTACAGTACTAAGAAACCACTAAAAAAAATCCAAAATTTTTATTTAAGCGCTAAGTACCCTAAAAACGCTTTTGAAAATTGTATTTTCAAATTTCGCGCGGAAATTTCCAAAAACGGAAAACGCCGTGGGCGTGGTTTTGCTTTGGCGATATGACGTCCTTACGTCATGTAAATAAACAAACGCGCTGTCACAGCGCGTTTGTTTATTATTCTACATAATTTTTATTGTTTTTATCTCAAAAATTAGTTACTGTTCGACTTACCGTTGGTGTGCGTTTCGGAATGCAAGAACACAAGTGTGAAAGCATCGGAATAATTGTGAATTCTAGTGTTAACTGATTCAAATTTAAGAAAAACATAGTTAAAAGTTGTGGGAAGAGTATTCCAACTATTACACCATAAAAACCCGTTTGTACTGTTGTTGTAAATATCACTTTGATGTAAGTACACATGTGCATTAGCCATCTAAAATATCTTTCACAATAACTTCCATGAAAAAGTATATTTTTATAATAAAGATCGTATTATGAGGTTCAACTTCAACTTTTATATATAATATTATGGCAATCCACCGAATTTACAGTGATTTCTGCCAATGTCCAGTTTAAAAATAAAATAATATTTTAGTGACAATTGTACGGTTATTAAATTATAGTATGGAGATCATACACGTGTTCTTATAACCAAGAACACGAGATGACTCCTATTATGAGGTTATAAATAAAACAAATAGTGACGTCTAGTTGACACTGTTGACAGTCGACAGCTGTCACTGTCTATGGTCTGTATTTCGGTGTGTTCAAGAACAGGTAAAAAAAACTGAAAACTTTGAATTGTATTTAAAAAAATATTTTCTAGTTTTATGAACTAAAACTAACACTGTTCGGCTGCTTTTTGCTTAAGCTACCTCAATAATATATTTTTATATTTTTTCTCTTATACAGTGTAATACCCTATTGGAAATTAGCCAAAGAAGAAGTATAAGAAGTTTGAGACAGATCCGTCCCAATACCATTAAGGTCATATCTCTTTAGGACACTAGGTGGCGTAACACTGTTGCCGGCGAATCACCTGTTACACTACAACGTATCAAGCTATATGAGCCATATTTCATTAGTTCACCAGTTGCGCTTTTAGGTATGCTCCCTTTCTTTCACGATACATAAAGCAAAAGAACTAATAACTCCATTTTGAAACTGACAACCATTTTTGCTTGAGTTGCGGAATATTTCTAATAGTTATCGTGGCTCCGGAACATAAAGGGCAACCGAAGGAACTTGAGTGGGTTTTAGTCAGTAAAAGACCGACACGCCCGAGCCCGCCCAGGACGGGAGAAGTCATTTGATGATTTTCCACTACCAAAAATATACCTATTTTGTTCGGGTATTTTTCGCTTTAAACACTAAAGCGGCGCGATCAAATTGTGTCCTAAGGCTGGTTTTAGAGCTCGACCGACCGACCTTCCGTGCGTACATCGGTCGCGCTTCTCATTTGTATGAAAATTCACAAGTTGTCACAGTGCTCGACCGACCGTACGCACCCGTATAAATGTCAATTTTCATACAAATGAGAAGCGCGACCGATGTACGCACGGACGGTCGGTCGAGCTCTAAAACCGGCCTAATATCGCATAGTCGTTACATTAGCTTTGTATAAACTCCAAATACCTATTCATGTAAACACCTATGTTTCACAAATAAACTGATTGATTGATTACAATTTCCCCCTCAGGCGAGCTAAAGAACCCATCCCGCAGCATCCCGATGGGCACGCTGTGCGCGCTGCTGTTCACGCTGGTGTCGTACGTCCTGCTGAGCCTGCTCACGGCCGCGTCGTGTACTCGCGACCTGCTCGTCAACAACTACGTGTACCTGCTGCCTATTAATGTGTGGCCGCCGTTTATTGCTGTAGGTCAGTGTCTTCTTAGCTAGTGATGGAATTAATAAAAGGGATCAAATTAAACGCACATCAAAATAATATTCTTGCGTACCAAAAATAGTAAATGATCAACAAATTGTGTTAGGTTAGGTTAGAACTGTGACCACACAACGCCAGATCTACTAGTGATTCATTTTATTTACCTTAGTCAAAATCAGTCTAATTCATATAAAAATGAAAATAGGTTACTTGTAGAATACTTTATGAAACATAATATGGTGATCATTTACTATTTTTGTCTGTCAGTGACATGTCATTATGTTACTATATTTGGTGGTAAGTTAAACATAAGCCATTAATAAACATGGTCTTTTTCGACATATTATGTATTTTGCCCGTCATAACTTGCGGTGCTCAGACCAGGGACCCTAGTCTGCTATTAAAATCGTGTCTCAATGACCAGTCATCATAAAATCATAAAATCATATTGACGTGACAACGTCTTAAATTAGGTTGCGGCTGGGAGTCACTTATGAAAAAGTGTAACGCTCGGTAACGTTACGATGAGTCACCGAACGAGAGAGAGGCCCGCCGAATGCCTTGCGTCTCTCTCCCACTCAACTATGATCGGTAAAAGACGTTGTCACGTAAAATCTTCGCCCGTAAAACCGACTTTACAGGCAACCATTTTTTTTTATTTTGTAAATAGGTTATATATATAACACTTTTACACGTCAATATTTTGTTTTTTTATTTATTTTAAGCGAACGATGGGGCCGGTGTTTCGTAGCTGGACTGCTCTGAGAAGAAACATCCGAAACAAACTCAGAGGTCAAAGTCTCTTTTAAAGTCCATACAATCGTATTGGTCAAAAATGTGCGAGAACCATGGAGGTTAATGTCTGAGGCACTCTCTTGATGAGAGAAGGACACAGATTTGAGTGGACCTGTCCAGACAGTGCAAGCATTTGTCAGTAGTCGTTTAGCTCAACTAAAAACTAAGGAGCCCAACGTCTTGACGAACAGTACCAAAGTAAGGACATTTGGGTAGGCCGCATTAAATACTCAAACCGTCAGACCGCATATTTAAAAAAAAAAACCAACGACTTCCATAGTCCTCACATTCACAAAAATAAATTTAACAAAAACATATACACAATACTTTAAAAAGTACATATCAATGTCAAATAGGAATACATAAAAAAAAGATTATATACTTTAAAAAGTACACATCAATGTCAAATAGAAATACATAAAAAAGATTATATACTTTAAAAAGTACACATAAATGTCAAAATAATAATTGAAATGTCAAAGAGAAAAGAAATGTAAATAAAGTAAATAATGGCCAATGTATTAATCGAAACAGCTCAATCCCAAGCATTTGAATCCTCAATGTAATCTTTGACAGAGTAAAAAGCTTTCTGACAAAGTTTACGTTTTATAAATAATTTAAATTTAGTAATGCTAAGTTCTTGAATTTGTCTGGGTAGTTTATTATAAAAGCGTATACATTGACATTTAAACGAGCCACCTATTTTCTTAAGCCTAGTTGAAGGAACTATGTATTTGTCCTTATTTCTTGTATTTATATTATGGATATCACTGTATTTTTTAAACAAATTAATATTTTTATGCGCGTACAACAAATTTTCATATATATATTGGCACGGCACAGTCATAATATTTACCTCTTTAAATTTGTCTCTGAGGGAGTGTCGAGGACTCAGTTTATAAATTGAACGAATAGCCCTTTTTTGCAAAACAAATATAGTCTGAATATCGGCTGCATTACCCCACAATAGAATGCCGTACGACATCAAACTGTGAAAATAGCTAAAGTAAACTAATCGGGCTGTTTCCAAATCAGTTAAACCACGAATTTTTCTGACGGCATATGCTGCAGAGCTAAGTTTCTTAGATAATTTATCTATATGAGGGCCCCACTGAAGTTTAGCATCCAAGGTTATCCCTAAGAATACTGTGGAATCTTCGGGCTTCAATTCCTGTCCCTTTATTAGTACACTGGTTTCTATTTGTCTAACATTTGGTAGCGTGAACTTAACAAGTTTAGTTTTTTTCTCGTTCAGCAGTAGATTATTTACGTTGAACCAGTTGACTATTGACGCGAGAGAACTATCTATGACGTCAACACATAGCTGTTGACGTTTTAGTTTAAATAAAAGTGAAGTGTCGTCTGCGAACAACACTATATCATGCTTATCTTTAATAAGATAAGGCAAGTCATTTATATAAATGAGGAACAAAAAAGGGCCAAGAATTGAGCCCTGGGGGACCCCCATTCTCACAACAGATCCAGGAGACCTTTTACCGTTCACATCAACTCTTTGAATCCTATCACTCAGGTACGAAGAGAGAAGATTCAGAGAGGAGGCCCGGATTCCATAGTGGTGTAGCTTCCTGATTAAAGTTTCATGGAGAACGCAATCGAATGCCTTGGACAAGTCGCAAAAAACGCCCAATGCATCGCATTTGTCTTCCCATGCATTATAAATATGTCCTAAAAGTTCAACACCAGCATCAGTTGTTGAACGACCCCTGGTAAATCCAAACTGTTTTATATGCAAAAGCTCGAGTTTATTAAAATGTATTTGCATTTGATTTAAAATTAGTTTTTCAAAAATTTTACTAAAAGTGGGTAGCACTGAAATTGGTCTATAATTACTGGGGTCAGATGTGCTACCTGATTTAAATAATGGTATTATTTTACTATACTTCATTAAGTCAGGAAACTTACCACAATCAATACAATTATTAAAGATATTGGCTAAAGTTGGAGCTACAATATTTATTATAGATTTAGCAACATCAACCGAGTTATCCCATAAATCTGCAGTCTTTTAACATTTAATGAGTGAAAGGTTTTAATTACATTTTTACAAGTGACATGCTCGAATTGAAATTCAGAATCACATGCTGGGACATTTTCTTTAAGTAAAGCTTCTGCAGCTATGGGTGATGAATTTAGACATTTAGTAGTCGAAACGGTAATATCTGCAAAGAACGTTTCAAAAGCCGCGGCGACTTCAAGGTCTGATTTAATTATATTATCATCAATATTAAGGCTATAATCACTATTTCGGTTCTTAGACTTTCCAGTTTCGCTATTAATGACATTCCATGTCATTTTAACAACATTATTACTATTTTTAATTTTTGAACTTAGGTAGCGTGACTTGGCCGTGTAACAGACTTGTTTAAATAACTTAGAATATTTCTTCACATATGTATTGAATTCAGTACTTCTAATGTAAGTCCGTTCTTCATACAACTCAAAAAGACGTTGTCTACTTTTATAAATACCAATGGTGGCCCAGTCACTAAAAGAAGCATTACTGTTTACAGAAATATTTTTTGGAATAAACGTGGTATCAAACTGATTGTAATATAAATTAAAAAAGTCGGTATATTGTTGATTTGGATCATCATTGGATGACAATAATGGTAATTTATTAAGCAATTCGGTTTTAAATGTTCGGCCAGATATGTGACAACTTTGACAGTTTTTGTATGGGAAATGTGTCAAAAGTTCAAACTTTTGACACATTTCCCATACATGTCTCAATGATCGATTTTAATAGCAGACTAGGGCCCCTGGTCACTGACCGAACAGCAAAAGTTTCGCCTTGAAGTCTGCCAAAGAGGAGCGCAGCGTTCTTGGTGTAAAACGCCAGGACAGAATCCGGAACACCATGCTGCGTTCCAAAACGGGGATAACATATGTTGGTAAAATGGCTGACAGACTCAAGTGGGAATGGGCGGGTCATGTAAGCCGCATGCATAGCGACCGTTGGGCAAAGGCATCTACACAGTCGGTACCAAAACATGGACGTCGTCGCCGGGACTATAGTTAAGTCCTGTCAAATTTAGACACTCCATAGATAATTTAGACGCAATTTAAAAACATGGCGTCTAAATATACGTCAATTTTCATCAGGCGCTGTCTAATTTGACAGGATTAAACTAAAATGTATCTTCTGTTCTTTTCTTTAAGAAACGGAAAGAGAAAGATGCACTTATCTTAAATTTACGTTAGTTTGTGCACAAGAGAATCGGCACCAGTATGAATGATTAGTTGTAAGAGTTTTAAAATTACTCTTAAAAATATATGTTGTTAAGAATCCTTCAGGAACATAGGGAATGTATAGTCAAGTAACACTTAAAAAAATAACGATTTTTTAGTCAGAAAAAATACTATAAAAATCCGCAAAACAAGTGCTTCTCCACTTCTGGAGATTGGCCGTCAGCTCTTTACATTTTCGTTAATATATTCTGTTTTATCTCAAGGTATGCTGATGGCTACCTTCTCTGCTGGGCTTTCAAACTTGATCGGCGCTTCGAGAGTGTTGGAGGCTTTGGCGAAAGATAACATTTATGGTGAGTAAACAAGGGCCTATAATAAAATAATACGTGTTTTTATTTTGGACGGCAATGGTTTTTAGAGTATATTTATTCTAATTCACATTTAACCATGTAAAGCTTTTGTAACACGATTATTATCAAAGAGTAAGTATGGAGTTTCATGCCCATTCTTCGCCATACGAAACAAAATTTTGGAATGGGCAACTAGATTCATTTTGTTTTGTAAATGACGTTTCAAAGTGCCTTTTTTGGTCTAATGAAAATATTTTTATTGACTATTCAACAGCGAGTGACCAAAGACCGTGCTGATGATATTGATTACGAAATATAATTAAATAATCCAAAAACCTAACTGCAATTTCGGACGTCGGTGGCGTTGTTTCTGTTTCGTGTAATTGCCACCAACTTCCGAAATTGCAGTAGGTTTTTTTTTCTTACTCCTTCTTTTTTGACTGTGATGACACCAATGATATTGTAAGTAAAAAAGTGTAGATAGATAGGTTACCCAAACGAAATTCTATCTTCAAAAACGGCACACTAACGCACACATACATTACACGTCAAAGTAGGATGACATGATTGAAGTAGTGCGAGTGAAAAAGAGATAAATGTCAAATGTCAACGCGATACTCAGTATCATGTTTGTCAATTGGCAAACATTTAATGTGCCACTTTTTTAATGCATATAACCTATCTACACTTTTTTACTTATAACATTATAGGATGACACGTCGTATGTCGAAATCCGTTAAATGGTTTCAACTGTAGATAGCGCCATAGAAAGAGACATACATACATGCTCGAACAACGAAACCTTTATTTCGGCAGTCATGTAAAAAAGAAAGTTCAATCTCAGTTTTACAAAAAAATTATGTTCACACATTTTATTCAGGATCACACCTATTTTGAAACGATGATGACGTTTATCTTTTATCTTCTTATTCTTCCATTCCTTTAGGTTTCCTCCTCCGTCCAATGGTGTCCCGGTCCGGTAATCCAGTGCTGGCAGTCCTGACGTCCTGGTTCCTGGTGCAGCTGGGCATCATGGCGGACTCCCTCAACGCCATCGCTCAAGTCAACTCTGTGCTGTTCATGACCAGCTATTTCGCTATTAATTTAGCGTGTTTAGGATTGGATTTGGCTTCAGCGCCGAATTTTAGGTGAGTTTTTGTTATGGTTTATGAAAGATTTTTATTTTAGCGTTGAAAATCTGATTATATTTCCATTTGAATATTGATATTTTAATAGCAGTCAATAAAATCAGTATGTTATAGGTAGTATGAATTATTTGTTGTAGTTGCGGAATGTTTATAATAGTTACCGTGACCACAGATTACTCCAGATACTTCACTCCATGTACTTGCGCGCTATAAGTGCCTACCGCCCGGCCGAGCGGTCTCGGGCCGTCTGCGGTCCAAATTCATTGGGGTTTTCGCAAGCGAAGGGCTCGCACGTTGTTCTATTTTAATATTTCTATTCGTTCCGCTTACCTACCTACGATGCCGTCCGGTGCCTTGTGTGCTGTAGATGGGTGCAAATCTAGTAAAAGAAGGGATAAACACCTAACATTTTTCCATTTGCCTGTCAGTAACGAAAGGTAAGTGATAAACTATTACAATTTTTTGTCGTACTTATAAATATTATAGGTAGGTAGGTAAGTAGGTATACTAAGCATTTAGATTGCCTTTCAGACACTGATTTACACATTCTTGTTTCATAGAAACGTTATACTTACTTATCTTAAACACTATTTTAACAATGTTGAAAAAGTTACTTTTATTAGAATAAAATTGTGATAACATTTGACGGACAGTCGCGCAAATACCTACCTATATGACACTTCCAGCAGCTTCCAACACAAGTCGCGCGGCGCGGCGCACGGTTTGTAAAGAAACAAACACGGATGATTCGGTTTTATGCGATTTGTAAAAAATAAATTAAAATATTATTTGACGGGCCTATTGGTGTAGTGGTTAGTAGCCCTGACTGCTAAGCCGGAGGTCGTGGGTTCAATTCCCACCCAGAACAAACTTTGTGTGATGAGCATGATTGTTTGTTCTGTGTCTGGGTGTAATTAATCTATAATTTGTATTATGTATTTATAAATTATATAAGTATGTATATCAGTTGTCTGGTTACCATAACACAAGCTCTTAGCAGAGCTTAACTTGGGATCAGATAACCGTGTGTGAGTTGTCCCAGTATATATTTATTTTATTTTATTTATTTATTTACTTATATATGTTTGAAGTTATAAAATTAAGTATATTTTTATTTTCAATGATATAAAAAAAAGCCACATATAAGTCAGAACTATTCACAGTTCTCAATAACTTAGACACAAAAAGTTATGTTAATTAAATTTTATCGAAGAGGCAGCCCTTCGCTTGCTCGGTGATCGCGCGGTGCGAAGCAATCACAACTGTACGCTTGAATATTAAGGCACTTTTTGGCGTGCAGTGGTTGCTAGCGCGACGAAGTAGGCTATTATAGCAGTAGGTATTGAAAATTTTCTATGGAGTGAAGTATCTGGAGTAATCTGTGCCGTGACCCTGGAACATAAAGGGCAATCGAAGGAACATGAGTGGGTTTTAGTCAGTAAAAGTCTGACACGCCCTCCCGCCGCAACCAGGACGGGAGCAGTAATTTGATGATTTCCCACTCACCAAAAAAAAAAATATTTGTTGTAAAAGTTTAAAAGTTACTCTTAAAAAATATAATGTTAATAATCCTTCAGGAACATAGGGAATGTATAGTCAAGTAAGACTTAAAAAAATAACGATTCTTTAGTCTGCAAAAAATAACAAAATAATTCGGAATCAATTGACATGTAAACGCAAAATTTAAGCAATCATTAAAAACATTTTTATAACTTTACTGCTAAACCGAACATCGTCTCAGATACTGTAAACTACAATTATAAGCCTTGTTCATTTCAACCCGGACTCTGGCCGAATCACTGTAAAAACGGTGGAGGCCATTTAAAATAAAGTTGAAGTTGAACTTTACTGCTTTTCTTTCGAAGTATAAATTCGCAGAGAATAGATTTGACATTAGACATTCTCTACCAGTCGACATTCTCAACATGTTACGAACTAACATGGACCTTACAACATTACCTTACAAATATCCCCCTTGGGTTACCCAGGCCGTCATTCAAGCACTTCTCGTGGGTGACGTCCCTGCTGGGCCTGGCAGGCTGTGCAGCCCTGCTGCTGGGGCTCCGCGCGCTGTACTCGCTGTGCGCGGCCCTCGCTTGTGCGGCGCTGGTGCTGGCGCTGCACGTACTGTCGCCTGCAGCGGCGGACCCCAAGTGGGGCTCACTCAGCCAGGCGCTCATCTTCCACCAGGTCAGTACAAACGAACAGGACTAAAATTCTCCGTCAAAAATCACACAGACTACACGCAGCAGTAGATGCCAGGGACCTAATTCTCGATTTATGTGATATAATATCGAATTCGATAAGAGCATTCAAGCGTCTTATATCAATCAAAAAATTTCACAAAAATATCAAAGTATCGCTATATTGTATTCTCGGGCTCGTTAGATAGGTATTACCTGTCACTTTGTCTATGGCGAGTACGTTCCATTTTCTCGAGTTAAAATTAAATAATTATCGAGGATATTTTCCGCTTTCTATTTATCGCATTGTGTAATAAATTAAATATATTAATTAAATAAATTAAATATCACAAAGTAACAGGACTTTCTTCAATCCTGTCCTGTATGTTATAGTATTATAGAATTTTAATTTATTTCGGTGATCATGATTTAATTCTTAATAAATAAATAAAATACTTCAGAAAAGGGATAACATAACATGTAACGAAACGCAGTCACTTCACTTTATTAACTGTCACTGTCACTGCGTAGGTGCGTAAATATTATCACATACGATATCCGTATCGTTGCATATCGAGTGCTGCCGTTGGATAATTATCTCACTCGATAAACTGAAAATACCGATTTATCCAAATAACTCGATATCCGCCATTTTAATTTGATAAATATCGATTTCGATATTTATCTAACGCACGGGAATTGTACTGGTCAGAACGTCATATCGCTACGAAATGTTGATACTATAATTCCGAACCCAACCGGTTGGGTGCAGCCCACGTGTTTTGAATTAGCAATGACAATTTACTTTTGTATCTTTTGTCTTACCATGGATTCTGAAAAACTTTGAAGAATAAATCGTGTCTTGCCGAGGTTCTAGCGTCGGTGACGCTACGCTGATCCAACTATCGCTGAACTGCAGTTAGATGATGTCTGACTGTTATGGCCCCGGCATTAGAGACTTTCCTTTGCCGTGGCTTCTAGCTTGTGGATTGATTGATTGATTGATTGATTAGCTATGCAAGCCTGAGTTCAGTCTTTGCCCGTGCGCTGTAGTGGGTCGTACGGACAAGTAGCCAACAACCATCAGCCTATATTTCCAGAAAGTCCATTGATTTCATGTAATTCAGAGTATCATTTCACAACCAAATCAACTTACATGCCCTTAAGAACAAACACAGCGCTAAAAGTAACTAGTCGCGGATGGTGTTAAAGAAAATGCGTAATAACCAGGCTTGTCGTAACTACACCAATGATGTTAAGTAAAAAAATATAGATAGGTTCAATGCAGTCGAAAAGTCGCACTCTAAAATGTAGCTATTTGACTAAAATGATACCGAATAACGCGTTGACATTTGACGTTTATCTCTTTCTCTCGCACTACTTGAATCATGCCATCCTAT